>CM032644.1:19547241-19670830 GCA_019097785.1 Fraxinus excelsior
TTTGTTAGCAAGTTTTGGAGTGAGCTCTTCCGGTTGCAAGGCACTAAACTAAGACTTAGCTCGGCATATCATCCACAAACGGATGGCCAAACTGAGGTAGTTAACAGGAGCATTGAGACATATCTGCGATGCTTCACTTCCGGCAGACCTAAACAGTGGTTTCGTTTTCTTGCATGGGCCGAACTCTCTTACAACACTTCATTCCATGTGTCTGCCCAGTCAACCCCCTTCCGAGTGTTGTATGGACGGGATCCACCCCCTTTCATCCGTTTCGAGAAAGGTTCCACAGCTGGGTCCTCATTAGATCAGCAGTTGCTGGAAAGGGACCAAATATTAGAGGAACTAAGGGTGCACTTACAAAGAGCTCAGCAAAAGATGAAAGCAGCAGCTGATCAGCATCGGAGATCGGTAGAATTCGACATTGGGGAGCTAGTCTATCTTAAAATGCGTCCCTACCGTCGTAAAACCTTGGCACACCGTTTTAACGAGAAGCTCGCCCCCAGGTATTACGGGCCATTTGAAGTACAAGCAAAGGTGGGACCAGTAGCCTACAGATTGAAACTACCTCCGGAATCCCAAATTCATCCTGTTTTTCATGTCTCGCAACTCCGGAAGGCTATCGGGAAATTCCACCTGCTTTCTCCTCTACCACAAAATTTGGGGGTTGATTGGGAGTTAAAAGTGGAACCAGAAGCTGTGCTTGGTTGGCGCGCTGCACCTATAAGCAATGGGGACAGGATAGAAGTGCTGATTCAATGGGTCGGGTTATCACCCTTGGAGGCAACATGGGAGTCTTTTGATCTCATTAATCAACAATTTCCTTTCTTTCACCTTGTGGACAAGGTGACTAAATTGGGAGGGGTAATTGATAGGCCCCCAATCAAATACACCTATTCTAGAAGGTTCAAAGGGCAGGGGAGGGTAACAAATTCTGTTGAGTAAGGGGGGAGTTAGTTACAAGAGAGAGGAGTTAGTTACAAGAGAGAGGTTATAAATAAAATAGTGGAAGGAGTCAGAGCATCAAGAAATTACTGAGTAGTATAGCTACAGGAGAGCACGGCCCTCTTGAATGGCCTCTTATGAAATTCCTTTCAATTGTAACTTTTCATTCAATTAATACAAAACATTCCTGATTTCCTTTTTATTCTTCATTGTCTAATTTGTGGATCTATCAAATACCTTGCATCCTGGAACTAATATCGGTCTTAAACAGAGCACTAGAGGTTTTATACACAGGAGGATGAGAAAGCGTCTTGGAAACTTGGTCGAGGTAATCAAATCCATACCTGAAGTCATGCACGTGACATCGTAATAGTAACACAGTCCAGTTTTTTTCAAGTTACATCTCTCCCTTCGATTTGAGATCTCATTACTGGTAAGATATCTGATGAGCTGCTCTCGTGTTAACTTGCAGATCTTGCAAAATGCAGGAATTGAAGAAGAACAACTTAAAAATAAAGTCCAAGGTATGAGATACATTATTTTCCATTACAAAGATTGTGGTGAAATCGATAACGATTGTTGCAGTCTTAAGTGACTGGGCAAAGTACAATGTGGATATGGGATGACAAGGATGCTTTCATCTGTAGGAAGCTAAAATGGGCATTTTCAGCTCTTATAAAGAGACCAGCTAAAGCATAAATTGAGGAAGTTGTTTATAGTTAACATTCTACTGCATAAATTCTGCATGTAGGCAGAGTTCAGGCATACATTGTTTTGCTAGCCTGTACTCCTTTTTCTTCCCTCAATGACTTTTCTCCATTATGAAATTGAATATTCTGATGCAGGATTCAAATATGTGAGGAAGTTGGCAAGATTCTCAAAACCCAAAATCCTCAAGGGAGGATTTAATTTCAGCAAAAAGCTCAAGAGAATTCGTTCCAGATTAAAAATCCATGGGTTCAGTCGTTTCCGCAGACGATGGTTAACAATGCCAAAATTTTCTTCAGTTACGAGGTATACAAAACTGACGTAAAACGGTTGTCTTCAATAGCATCAATATGTTTGATGGAACATATAGCACATCTCTTATCTCACCACTAGTTACTCCATTACACCACAAGCAACATAGCCTATATCTAAGTGAAATAATGGAAAGTATTTATATCCAGAAGTCCAAACAATTCTGTAAACTTCAACATTGTCAATTGGTTGAATTTAAGAGCAAGACCTTTCTATACGACGTGAAAGAATTTAGAAGGAACCTTGATCTTTCTGTTCCCTTTAAGTTTATATTGACACATTTGGCGCTGAAAACTTCAGATAGTGCAAAAAAATATGGTTCCACAACCATTTCTGGTCATAATTACACATAGATAGTTACAAGTAACGTAAGATCAAATCACACCAAAAATAAAAAAATAAACAGCAGCCAAAATTTTCTGTTATAAGGGTGTGTTTGAGCCACATTATTTTGGAAGAATGTATTCTGAAATAGTAGATTGATGGAGAATGTGTGGTTGAAAAAGAAGGAAAGTTATTGATGTGATGAAAAATATTATTTTATTAAAGAATGTGTGGTTAAAAATGAGTAGAAGAATAAGAATGAAAATTTTAATGTATACTAAACATGGGCTAAATAAACCTAGCTTAACTTACCCCTTATTCCTGTGATGCTTACAATGTATACACAATGATGATTGATGAGGGACCTCTCAACGACAGGTTTCAGTATGACTCCCAAAAATGTTAGCTATGGAACAGACATCTTATACCATTTGATTACAAGATCTTATATCCATGCACAACCAATGCATGTTACCAATTCAACGCCAAGTTTGCGTAAGCATTTTTCAATGCAAAGAGAGTTCCTTGTCTTATGTATTGCAGTAAGAATTGGAAACATAGAAAGCATTTATTCACTACATGAAGGAAAGCAGTTATTCGCTTTTATAGTAAAAAAGACTTTAATAAGGAAAAATTGCAGGAAGACGGTGAGACATAACAATCAATCGTGCAAGACGAAGCGTTTCTTTAAGTTGATTCCAGTCGACTTGCAACTATGACTCATAGCATATATTTGGTTAAAAACTTCTACTAGCACCCGGTTATTATATTTCAAAAACAACACTCTTAAATCAGTATTAAATCAGCAGTACTGACTCCAGTCAAAGATATCACATGAACCAACCTAGTTTGTGCAAGTCCATAATTAGTCTGTGAGTTGATTATATGTCAGTTGAGACCAGCAGTTTACAACTAAAATAGTCATTTTAGAAGGAAGAAAATGGCAGTTGCATCATAATGAGTACCGGTGCTTCAATGGTATCATGTCCCCTTCAATCTGATTCAAGTCCTTTAACAGTGACATCGTAGCACATTTTCTTGCTATGGCATGATATAATGAAGATATAGCAGCAGAACGTCAAGAAAGAATACTAGAAGCTATTACATAAAAGCAGTAAAAAAGTTTCTATTCCCCAGAATGTATGTCCCAAGTATAAAAACAAGGAAAAAGTCTAAAGCACTGCCGATAGAAACGAACAAGTTTATTCACAACGTGAATGTTTCATACCAGACCTTTGAACAGTAACAAAACTTCTCTCATGCAATTTCAGATTCAGGAAGGGGACGCATCAGCATACCCTCTAATCCAATCTCAGCCAGCAATGGACTGCTAGACTCACCAAACCTCAAATTCCTATTACGATGCACGCATCAATACGAACAATAGAAAGCTCGTAATCATTGTTGCGTTTTTTCTATCGCAAGTATACAATATCGTAACAAGTAATATAGTGGACCTTTGAGTCCGGATTATCGTTCCCACGAGGACTATTCTTTAGAATTTAATTAGATGTTTCTAACTCTTATTTGATGAAAGTAAACAAAGAGTTATGCATTGCTGTGAATTTTTGTATTTAAGTAGTTTAACTTAATTAAAATACACACAATGATTGGTTGAGATTTCATCTAATGGGTGGATTTGGGAACAACAATTAACCTATTGATCACCTTTAAGTCCTAATTCAAGATTAAAGAGTCTAATGTAGTGTTCGGTTGAATTCTTCTATGGTATTAAATTACCCCTCATGAGTTCTCATTGAGCCTATTTAACTATTTCAATCTCAATCTCATATCTCTATGCGAATCAACATTAGTTAAAAGAAATTTTAGTTTTAAAAATTCATGTATGATCACAATATTTAGTATATGTATCTCTACATGTTATACTAAATTATCGGATTTTGCTATATGATCTAAATCTCAAACCACATTTCAATTCGTAAAAGATTCACAAAATCATCAAATTAGTGATTAAGTAATTCAATGCATTAAAATCATAGCAAGATCAACACATGAACTATAAAATACCAAGAATCTTGAATAAAAGACGTAAAGGGTTTCAAGTAGATTATATCGTTTACTCTAACATAAAGTTTAGCTACTCATAATAAATGAAGAAGAAAAACTAAAAGTTGTTATTGAATACATCGCTGGATTTTAAATATAGATGTAGAAAAAAGAAATAAAACTTGCACTAAGATTTATCTTTCAATCATTCAAAACTTGAATTCCTTCATGTTTTCCTCATTTGAATTGTGCTATTCAATCTCTAGTCGTATCTTTGTTTTCTCAACATGTGGAACCCTATAAAAGTACCTCATTTTTTTTATTTATACTCCCTTACACGTTGTCCCCAAACTTGGAGTTTTTCTGGACTTTCCGCAGCCCAAAACAACAAACCCTAAAATTTGCAACGCAAAGCCTAAGCGATAAGAGGTATCGCCTAGGCGCCGAGATGTAGATTCGGGTAGCGCCTAAGTACTAGGCTTTGCATCTATGTAAAAATTGGCTTCTTTCGGGTAAACATAGCGCCTGGACGCTAGGTTGTCGATGCCTAGGCGTTGATTCGCTGTTCCAAACTCTGTGTATTTTTCTCA
This sequence comes from Fraxinus excelsior, assembly GCA_019097785.1. Lineage (NCBI taxonomy): Eukaryota > Viridiplantae > Streptophyta > Magnoliopsida > Lamiales > Oleaceae > Fraxinus > Fraxinus excelsior. Next base: position 19,552,125 of record CM032644.1, read on the forward strand.
TAATGTTTTCTTCCAATATCTGATTAAGGTGATTCAAAATGCGTTAGAAAGCTAACTCAAAAGGTTACAACTTTACTATCAATAACTCTTTTTCAATTCGAACATTTACTGAGCCAATAATGGGTCTCAATCTTCAACTAAAAATCAGGATATCCTTGTGCGGTTGAAAATTGATTTGTGAAAATATTTTGACCATATTTTAACTCCTTTCAAATTTTGATTGTACCTAATTGACCCATAGCATTCTCTAAGCTTCATCGTGAGCTCCGACACAAGTTTTGAGTATTTTCACTTTAACCCCCAAACTCTGAATCTTACCATTTTTCGTTAATTTTAGCTTATTTATTTCAATTTCACTTATATTCATCAAGTTTCACTAAATAACACATTATATAATAAATTACGCTATAATTTCATTAAAGAATTACGAAATGTCAATATTTTAGAGTCCGAATAAGTGTATAAAATACACTTGTCAATCATCACCGTAGTAACATGTCTAACAAACAACAAACTCATCAATGCCACACCCCTCAATCTATCCTCCTCAAGCTCACACTGGACATTAGACTCCCCCTTCATTGGGGCCACCCTTGAAATCTTAGCACACACTTTCAAACCAAATGCATATGTGTATAATGATATTCCCACTTGCAAAACCCAAGTCCCTTTCAAAATAAGACCAAAAGACGACAAAAATTTAGCAATAGAATGCTAATGGCATAATTGACAAATACAGGCAACATGCATCACAAAAGACAGCCAAACCTCCAAATATTCCATACACAACATCACCAAGCTCTACAATTCCATTCCTTTTCAAGTAAAACTCAATCACAAACGCAATGCCAGCAAATATGAACACAAAATTCTCGGAAAGAATAGAAAGATCTAAACTTTCTTTCAAAATGATTAAAATCATGAAAGCCCATGTTGAGGCTCGAACTCTTGTGATGTGCTCCCAAAATGTGGTTAAAGTTGTATTTTGATTGAATGTGTTTTTAAGCTGGAACTTTTTATGAGATTGCAGCACATGTTTTTATCCTAGCCCTTGGTTTTTGGCATTATTGATGGATAGATATATACGTACACCGTACCATTTCATTGGGCACCATTCATCTTCTAACTTCTAGGTTTTCTGAGAGAGTTTTCTTCCCTTTTCTTTTCGAGTTAAGTTTGATCTGTGGTTTTCTTCTCTCTTGAAAAATCATATGTAACCGAGATCATTGTAATGTTTAGCATCTGAGATCTATATATTTTTGTGATTACTGTAAGAACAAGGGTTTCTTGTAGTGATAGTTTTTCAGAAGGCGGGTTGAAGTTTCTTGAGTGATTCTTTGTAGATCTACATTATATTGTTGAAAAGATAAGTGTTGTGTACTTCTCTCTTGTATTGGAAGATACGATTTGTAACTTTTGTTGCCATTTTTGGGCTATATAGTGCAACCAAGCGAATATCCAATTTATTGGATGCTCAATTGGAGATATAGGCGTTAGAAGCGATCATCGAACCTACGAGACTTATGCCGAAATAATTCTTTTGTGTTCAGTCTTTTACTTTCTACATATTTATTTTCTGATCGATTGTATTTATTGGATTCTTGTTTTAATATCGTGTTATCTAGGCCTTTTCAATAGTATTAGAGCCTGAACTGAGAACAAGATGTCTGGATCTTTGGAGAAAGAGTTAGATTTGTTGCAAAACTAAAATTTTCAGAACTGCTATTAAGCAAATCTTAAAGATATCGAGTTTTTATAAACCCGATGGGTGAGATCCTTTAATTTTTTTAAAGTTTTTTCCCAAAAAATTAGGGCTTATTAATTTTCCCAGGATTTTCCATACACTTAAACCCCCTAGAGATTAATCTTTATCCAAAGGCTCAAACACGGCCTTGAAAATCTAAGATAAATCCAGTACGGGTGTGTATCTGGAGGGTATTGTTGGAGAAATCTTTGAGACATAGACTTACGATCTCTGTTATTGTGTTTTTTATCTGTGTTTGCTCTGCATGTTCCTTGACTGTGATTGAAACTTGAAAAATCTTGTATTACTAAGTGTTTTGTGCCTTATTAATTGTTTAAACTCTTAGTCGTGTATCACCCTTTAATAAACATATGGTTTCTGATAAATTTGAAGTTTCATAGTTTGATGGAATAGGTTATTTTAATATGTGGAGTAAAAAAAAAGAAGGCAATTTTAATGCTAATGAGATGTGTTAGGGCTCCAGAAGATTGTTGGCCAGTTGACTTACCTCCTATAAAGAAAACTGAGCTTGAAGATGTTGCTTTGAGTACTATTTTCTTGTACTTGTTTGATAATGTGATAAGGACTATTGGTGAAACCAAAACTGCTTCTAAATTGTAGACTAAACTGCATGCTAAATATGTGATTAAGACTATTGCAAATAAATGTTATTTGCTAAAACAATTCTTTTCTTTTCCCTTCAGTTGATTTGGATGAAAATTTGAATAGGTTTACAGAATTGACTCAAGACCTAGCCAACTGTGATTAAAAACTTTCAAAAGATCAATTTGTTGAAGTTTTTTTAAATTTCATTAGTGACAAATATAGAGACATTAAGATTGCTCTCGAATATGGTAGAGCTGAGATCACTACTGATGAAATCATTATTTCTTTAAGAAATAAAGCTCTTGAGATTAAATTTGAATCAAAAGAAAGTCATAATGGAGACAATCTATTAGCAAATGAAAAAGGATATAGTAAACCTAATTTTCATTCAAAGACCTTAAACGAAAATAAGAATAAGTGGAATCATAAGAATAAATCCAAAAACAAGGGAAAAGGCATGAAATGCTATTATTGTGGAAAACTGGATCATTTTATTAAAGACCGTTATAAGAAGAAAAATGAAGCAAAAGAAAATAAATTGGATGATGGGAATGCTACTTTACCCTGCAATAAAGAAAAGCTTGAAAATGGGTTAGTCCTTGTTAATATTGAAAAGAAGTTAAGTGATGAATGGATACTTGATTCATGCGGTTCTTTCATATGTGCCCAAATAAAAATGTTTTCTTGATTTTGAAAAAACTATTGGGGGACAAGAAATAATGGGAAATAACATGCCTTTTAAAGTTAATGGAATAGGAATTGTAAAACTATTGCTTGAAAGTGGCAATGTACCATTCCTGAAAGGAACTAGATAAGTTCCTAATTTAGAGAGGAATCTTGCGTCTCTAGGCATGTGGGATGATATGGAGCTTAACATAAAATTGGGTTAAGGACATATTAAGATTCTTAGGGACATTGATTTGATTATTAGCACCCTTAAGTGACATTGTCTCTATTTTTTGAAAGTTAAACCTTTACTTGGTTTGACTGCAGTTGCTTTAATTGAAAATTTTACTTTGGCAAAATTATAACATGAAAGACTTGGTCACATTGGCAAGAAAAGTTTAAAGTCTTTACAAAATAAAGGAGTTTCTGGAAATTAAAATCTTGATTATATTGGTTCGTGTGAACCATGTGTGATATGCAAGCAAATTAAGTTACCTTTCTTAGCTGGAATTCATAAATTCAAACAAAATACTTGAATATGTGCATGCTGATCTATGGAGTCTTGCTTCCATGTCTACTTTGATTGGTTTTAGATATTATCTTTTGATCATTGATGATTTTTCTAAAAGAATCTGAGTTTTCTTATTAAAATCAAAACATGAAACTTTTTCAGTTTTCAAGGATTGGAAAACACAAATTGAAAACCAAACTGATCATAAAGTAAAATTCTAACAAATAATGGTTTGAAACTTTGTAACTATGAATTTAATAATTTTTGTAAAGAACATGGCATAATAAGACATAAAATTGTTGTTTATACACCTCAACAAAATGGCATAGCAGAAAGAATGAATAGAACTTTATTAAACAATGTAAGATACATGCTTTTGAGTTCTGGTTTACCTAATTGTTTTGGGATGAAGCTGTAAAACTGTTGCTTATTTTGTAAATAGAACCTTTACTAGTGCTTTGAATTTTGAAGTTCCTGAATTTGTCTCGTCTAAAAGTCCTGTTAACTATTCTCACTCGAAAGTATTTGGTTGTGCTGCATATGCTCATCAAAATATTGGCAATTTGGAACCTAGATCACTTAAATATGTTTTCTTAGGTTATGGTGAAAATGTTGAAGGCTATAGGGTGATTGTGAGAAGAGATGTCATTTTTAATGAATCTATTATGACATGTTTGGAAGTAAAGAAAAATAACTTGATTGAGAAAGATGTTAATATTGAGGTAGAGTCTTCTAAAAATGAAAGAAAAACTCTTGTACTTGCTGATGATAAATCTGATCTTGATGAAAATGATATTTCTATTGAAAATGGAAACAATCTAGAAACTGAGAATCAATCTAATCCAACATCTCTTCATCTTGATAAATATCAACTTAAAAAAGATATGAAGAGAAGGCGGATCAGACCTCCTGCTAAGTTTGATTGTAATTATTTAGTTTCATTATTTGCTTATCAAGATCAATTTGAAAATGAACATAACTCGATGATGATGATAGTAATTGCAAAGATTCTAAACATTGGAAAGCTGCCATGGAAGATGAAATGACTTCTCTTCTTAAAAATAAAACCTGAGAATTGGTTAGGAGACTTAAAGACCATAAGCTAATTGATTGTAAGTGGATTTATAAGATAAAAGAAGGTGAATAGGGAAATAAAAGTATTAGATATAAAGTTAGACTTGTAGCAATAGGGTTCACACAAAAAGAAGGTGTTGACTATATTGAAAATTTTCCCTTGTAGTTAAGTACCACTATTAAATGCATTCTTTCACTTGTTGTTCAATTTAAATGGGTACTTGATCGGTTAAATGTAAAGACTGCTTTCCTTTATCATGATTTAGATGAAAAAATTTAAGTGAAGAAGCCCTTTGGTTTTATTGAATGGGATTTTGAAAATGTTGTTTGTTTAAAAAAAAATTTCTTTATGGGTTGAAACACGCCCCAAGACAATGGTATACAAAGTTTGATACATTTGTCTTGAAACATGGTTTTCAAAAAAGCAATCATGATATTTGTCTCTACTATAAATGTAAAGGGGGTAAAAACTTTCTGTACTTAGTGTTTTATGTTGATGATATTAAATAGAAATTGAAATCTAAATTTGGTATGAAGTATCTTGGTTCTGTAAAAAAGATCATTGACATGCAGATTCTACGGAATAAAGAAAAAATGATATGTTATTTTTCATCAACGTGATTATATGGCTAAAATCCTGAAAAAGGTTCAATATGTTTGATTGCAAACCTATTACATTACCTCTTCAAACCATTTTAAACTTTCATCTGAGTTCTGTCCTACAACTTATGAAGAATTTACTAGAATGTCTAGAATTCCTTATGTAAATGTGATTAAATTTGTTATGTATCTAAAGGTATGTACAAGACCTGACTTTGCTCATAGTATTAGTATACTTAGTAGAATCATGAGTAACCCCGGTGAAGAATATTGGAATGCTTTAAAATGGCTTTTAAGATATCTCAAAGGAACCTTAAATTCAAGTATTGTGTTTAAAATGAATAAAATGAGGATTACTTTGAATGCATTTACTGATTTTGACTTTACTAGAGATAGAGATAACATGAAGTCTACCTCAACTTATTTCTTGACTCTTTGTGCTACTGCAATAAGTTGAAAATCTCAATTGCAAAAGATTGTATCTTTATCTTCAACTGAAGCTGAATACATTATTGTTTCTGATGCTATTAAAGAAGGCATTGGTTAAGTAGATTGTTGAGTGAACTTGGTTTTGTTGATGAAAATGCAACTCTATAATCAGATAACTAAAGTTCTATACAATTGAGTAAACTATTTTCATTATATGACTAAACATATAGACATTAAATATCATTTTATTAGATATATTATTTCAAAAGAAATTCTAAAAATTGGTAAGTTTTCTACTCAAAATAACCCTTCAGACATGAGAACTAAGATAATACATTTAAACAAATTTCGTAATTGTTTGAAGTTATTATCTATTGATACGTTGTAATGCATAAACAGGTACTTGGAGCAAAAGAAGATTAAATTGCTAATGTTTGCTCTTGGCCGCACTTTTGGTCCTAACTTTCTAGTAGCAAGGTGGAGATTGTTGAGGCTCGAACTCGTGATTTGTGATGTGCTCCCAAAATTTGGCCAAAGTTGTTTTGATTGAACACATTTTTATGAGATTGCAACACGTGTCCTGGCCGTTGGTTTTTGGCATTCTTGTTGGAGAGATGTATATGTGCACTATACCATTTCATTGGGTACCGTTTCATCTTCCGACTTCTAGGTTTCTTTAGAGAGATTTCTTCCTTTTTCTTTTCGAGTTAGGGTTTGATATGTGGTTTTCTTCTCTCTCAAAAAATCATATGAAACTAAGATCCTTGTAATGTTTAGCCTCTGAAATCTATATATTTCTGAGTGATTACTGTAAGAATAAGAAGTTTCTTACAGTGATAGTTTTTTAGAAGGCATTTCTTGAGTGATTCTTCATATATCTACAATTTATTGTTGAAGAGATAAGTATTTTGTACTTCTTTCTTGTGTTGGAAGATACGATTTGTAACTTTTGTTGCCATTTTTTAGCTATCTAATGCAACCAAGCGGATATCCAATTTATTGGATGCTCGATGGGAGATGTAGGCATTAGAAGTGGTCGTCTAACCTCCGGGGCTTAGGCCGAAATAATTATTTTGTGTTTAGTCTTTTACTTTCTCCAGTTTTATTTTCTGATCGATTATATTTTTTGGAATCTTATTTTAATATTGTGTTATCTGGGGCCTTTTTCAGCCCATAAAATAAAAGTGACAAGAGATTATCGCAAGACCGAAAACACATAAGCACATTGGCCTGGAAACACGAGAAGAAAAGAAAATGTGGGAGAACGAGCCAATTGGAAGGACTACAAGAAGAGTATAGAAATCAAAAAATTTCCACTTGGGTTCTGAGAAATACCATGATTTGGATCTACAAATAGATGGGGCATTAGGATACAGTGAAAAATAGCAAAGTTGGTGGTGGATTCCAAGTGGATATAGGAAGGGAGGCAGTCAAACGGGTTGCCAATGACTCCATTTTTCCTTATTGGGTTATTTTTGTTGTTGTTGTGCGTATATGCAGAATTTCTCCTGTTCTTCAACTGGGCATTTTTTTTATTTTGTATGTATTGTTATTGAACAATTGATATCATTATGGAATTTGTAATAGAATTTTGAAGTGTTCTATGAAAAGCACTGAATCTATGGTTGTTTGAGCTGAACATGGGGAAATACACACAAATGGCCTAAATAAAGGCATGGCCTTTCAAAAATGGCCTTTGACCATTCAAAAAGTAGTAAACTACCAAAAATACTCCCAAATACAAAATTACAACTAAGTTATTATAGTATAAAGAAAATAACAATTAAGTCCTAAAAGATTTATTTTAATCTCAAAGTAATAATATTTTTTTCAAACTAACTTAACCATGACTGATAATAATTATAAAATGAAAAAATTTAGAACTAAAAGAGGTCCATAAAAAAATTAAAAAATTGCAAAAAATAAAAAAGAAATTGAATTCGAAAATTAAATTGATAAGATAGGATATTAGAACAATTATTTGCATATCAAGAAATATTAAAATATTTCAAAGAAACCCTAATAGAAAATTATGCTATATGAATTGTAAGATCTATAATTATAAAAGATATATAAGATATTATAGATAAATTAGGAAAACGGATAAAGAATATCTCAAAATATAATATACATTTTGAACCAAGTATAAATATAATAACATATCTTGATATTATAAATTCTCAAACATTATTAGACTTTGAAGATTTAATTAAAAACATATAAATGAGAAGACATATTATGAATAAATTACCACAAGAACATAAGAAATTGATGATTAAATTAACTTTAAAATTCTATATATATCTGTGATTAATAATAGATTAGATCTTGATAAATTAAAAAGATTCATAGAATACACGATTGTTTAAAAATTAATTAAATTTTAGATTTTAAAATTTTTTAAGATTTATTTGATTTTTTAGTTCGCTCCAAGTAGCAACCCAAGTTGGTATCAGAGCCACAAAAGATCATAGAAACTAAATTATAAAATTAGATAAAGGCTATAAATTAGAAACAGAATAGGAAGTTATATATTTTTAGAATCTATACCCAACAAATTAAAAATAATAACACTAAGAGTAATTAGAGAATTACCTAGAGAAATAAAAACACAAATATTACACAGATTAATAGTAGATTCAATAAAAGATAAATATATATATATAAAAATTATGGAAGAATTTGAAAGTACTCTATATCATTATGAAATATTTGAATCATCATAAAAACATACTCTATTAATATAAAATTTTATGGAACCTAAGTTAACATAACTTATGGAAAAAGTTAAAATAGAGGATATTTTAAATAAAAAATCAAAAAGAATAAAAGCAATAAATCATCAAATATTAGATGAACTATTAACTCATAGAGATCTAACAGGATCTCAAAGAAAACAAATATTAAAATTAAAACAAGAAAAATATAAGGAAAAAGCAAACTATTTCGAAAAATCAAAAGAATTAACAAATGATGAAATTACAAAACAAAGGTTTGATAAAGTAATAAAAAATTGTAAAGATACTGAATGTATAACATATTACTTGAGTCAATCAAAGAAAAAATAAAAATGTTAATAGGAGAATTCATTGAAGAACTAAAAACAATGATAAAAATGTTAATAGATGATGTCCAAAAAATAAATAATGAGATAAATGAGATAAATATATTAAAACTTGAAATAAGAGAGTTAAAAGTAAATAATAAGTGTAAAGATAAGAAAATAGATAAAAACCTTATAAGAAAAGAAATGATAAGAATATGAAAAAAACATATTGAACAAGAAGACATTGTAATAGAATCAGGAAGTATAGATGATGAATTTAGAAAAAATATCTTACCAAAAATAATAGAAGAAGAAGAAGAAATAAAAAGATCAAAGAAAAAGCACTAGGAAAGTTAGAAATTTAAAAAAATCAGGATAATAAAGATGAATGAAAAATTAGATTTACTTATAGAAAATTTTGATCAATTAAGTATAAAAACTAGTTGAATATCAAATTCTAATGAATATTGGAGGAGGACCAAATATAGCAGAACCTTCTAACAAACAAGAGATATTAGACTCAAATGAAAGTTATGCACCTATATACAATAAACCATATAAACAATATTATGATAAAATAAGAGATAGACAACTACCAAGAGGAAACAAATATAGTAATAAATTTTAGCCAAATGATAATTATGATAATTTGGAAGAAAACGATTCATATTTCATCGCTTCTGGAGATCACGTTTATCCAATATTGATTATTACCAACGATGCAGACCTCTTTATGGTCAAATCGGCAGTAGATTTTGGATTCTTAGATCTCATATATCCTGGAAAAGATCTGAAGGAAATTGAAAATTTTGATAACATATTTAAATCTGAAATATCAAAATTTGCTCAAGGTAGATTGGTATACATCAAATTCTATTCAATTGGTCCTGAATTTGATGGAATGATATTTTATCATGTTGACCATATAATCACAGTTGGAAATGTTGGAAGAAATTTCCAAATAGAAGTTGCTAGAAATAAAAAGTCATTACCAAATATCAATAGATCATGGATAAAATCCCAAAGAGTTCTAAGGATGAATGTTTTGTACAACATTGCAAAGAACTTATATGAGAAAAAATTCACATGTCTGTGCCAATATGAAGAATGGACACTTTTGACAAACAATGGAAAAGAAAAATCTGAAATTTTAAAAGAATATATCCAAAAATTTGATATCCATCAAACTAATGGAAGTCCATCAACAATACATGAATCTTGTCAATTAAGGGAATGCCCCACATGCTACCCGAATAAAAAGGAGATAAAGACATGAAGTAGAAGATGTCCTACCATTATAAGAGAATCTTGTCAACTCCATATGAAGATAATAAAAATAAAGAAGATGTGAATGAATGGTGGACAGTTGGATGCAATAATAGAACTACAATTATGTAGTAGCTATACTGTTGTAATGTTACAATTCTATTAGTGGAGTATGAGATAATGGATGATGTAAGAGGACAATAATTGAGTCTCATGTAGTTATATAAATAGAGGCCTTCGGGCTAAGATAGAAGCAGAATGAATTGGAAAATTACTTGAGATCTCAACCTATGAAATAGCCAAAATATTTTGTTTTTAATACAAGTATTGTATCTATTTCAAAAGATATGAATAATATCTCATTCATTTCATAGAAAAAGATGAATTTCCAAATTCCATTCCCATGGATTCTTGATAGATCTTAGAACAAATTTCTTTCTTATTTTAACAATCAAGACAATTTTTCTTTAATCAAAGTCTAGGGATTTATCTTTAGAAACGATACAGTGAGGGCAAGAAACTGAAATAACAGAGATCCCATTAAGACAAGAGGTCGTTTCGGGGAATAATTTGCATATTCAAAGCCTGAAGGTCACTTGGTTCTAAGAATAAAAATTCAGATCAAAATTAAGGTAGAATTACTATTTCTTATTAAATTTTGAAAGAATTTTTTTAAGGTCTTAGAGAATCGCGGGGATCACTAATGTTTATGATTATTCATGATATTTGAATTATCGTTTATCATAATGTTTATATCATTGTTTCGTAATAATTATGTGCAATAATGCTAGGATATACAGTTGAAAGATTAGATAATTTGTTAGAACAAGTGTTAGGAAAAATAAAAAATATTAAATCTCAACTAGAAAATACAGAAATATTATATAGAGAACTTATAAAAGAATATGAATAAAAATTGCAGATTATGCTAATATATTAGAACAAAGAATGGATTTATATTTTAGAATTCAGAATAGGAGAAATTCAAAACAAATTCAAAACTTACTCTAAAATAAAAGGATATTCCTTGCATTAAAGTAATTCATTTCATTAAGGATAAAATAGACATTTCCATAAAAACACTTAAATAGACTAAGTCAACAGGCCAATTATGAAACCTCCCCCAAACATGATTTTGTTTTCCATTGAAATGGAAGGGGTTAACGTGATTCAGAAAGATTTTGCTTGATGTACATAATTATTGTACATAGAGGTGTTCATAACATTCACATGGGGTGTGACCCACATTTTTGGTGGCCCCACCCCCACATGAGGGTTATGTAGACCCTTATGTACAATAATTATGTACACTTAACATTTTTTTATTCGGACTTTACTTTGTGTACATAATTATTATACATAGGGGTGTCCATAACCTTCACATGGGGTGGAGCCCATGTGAGGGTTATGTATAATAATTATGTACACTTAGTATTTTTTGATTCAGAAACACTAGTTGTATTGTCATTTACATTTTAAAGATGATAAAGAATTGGGTAAGAGTAATGCTATTCATTCATACTGGGGTTACAAACACAGTTTATGTGGCGTTAATATGACATTAAATGACATGTGATTAACATATCATTTAGAGTCATCTAAACTGTGTTTGTAACCCCATTGAGAATTAATAACATTACTCATTGGATAATTAGCACTTAACTTTCCCAACTTTTATTATTATTGTAGAAAACGTTCTTATCAATAAATTTTTTTTGACATTTTAACCCTTATTTTCACATTTCATTGCCCAAAAGATTCTTTTCATCCATTTTCTTAATTAAAAATTATGAAATAACTAATATAACATTCTCTTTAAATAATACAAAAAGAAAAAGAAAAAAACTTAATTGCAACCATAGTCTCAAATGTTTTAAAAAAGCGCAAATTAGTCTCAAATAAATTATTAAAAGTGTAATTAGAACATAATGTTCCTACATTTCACTATTGTAGCGAAAAACATCCTTACCTTTCATTTTTTTTTTCTCGACATTTTCATCCTTAATTACACTTGATTATGCAAAATATCATTTCTATCAATTTTCATCCAATTTTTTAATAAAAAGTTGTGAAATAACGAATATACACTCCTATTTAAATAAGAAAAGTTAAAAAATTAATTGCAAACATAATCTCAATTTTTTTTTAAAATGTAATTTTGCCCAAAATAGATTATATTAAAAATTAAAAATTAAGTTTTTTTTATATATATAAAGTACAAATGAGCCCCAAATAAATTATTAAAAAACTAGAATTATTTTTTTCTAAAAAAAAAGTACAAACGAGTCCCAATTAAATTTATAAAAAAATTTAAAAAATAAAAAAGTGCGAACAAGTTCCAAAAAAATATTAATTTTTTTTAAATTTATTTATTTAAATAGGAGGGTGTATTTATCATTTCGCGTCTCTTTATAGAGAAATTGGATAAAAATGATGGTTTGTACAATTAAATTTGTAATTAAGGACAAACATAGAGGTGTCAAGACGGACAGGCCGACTAGACCCGTGAAAATCGGCTCGAATCGACCCGAGACCGCAGGCCGACTCGTGACCCGAGCGGGCGATTCACGAGTTAAGGAGGTGTGACCCGCGAGTTTCATGGGTTGCACACCTTCACGGGCCGCGGTTAACCGTGACCCGTGAAAAAAAAAATAAAAAAATTTAATATTATAGTAAAATAGGTGTCAACCTAATTGAGATGTACTTAAACTATAAATTATAGTAAAAGTAGGTACCAACCTAACTGTGATATGCTTATACTATAAATATTTGATAATAGTAATTAGAAATATATTTAGTTGTTATTTGTTTAAGTTAAATTTAACTTTTCAAAGTTATAAATAATTCATGTAACATTAAATTTGAATCCTATGCAAACATTTCTTTCTATATATAAAAAGTGTCTATTTAACGGAATTTATTGGTTTAACGGAAAAACTAACGGAATTTCTTGGTTTAGCATTTCCTAAACCCTAAACCAAACCCTAACAATTCTCATCCTTCCACTTTCTCTCTCTACCCCCAATGCTCTCCCTTCTCTCTAGAAATTCAAAAAAATGGACAAAAATTTCGAAAATTTTTTGCCTCCCAAACCACCTGATTCTTGTTCCATAGAAAAGCCCCAAACACTAACATCATTTACCACCAAAAACACGAAAATCCATCCACAAAACTGTAGAAATCGAAGCTGCAAAAATTCTGCCAAAAAAATTGAAAAACGCCGGAAATCACCATTCCGGCCAACTCCACAGTCGGAACCTCCACCCTACAGGCTGCACACCTCTGGACGAAGCCTCACATGGCAACAATTTGACACAACTAGCTCAAAAGCACGGAACATAGATGACCCTACTTGTCTCATGATCTTGGAGAAGATGCTCAAGAATTATCTCTATGAAGGTACCCACAACAAACACACAGTGTGTAAACTTTGTTCAAAGAATTGTTCATTTTTTGGTTTTTTTTGGCAGTAATCATGTTATTTTGAAGTTCAAATCTGTATATCTTTCATTTTTCAGTGGGTTTTGTATGGTTGTTCACGAAATAGATCTTAAATGAGAAAATAGATTTTTTTTCTGTTTGATTTGTTCAGATTTTCTTTTTTGAATTCATAATATGTGTTTGACTAGAGGAAATCGAATTTAATTCATTAATGGAGATCGGTTTGTGATTATGTAATATGGAGATTGTGGAATTTCATATTCTGTATAGAAAAAAGCCTATTTAAATCACGAATCCAGATGGTTGACTTTAGATCTCACACCAAAATTATAATGTTAGAAATGCTTGTTTTAGTTGATGTATTGTCAATTTTTCAATCTTTATGTTCAAATCTCTTATTGGCGGGTGCGCTTATTTTTGAACTGGGAAATGTTTTCCATAATTCTTTAGAGGGCTGATCTAATTGTAATGGGGAATTTCAGTTACCAAGTGCAATCGGGCAGAGCTTACGTTAAATTATCTCAGGGAAAACAAGAATGGTTGTGACATTGTTATAAGTGATGTTCACATGCCAGGCATGGATGGTTTCAAACTTCTTGAGCATGTTGGATTCGAGATGGACCTTCCCGTTATTAGTAAGCTTCTTGATTCATTTGTTTCAGACTACGTTCAACCTGAAACCAGAAATTACCTGTTTCGTGTAAACTTGTCTTTATTTTGATATTGGTTGTGTGGTTGTTAGTGATGTCAACGGATGATAGCAAAAAAGTTGTGATGAAGGGTATTACTCACGGTGCAGTGGATTATCTCATCAAACTGGTTCGTATTGAGGCACTGAAGAATATATGGTAGCATGTGGTTCGTATTGTGCATAATATGAACTTTGAGTTTTCTGTTTGTAATTTTGGGTTGGAGACGACAGAGAGAAGCACTTTATTTAATTATTTATTAATTATATAAACATTACATCATTAACTATTTAATTAACAAAAAAAAATAACATCTTTATTAATAACAAATTAATTCTTAAACAAAACTATTAAATATAAACTAAGCAAACATGCATTGCACGTTGCTTGCACCTAGTATTTGCATAAATATGAATTTATCATTTTATTCAATCCTTAGCTTACATTTAAATTTTTTTTTTGCTATAAATATGAAAAATTCTATATTTTTATAATTTTATTTATACAATTATACGGGCAATCGGAACAAACTGTGACCCGTGACCCAGATGGGTAAGCAGGCGGGCTTGGGTTGTAGTCCAAAATTGTGGACTGACCCGTAACAGGCCCGTAACCCGTAGTGGGCGAGCTTTTTTTTACGCGGGTTGTTACCGGGCTCATATGTTGGCGGGCCGACCCGGCACGGACCACTCGGATTGACACCTCTAGACAAACATGTCAAACAAATAAAAGGTAAGGATGATTTTCGCTATAATATTGAAAGGTATGTACATTATGTGCTAATAACCCTTTTAATAATTTGTTTGAGACTTATTTGCGTTTTTTTTAAAAATTGGAATTATAGTTGCAATTAGTTTTTATTTTTTTGTTTTATTTAAAGAGAATGGTATATTCGTTATTTCACAATTTTTAATTGAGAAAATGGATGAAAATGATTTCCTTCCATGCATCCAATTTACTCTAGCAAATGATAAATGACATCCATTCAAATTCAAAAGGAAATAATTTCCAATATGTCTATACTTTGTAATGACCATTAACAAGGCTCAAGGAGACAACATCACCCATTCAATTTTCTTTAATACAATTCTTGTATTTTTTGTCTATAAATTTTGATGTCAAACGCGAAATCAAATCACCAGACCATTTGTTGAAGTAAAAACCAGTTAGCTATATATGAAGATTGTACTTACATGTGAGTGCACATAGAAACAAGAGAGTTAAGTTCTGCTTGGGAGTTTCATAGTATCGACTATGAGCCTTTTTTAAAGTACCATTTTGAATGTTTATAAACGTATCGATTTTGAGCGATTTTAGTAACGATTTTTAAAATTGTATGACCTATGTTTGAGAGTTTATTATCAATCGGTTCTAATTTTTTCTTTAAATAAAATTACATATATGTCCATTAGTGAAATTTTCAAGTTATAGTTTCTTGCATGAATTTTTTAACTCATAAATGATATTTTACTTATAGATAATTTTTTTACATTTAAATTAATGTTTAACTTAAAAATCAAATAAATTTAAATATTATTTAAAATCTTGAGTTTGTGTTTTTATAATTATAACTTAATTTTATATTTTAAAATAATTTTAAGTGATTTTTTTTTTTTTTTTACTTCAAAGTAATTTTTATATTTTATAAGTGAATTTTATCTTATTAATAGTATTTTTAATTTATAAACAAAAATATTAACATAAAATTGATTTTGTACTTATAAGTAATTTTTTTTTTTAATTATAGTGTAATTTTTCTTATCTTATAACTTATATTTTCCTTATGAGTATTTTTATTTATAGTTTTAATTTTTGTTTACTTATAAATTATTTTTTAGTTAATTATTTTTATTCACAAGTTAGTTTTGAAAAAAAAAAATATGTTGGTTGCGAATAAGTATTTTTATATAGGCTAAAATTAAAAAAGAATATGTGAAATAGTCAAATCCGTCGATTTGGTGGGTTGAAAAATTGATCAAAATTACACCACTGATTTTGGGTGGTTTTTAAACTATCCAAAATCAATGCCAAGAAGAACTAGTGATCACCAATTTTTCCAACCCATTATAAATCGTGCCACCCAAAGTTGGTCAAAAACGGTGAAATAAAAACTCTCAGTCAAGCCCTTGGTGTCGAGGGTATGTGTGAAAAGTTGTTGAACCTCCCTCTTGAGTACAATACTTGAGGCTCTGCCATGGTCAAGCTTTGCTCAACCGCTATTCATTGTGGTTGAGCCCTTTGCTTGACCAAATTCATGCTTGACCTCTTCATATGGTGGTTGAGTCCTTGAGGTTCGGCCTTGGTCACATTAGATTCAACTTTGATATGCGATTTTTGGTCTTTCATTCATGTCCCAGTATTGGTGCATGCGAGTTACTTTTGACTATAAAAGGTATATCAAATTTAAAATCGATTATATGAATTTTAATTGCCATGTCTATATTTATTGAAGACTTAATACAACATTTGTACAACTAAATATTTATAAGGTAGGGGTCAAAATATGTTTCGGATGAAAGGTTAGTAACTTCTAACAGTATTCAACAATGCTAGGTGTACAATCATTAAGGTATTGTAATTTGTACAATACCTCAAATTAGGGTGGGACCCACAAATTAAGTAACTTGTGGGTCCAACCCTAATTTGAGGTATTGTAAAAATTACAGCACCTTAATGATTGTGCAAGTGAATTTTTTGATCGTTTTATTACTTGTACATGATATTGTGCACTTGCGGAATTTCATACTATCAATAAACCTCAGAATATTTAAATATTTTATATCTCTGAAGTCTCAACAGTTTTCTCTATATTATATGCAAGATGACAACTTCTCCTATCTGCAATTTTCTTGTCTGATTCATACTAGTTTTGAGTGTTTTGTCCACCAAACAAAAAAATGTACACCGTACATTTATTTCCACGCATAAATGTTTATTGTAGGATTCAAAAGTTGTCATTCTTGTAAAAACAAGACATGACTCTCCTTCGAACTTTCATTAGATATTAATAACACAGGTCAAAATCTCACTGCGTCCACATGTTTGGACAACATTATAATCGTCTATCTACTTCGAATGTGAGTCTCAGAATACCATTCTCTATGTACAGTTCATGTAAAATTTAAACCACGAATATAGTCGCTACTAAATCAATATGTAAGACAAAATGTGAAGTAAAAATGTACACCATTAATTGACATACAGACATCTAACATAAGATGTTAATGTCGTGTCATGAGTACTCTTCATACAAAGTTTTTTAGACGTAAACATCAGAAGATGATATTTCATAATATCCTAGGTTTAGAATACTTGTCCAATGCGTGCTCCACAAATTTTCACGTTAATTGCTTGTGCTTCCACGTCTCAAAAGTGACTGTTTCGAAAATCAAGTCGGCAATTTAACCGAAAAAATTAAGAATTGGTTTAAAAGTTTTATTGTTTAACGTCAGAACATTAAGGGCCCGTTCGGTAGGGATTAAAATCAAATTAAAATTGAAAAACTAGTCGTTATTGTTGACTTTTATTAGACGAGTGAGACTCAATAACGGTCATCTTTTCAATTTTAATTGGATTTTAATTCCTACCGAACGGGGCCTAAATATCATTACAAAACCCCGTTTTACCTATTAGTTCAATAGAATGAATTTAAAAAATAGATAAATTTCTTGTCTTGCCCTATGTATCATGCTATGTTCTATTGAGTACCTTTGACATCGTAATTACCAATTTTTGTTTTATGAAAGCTAAATTACTTTGGCATCCAATTCAAGTTCTTGAACATTTGACTTCGATATCTTCGAGTTCAATATGTGAATCGAGTTTTAAAAAACATTAATGGTTAAGATTTCCTATCGAATAAAAGACATAGTGTAGTGTTTTAGCATCCTACTTGAGTTTCCTTGGACCCTTTACTCTTGAGCTGTTATCCGGATCAACTTTAAGAAAACATGAATGGATAGGATTTTCTACTAAATTAAAGACATGCATTGAAGGGTCCTATTATGAATCAATAAGATATCAAAAACGTTTTGATATCACTTGTTGATAAACCGGCCAAATAATTAAATACGAAAAATATGGATAATATGATATTTAGTTGATCACACAATAATCAAGAAAATTTTGGAAGATGAGAATTTATTATACCAAGAAACACACAATTGTCTTACAAGAGTTTGATCCTCTCAATCTAATCAATTCTATATTGTTTCCAATGTATTCAACAATGATCTAATTGTTATAATCTCTTTTGAGTCTTTTCTTTTCACCTTCTTTTGAAGTGCCTATACTTTGTGGAGTATTTATAGAAGTCAAATTTCGAAGTTGTGGAGTCCAAAATGAAGAAGAAGTCCCAAAATTTGGATAAAATGGAAAAATCGTGATCAAGTTACTGTTATAGTGTAGCATTGGGGCGCTACGCCTAGTGCTCAGGCGCTATATGCGCTTGAGCGCTAGGTCTCGGGTTTACATTTCAAAATATGCTTTTTGCTATTCAAGAGTCCATTTTCAAGCCAAATTCTTAATTATTATTGAAATTTGATTCCCACAAGTTAGGATTCTACAAACCCAAATACCTTATTAATCCTCCAATCAACCAAAACTTCTAAACAAAGATCAAACAAGCTTCCTTCATGCAACAAACTTCTAAATCACATAGAGTTTTTGTCACAAACATAACAGGCCCCATGGAAAAAAAGACCCAGTTACATAGTAGATACAGATCTCCTATTATCTATTCAAATTTCTAGGGGCCTATAAGGGAAGATTTTTAAAAGATACAACAAAATATTTAGATTTTATGGAAAATAAGAACCAAATTCCAAGCCAACTTCTTTTGTGGCTCTCAATATTCCTCTTCAGAGGCTATAAATTGCACCAAACCAAGAACCACCCCTAGCAACACAAAATTATACAATCAAGATTTTATATCCAAAGAAAAAAAAAAGAAGAAGAAAAATCTAAAGGCCGTTTATTTTCTTATAATGGCTGGTACAGTATATGCTGCTGGATTCACAGGGGGTCTAGGCCTTTCTTCTTCTTCATTCATGGCAGGTGAAGACTACACTGCCCTGGCCGGGGCGATGCCGACGTGGGTTCGGGTGGCTCGTCCGGTGCGGTCGAGGCCAATGATGAAGAATGTGAATGAAGGAAAGGGTGTTTTTGCTCCTGCTGTTGTTGTCACACGTAATGTTATAGGGAAGAAGACATTCAACCAGCTGAGAGGCAAAGCTATTGCTTTACACTCACAGGTAATTAACAATTCCAACTGCTTCATATTCTTAATTTTGCTCGATTTCTATGGAGAGTCGGTTCATGCTTAGTACAGTAGATTAAATAAAAATGGACAAAATTAAGAAAGGTAGAAAATGTGTAACATGTTCATTTTGAATTAGTATCCTATAATTAATGTTACTTAGTATAATATTAAATGTTGTATAGCTTATCCAAGTAGACACGTGATTTAAAATTTTAAATATCTCTTCTAGTTACTATAATTTAAACATGATAATAGTTTTAAATTTGATAAATGGTCCTTGAACTGGCTATTATTTTTCAATTACTAATTTTGTAACTAATTTTAAAATAATTAAAAAAAGTGAGTTTATTCAATTTTTTTTTTAGAAGGATTTTAGAAGGACACCTAAATTTAGAAGGATTTTAGGACACCTAAATTTAGAAGGATTTTTAAAATTCATTACGATCTCAATTGAGGATAACCCCTTAATAGATTAGAATCTCTAGTAAGATATCCGTTCATACTCAAATTTTATAATTGTGGAATTAGAATTTTTTTTTTTTTAAAAGATAAGCGTTCTTGAACAATTTTCCAAGATTTGACTAGAAATGCAAGTTACTTCTATTAAAAATTTAAATGTAACGTTGAGTTGAGATCTATTGTCCTTAATTGACCATCTCTCCACTAAAATTACGACACCTCATTATATTAGCTCTTGTTAACAATTATAATTTTATTTAGCACAAGTTGTATTATCATATATTTCATTAAAAGACAAGCTTAGTAAAATGTAGAAAATAGACGACTCATTTAGTAGATTTTGATAGAAATTGATGATCAAAAGTGTGGCTGAAAAGTCGTGGGACCCATAAAATATGTGATTAAAATAAATTATTGATTTTAATTTAAATTAATATCTAAATGTTAATCGATACCAAACATGAACTTAATATCATCCAATATCACTTCGTCCAGTATTGTAGAACTACTGATGTTAAATGACATTACGCTATTAACAAAAAAAAAGTAATGCTTTATAGCATCATTGGTGCCTAGGTGACAAATGAAGTTTAAGACTTGTTTTACGAATCTTTGGTGCTATATTTTATTAGTCTAACAAATAACAGGATATCACATAAAATGTGGAATTCACTTGTGCTATTGCCCGACATCTTGCTATTTGTTAAATATTTGTTTCAAAACGACTTAATTCTAATTATATAATTTGCATAAAAAATTTCAGGTAATAAATGAATTCTGCAAATCAATCGGAGCAGATAACAAACAAAGGCAGGGACTGATTCGAGTGGCAAAGAAAAATGGAGCAAAACTTGGATTCCTTGCTTAAGGGGGATATCATATTCATAGAAGGGTTTTATTTTGTCTGTGGACATCTTTCCAGTCATTGACTTCCACTTGTATGGTATCCTAACATCAACTATATATTTTTATCCTTGAATATAGATGTAATAATACAACTTTCAATGAATAGAGTAATTTGAAGAAATCTGTGGTTCCCCCAAGAAAGTGGAAAAGAACAAGGTTCAATTCGTACCTTGCCAGAACCAAATCGAGCTTTCAATTTCTTTTACACAGAAAAATTATTTTGAATAATGTCATATAGCACCTGCCCGAACCAAACCCAGCTCGTTACAATACATTTTTTTCTAAGAGAGAAATTATTTTGAATAATGTCACGTAACACCAACAGTACATTGACCAACACAATGACATCAAGTGTTGACATAAAATTATTGACTGCAAAAAGAGAGTTTAAATCATCCAATGATAAAATATCACGTGAAATTCTATCAAGTAAGATGAACACCAAGCACCGCTTGAACCAAATTTGATTCTTTCAAAATTATACCAATTTTCAGATTACAATGACTCAATTTCAATTTTAGCTTCTTAGAATAACTTAATTTCACCTTTTAGTTCATCTATATGCTACATTATTACTTTTTCTTCAACATAGCCTTCAATAATATACCATCATCCCTAGTCGATGAAGAAATTTACCTCCAAGTTAACCATTAAATAAAACCAATCAAAAATACAAAACCTCTCAAAATATACTCATACGCAAAATTCAAGAGGTTAACATGCAGTACGAAAGTACTCAGTTTTCTAGCTCATCATAAAGCTGAAAATAGAAACACGCTAAATAGCACGAGGCAGGATCTTCACACGCTATATCGACCACCTTTTACTGCTGATCTTTCCCTTCTAGAATCATCCTGCATTAAACGGTGAAATGGTTAAAAAGGAAGAACGCATTATTGTGCAAAAGAAAAAAACTACCGGTATAATCAAAATTACATGGAAGCTGTAAGAAATCTTATCAGTGACATCAAGGATCTCTTTCCACTTCCTCCCAATGCTCATCTGCATTGTGATAGATCAAATTAACATTCAATCACAACTTGTGTCAAGCGTATAACTGTAAAAGGCTATAGCCTTTAAAACATGCACTAATGCATCATGCCACAGCTAAATAATATGTAAAAACTTCAATCTCAACAACAGATGAACTAGAAAAATCTTAATCAAATGGACAAATTGGAGGGTCACAGTTCTCTAAATTGCCTGGAATATTTTAAGTCTAAAAGGAGGGTTTGAAAAGGAATCTCAGAAGGTAGTGAGGTTTGCCAGCAAATGAAGAAGGGGTGAGATACTGCCTCCTGACAGGAGTTCTGCATACATGCGCATCAAACCAAACATACTTCATCTTATCCAAATAATTGTAGATCTTGTACAGGTTCTACAAAACATTGTTAACCAACAAGATTAACATATATACCTAAATGATGTCTTGCACAGCCACAATACATTAGAATTCTATCTCTTTTCTCAATATTGAAATACATAGGATCCTAAAAAATAAACCCTATAGCATTATATCAGCGATTAAACATTAAGACTTTAACCTAGATAAGCTATTGGTCTTGTGGCCGAATCATCCATCCAGATTTCACTTCTTTTGTATGACTGTTGTCTCCTTATTAGTGATTTGGCACTGCCTTCACTAAATGCACAAAAGATGCAATACCCAATTATAATTCTCAATCATTTGTTTCATTTAGCAATCGTGTCTCTAGTTCTGTTTGTATCTTTGGTATATAACAAGTTGATCTTTATTAGGGTTAAATGATCATGTGCAATTTGGTTAAGCGAGTCATGTGAGAGTAGAGTAACTTTGAAAAGGGAATTTTGGACTTTTTTTCATTGCTAATTGGTACTAGAATTCAACTAAATGCAATAGGTATTCGGGAAAGGTAAAATGAGCACATGCTCTCCCAAGGCGGAGGCTAGGACACATTGGTGGTCGCTACAATTGGGGGCAGCATTATGCTTATTTTGCTGCAGAATATAGAAGTAGCATTCAAATCTCCTTATTCCTGTACAGTCGACATATATCATTTTGTCGAATCATTCCCTTCGATATTATTTTGTAGTTGATTGACATTTGATTTCTCAGGGCAAATTAGCTTAGTAGGATATTCTGACCCTAATCTTTGCTGCATCAGAGTGGTATTTGTAACCAAGCAGTGGGCTTTGAACCGTCCTAGAGAGAGTTGCATGGACGAAAAACAAGGAATGAACTTAAATGAAACAGATAGAGATCAGGACAAACGAAAAACGATTGAAGATTTACAGTTTGCTCTGCAGACAATCCACAAACAGGAATGAGTGGAGGCTCATTTAGGAATTCCAGAATGCAACCATGTACCTTTGGACACACAGTAAAGTAATATTGAGGATAAAACAACAAAGAAGGGAGTGAAAATCCTTTACAAGACCCTGTCCGTGATGTTAATGTGAAACAGAAGATGGGTTGGCTAGTACACTTGATTTAAATCTAAGAGAAATCGAAATTTAAATTGTTGATTTTTTTGGAAAGATGCATGCTAAAGCCTACCTTGATAGATTGAAGAAAAGGAACTCAAAGTAATCCAGAGGTGGATGAAGAATATGAAAAGGTCTTCTCATCAAAGTCAAGTTTGCCAACACAAGGAGGATGAAAGTGGAGTTACTAAATGAAACAAAAATGCTAAGCATATGAATTATTATCTTGACCTGATCTGTTATTTTATTTCCTACAATCATGATTCAAGTTCTCAAGTTTGCTCAAGGGTTTGTTTGAGCCCCACTTTCTGGGAGAAATAGATCCTAATAGTGACTTTTTGGAGGACGTCTGGTTAAAAAGTAGGGAAAATTTTTGGGGTTACGTGTAAAATTATTTTATCAAGAGAATGATTGGTTGAAAATGAGTTTGAGAAAAAAATGAATTTTTAAAGAATGGAGCTCAAATAAGGGGCTAATTTCAAATTATATTTATGTATCTTATGGTTTATGGAGATCATGTGATAAGAAACTGAGCCACTTAAGTGTAAAGGCATTTTGTTATTTTTTGTTAGCGCGAGAAGTTATGGTGCTTAAGAACAGCGCTCTAAGGGCTCACTGCCGTAACTTACATATACATCATTTTACTGCTGAATCTGAAAGTAAAATGCAAGGTTCTTCTTTCCTTGAATCATTCTCTCTTTGATATTATGCGTTTCTTACTTACTGCTGGATTTCTTTTTTGGGGGTGTAAGCTGCAACAGCAGCTTCGTAGGATTTTCTAATTCATATTTACTTCACCATCAAAAGCTAAAATATAATTACCTTTCTAACTATAAAATGCCAAATAAATACCTGTGCTGCTTCATTTGCTGCATTCTTAGTCCACAAGGAAAGTTTGTCTTGCCTTGGGCGGACACTGGCAACCACTCCACAGATCTCATCAGCTTCGTCAAATTGTTCCCCAACCAAAGCCATCAACTAAGGAACAAAAATTTATCAGTCAAATATGAAAAGATGAATGTGTTAATTGGTATAAAAATAAAAATAAATAAGTTTTTCATCTTTCAACCCCTCTTAAACATGCTAAACAGTGTTAAGAAAGAATATATATATATATATTATTTACAGTTTCAAGCCACGTGTCGTCAAGATTAGCTTTTATGTTGCTAGGAACAGTCCATTTGCCTCCGTTAGCACACTCAGGATCTTCCCATTTGGGCTCCATTCCAGCTTTGAACAAGTGAAAGTCAGCATTTGTTGGCAACTTGCTTGGCCTAAATATCTGATCATATAAACTGCAAGAAAATTCACCATTTCAATACATAAATCAACTTCATACCATCTATGAGAGGTCATCATACTTCCACATTGAGAGTTCTGTACTGTAAACGATTTATCATTTGTAGTATATTTGAACCCGAGATAAATAGCAAAGATAATATCTAATTCATAAAATGCAAAACAGAGGCATTGCGGAGGTCATTTATCCTGCAATAAAAATGTATGGATTCCACGTTTCACACACACCCTTTTTTCTTTTTTCCTTTTCCTACTCTAGTGCTATTTAAAATCTTGCAAACCCTATGGAATACCAAGAGGAGCAAGTTAGGACATCAGTCCACTTACCCTATTTAGTTTCACTTATTCAGGGAAAGATCAAGTGTGTGCAAGAGTACGCAGAAGAAAATGCAAAATACTTCTTCTTTAAAAGTGAATTTAAGATGCATATGTTCAAACTTAAGGATTTACATTCCATTTCTAACCTTTCCTGAAGTCCAATGTAAGATGCTGGATCCATTTGGATTTTATAGCTAGTAGTAGAATTTTGATTGGAATATTGATTTAAGTTGATGGAAATATTTCTAATCCCATTAAAAAATGCTAATTCCATGTAAAATAAAGATATGACAGTGTTTTGACTAATTAAAATCGGATTAGTCATAATTAAGTTCAGAAAATAGAAGCTACTTTGCGAAGAAAATACACACGTGGTCACGAACAACACAAAAAGGAGAACATATTTGCTGTTATTAACAGATTTAGAGCACATGTTCAAAGAAAGTAGACAAATAAATTCCACCAGATTATATTAAGTCCTTATTTGTCTCCCTTTAAAACAAAACTCTTGAATTCTCACTCTCATTTTCAAATACACATTCACACAATAAAATATTTTACATGTAAACCCAAAACTTTTCCTTACTTTATAATCACACATTGTCCAAAAATAACTATTCAAAACATCATTTTTTTTTTCTCAATAATGGCATCAAATAGGGGCTAAATTTCAAATTTAAATGAGTAAAGCTTAATAAAGTTAATTGATAATGTAGACAACAAAAAGTGAGAAAGATTAGCTTCACAGACTGTGAAGTACAAGGACTCCCTAAGGTTCGATAGGTCATGTAATGCAACGAGTAAGGAACTGTAACTCAGCTCCTAGGGACCATTACAGAGGCCAAAAGCACTAAGAATAACTAAATCAGCGGAATTCAAAATTCAAGTCATATAGACAAATGAACTCAACCCCAATTTAGCACTCTTAATTTGCGATAAGTAGGTCTCTAGTAGGCTAAGTTGGATATTTTGGTAATTCCAAACTCGATCTCCGTTGATGGTCTCAATTGAGGCCAAGTTAGCGGAGATCAAGAGGTTTAAGTTATACAGAGAAATGAACTCGATGTTTGTTTATCTGAATAGGAATCAAGTAGTATACTTTGGTATTTTAGCAAAGTTATAGTCAAGTAGCGGTTGGGGGTTTACATCTATGTCCATTAGGTTGCCAATTAGTATATACATTTAAAACTAAGACAAAAAATTATATGCGCTTTTTCTTATTTAGTGGTTAAAATATAGATTTCTAATTGAACCAAAAGAATACTTTTTCAAATGAGGAAATTTGCTAAAGAGGTTGTGCTTGGAGAGAGAAAATGAAGAAGGTCCCTTCTTTAGAGTTTTTTCAGAAATAGCATTAAAATTAATAGCCCAAAAATGTTAAATTGTTCTATTGATTGTCCTTCATGAACAAAATAAAAAATATGAGAAAATTGGAACTCTGTCACCTTCTCTTGCCTTCACTCTGAAAGTTTTTGATACATTCTCGCATTTAATAAGAAAATTAAAAGAAAAAATAGGCTCATTTGAGGGAGCCCTGTTCTCCACAGCTAGGTTTTCGAGGAACCTTTTCCTCCAAAACAACTCAAAAGTTGTAGAAATATATAATTCATTGACATCCTAATTCCTTCACTACGTAGACTTTAAAAAGTAAATAATATACATCATCTTCCCTAGAATTAAGGATCACATCTTGCTCCATGCCACTCACAAACTTACATAAAACCACCCACTACTATTACTTTCACCAACTTAAATATAAATAAAATTGTAACATTCCTACCCCCTCGAAAGAATCATTGTTCTTAAGGATGAATTTTAGGCAACTCATTTTTTATTCTCTTCCAATTTATGATCAAATGTAAAAAGACGTTCAACATTTGTTGAAGATGCTCTGTTGGTTGAACTTTATTCTTGACCTTCATTCCATTTGCAAAGAAACATGGCCATATTTGAAAATGAAGCCAAACATTCCAATGTCCGTCTTACTTTTCAGCATCTATGATCTCGTGGATAAGTTCACTTGTAATTTTGTTTAAATAGGCATATGATCCAAGTTGTTTAAGCTTAAGCGTGTTGACAACAACAATAATTGCTAATGGGTCTTCACTTAGGGCCATAGCTTGATACTATCCGTCCTTCCTTCATATACACCGACTAGTATACCACCACTAATAATCTTCTCAAATGTCATTGGATATGTAGTTACACCAAAATGCTATTTGCAATGGTCTTCAACCTCTTGTTCTGGTATTGAAATCAAATTATAGGCATTTTGTTGAACTGCTTGATCATACACCAAGATTACGAAATCTCTACTTTAACAAAATTTTAACTATGGATGCTGCTTCAGAAATTTCAGCATTCACTTTTGGTATGTTGGCTTGAAAACAATCCCAATTTGACTACCAACATCTTTATCTTTTATTTGGTGAGTCAAAGCCAACAATTAATTTCAACAACATATTTAATGGGACCCACAACTTTTCAACAACACATTTCGTTAGCTTTTATCAATATCTATTAAAAATCTGATTTAATCCCCGCCAATGAGGGGCTTAATATCTCATTCATTTTTTGCAAGATTCCTTTGCATTAATGACAGAAGACCTAACCACTTTCTCGATGCGCAGCACCCGCTTCTCCATTGCAAGGATCTGGTCCTTGCTTTGTTGCCCATCACTGAAACCACTCGATACATTCTCACATTTAGTAAGAAAATTAGAAGAAGAAACAGGCTCGTTCAATGGGGCCATGACCTCCATATCTAGGTTTTCGAAGAAACTACACTTCCAATACAACTCAAAAATTGTAGAAATATATAATTCATTGACATCCTCAGTTCTTCAGTGTAGAATTTAAATAGTAAATAATATAAATCATCTGACCCTAGAATTAAGGATCACATCTTGCTCCATGTCACTCACAAACTTACA
Source organism: Fraxinus excelsior (assembly GCA_019097785.1). Classification (NCBI taxonomy): domain Eukaryota; kingdom Viridiplantae; phylum Streptophyta; class Magnoliopsida; order Lamiales; family Oleaceae; genus Fraxinus; species Fraxinus excelsior. Next base: position 19,579,835 of record CM032644.1, read on the forward strand.
TAAAACCACCCACTAGTATTACTTTCACTAACTTAAAAATATAAAAAATATATAATATAATAAAACCGTGACAGTCTCTTGCATTGTATCCACTATTTTCCCTCATAAAAACTCGACCATTGGAAAGAGCTGGTCGAGCTCAAGGGTCAAGAAAAAATAGAAAAAACAGAAATAGGCTATTTTTAATAAGTTAAAATTTGACCTATAAGCCCCTTTTTAACCCTTTAAAAGTGAGCTCATATTAAAAACTCCACCTTTTTCAATTCTGATACATATTCCCTGTGAAACCAAATATGAAAAGGCTGTTTTTTCGACGATTGTTCTATATGTAGATAACACGATGGATGCGATTGTGCCATATTTTCTTCAACCAAATTAAAAAATAAAAAACTTCACCACTCTCTTTTTGACATATGTATACCATTATCCATTATGTTTTTTTTTTTATTCAAGTACAAGGTAACCCGAATCTAATTCTACCGATGACAAACCAGACACAACTTTAATAAGGAAAAACAAACTATTATACGGGTAATAATAGATGGAAAAACAAATAGAGATGATAACAGAAGTAAGGAAGAATAATCATACAATACGACGAGAACGATGAAACAGAGAAACTCCATTAAAACATAGGAAACTACAGGATCCTACGCTAAAAAAGTATCGACATCACCAATAAATTAAATCAATAAAAAAACATAATAAATAGATGTATCGTACCACCAAAATTCTTCTACGGTGTCGAAAGTGTAGACATTGCGAAGAGAGCTGCCCCAGGCGGCGCCCTGTTTCGGTTTCGACTGGTTGTCATACCAGAACGTCCACTTCCTCTCCAGTTTGTGCGGCTGCTTCTCTGCCACCTCCTCTGCTTCATTCAACGCCGCTGGAACTTCTATTGCTGCTTCGCTTGCCATCCTATCAATCTGGTTATTTTCTCTCCCTACAATTTGCTTTTGCGGAATGAAAGAGAGAGAGGCATGTTTCACTGGCCAATTTGTATTTGTACAAGGGCTTTTGATGGGATTGGTACAACTTGGGCCGAAAGTAAACTAAGCCCAGTTCAGCTGGGTTGAACTGGGGTAACTGAAATTGATGGAAATAACACTTGAATACATTAAGAGCACGTTTGAGCCTCAGGTTTTTTTGTTTTTACAAAGATGTATTTTCGAATAGTGATTTAATGGATAATGTGTTGTTAAAAAATCAGAATTTTTTTTAGGTTTGTGTGTAATATTATTTTTATTTAAAAATAAGAGAAAAATATATTTGGAAATAATGGGGATCAAAGAAGGACTTAATGATCTGTTTGACATGACTTTTGAAAAGTTAAAAGGAGTTTTTGAGACGCAGAAACTACTTTTGGATCGATTTGACTAATTCTGTGAAATTGTTTCTTGTACTTAAAAGAGATTTTAGAGGAAGTTGCTCCAATGTAGTTTCCTCTAAAATCACCTTTGAAATATCAAATTTTTTTAAAATTAATTTTCAAACAAAAATTAAGGGAACTTCATCCAAAAACTCTTTTACATGATGTAAAAAGTAAAACAAAAGGTATGCCAAACGGACCCTAAGACTGACTATTAACTCCATTTATTATTTACGCTTTTCATGAATCTATAATTTATAAACAGTTAAAAATACTCGTATTTTCAAAGTTCAACGAATTTTTCAGGTTTCATAATGTTTGATAGGTGTTATATTGCCGCCAAAAAACTTTCTTTGTTTTATAGTATTTAGAGCATCTTCAAGAGGCTCTCTATTTTTAAAGAGTATATTCTATCATTTGGAGAGCATCTATAAATGTAGAGAGTTAAAATTTTGAAGTACTCCAACAAGCTCTTTATATTTAACACTTAATTTTACTACTCTCAAAAAATATTTATTATTTTTCTTTATTTTTTATTTTAACTAGCTTTTATTTAGATTATTTTATTGTTTTCCTACATTGAAAATTGAAAATTTTTGAATGCATTTAATTATAGAGAGTGGGTTTGGCTCTAAATTAAAATGTTAATTTCAAAAGTCTCTTGGAACATGATTTTAGATGTTGACTCTTTAAAATAGAGAGTATCTCATGTTTAAAGAATTTCTTGGAGATGCTCTTAATGCTCTTTTTAGGAAATTGACCAAGTTCTAGGAGTGGTAGCCAAGTTTGGGGTGAATTAGTAGTTTTGGTTTTCATCATTAGCAAAAATCATCACCAGTCGAGGTGGCAGCGATTGTGCTATAGAGTTTTGAAACATTTTAATTTATTGGACAATGAATCAAGAGACCTGTTGTAATCTAGATTGGTGATTTCTACTAACACTGAATAGTATCACTTGTGACTATTGAAGATCCCATAACAACACCTGAATTTACAAGCTTCAGAATTGTATTTATGTATGGTTTCTATACGGCTTTCTTCCAAGTCTTTGATTATTTAAATAAATCCACTTTTTGCAACTGATCTTGACCAGCAACATTGTGATTTCCTATCTAAACTTCTTGTATAAATATTCAGATATACCAAGAGCATTAGTTGCTGCAGATACTGAATATCCCAATGGAACTCCAGGCGCATTCATAGCAACTTATGTTCTTCAGCAACATTGTGTTTTCTTTGACCAAGATGACAATGGAATTGTCTATCCATGGGAGACATATGCTGGTAAATACCGTACGATGACCTAGTTAAACTTTCTCCGATTAAAGTACTATCACGTAGCTCACATTAGATGTCCTTAGATACATTGATGGCATGTCTGGAAGGGATAACAGAACAATTTTGTTTTAAAAGATAAAAGAAAAAATAACTGTTCATTATCTGTTCAGTTTGGTCTTGTGTACAAAATATGCATTCAACGCATACCTACATTAATTAGAGCAATAATCAAAATATTCGTCGTCCATATTTCAGAAACGACCATAGATGTTCAGTACAATGGATTCCTAACGATTACAATCGGGAAGTAGTCATGCATGCAGTTAAATTGATATGAATCATTTTGTAGAGTCTAGCGACTTGTATATCTGTCACTCTCTTTAAACAACTTGTCCGATTTCATCATAAATTTTTCAGGATTTCGCTGAATTGGGTTCAATATGATGGTCTCTCTTTTTGTAAATTCTTCGATTTCCAGAATGATTTATTATAGTACTTTATTAATTCAGTTCATGCCAAGTCAGTATTGAGCATATTTGACTAAGCTTAAATTTAAAAAGTTATAAGGATGTTTCGAAGTAATTGACTTTTTTTATGTTATTGGTGAAAATCGGAAATAAGTAATCGCTTATTTTGACAATTCTGTAACTTGTACTTTTTCCTTTTTGGATTAGTCACTTATTTGCTACCTAGTTGGCTTTAAGGTTTCCTTTATCCTAGTGTGAAGACGTAATGGAATGAGATGTACGAGAAACAAAATCATTCCTAAGCGTGTTTTGGGCATTCATTAATTATATTATACTTACAGGGTTGGCTACATTCTCCGTTTTTCACTATATACTTACATAACGTACACAAGGTTATCTTAAAGGCAAAATACTTCCATTTTTGACACTGCGACCCATCGCGGAGCACTTTCTCACTGATTTAGTGAGATGAGTGTCAAATTATCCTCCTCAAGACTCTTAAAAAATGGCTTGGGAAGCAATAATGCATTGATCTAGTTGCCACCGGAGCCACATAGGACTATCTAAATTGATTCGTAAGAATGGAAGCGATTCTGTAACCTATGACACGGAAGGAAGGTATGCACAATTATATCTTTCATACGGTAGCTATCGGGGAATCTATACTCTGATTCAATTATGCAGGTACTCCCCTGTAAATTTTGAGAACGCTTTTAGCAAGTACGCATGGGCAGTGTCTGATAAGCTAATGCTCGGAGAATCGTGGAACATGACCGAAGGCAACAGACTAGCCTTTGACATCTTTGGATGGTCTGTACAACTGACCTTAAGCTATAAACCAGCTTTTTTTTTTTCCTGTTTGATTTTGAGCCAAATTTACATTTGTAGGTTTGCAAGCAAAATGGAATGGGTGATTCTATACATCCTGGCCAGGGACAGAGATGGTTTCCTGTCGAAGGAAGCCATTAGATGCTGTTTTGATGGAATTTTGTTCAAGTATTGTGCCAGGATACAAGTAGAAGCAGAGGACGAGATGAAATGAAGAAGTTCTAGCTGTTACTTTCTGGTAATAATGTATATTGTATAGTGCACCCGAGTTTAAGTTACTAGTCACTTGAAAACTTTAAGAGTTCTTGAACATTCGTCTAATAGTTTGTTGAGGACATGTGCATATAAATTGCTGCTCGATCAATAAGATTTAGTTTACTAGTATTTCGACTCTGGCAATTTGTCTCGAGCATGTTGTACAGTATCCAAGACCATCAATTGAATCCGAGTAATTCACAATTTTTTAGGGCATCATAGATTTCAAATCCGCCCATCGAAGGACTTAAAAAAATCATATCATCAAACCAGCACACAAGCTGATCAAAATTTTATTTTCATTAAATAATTCAGTTCATCAATTTTAAGTACAGATTGGAAAAACACGAAAAAGAAAAAGGGAAAAAAGGGTTTGTAAGGTTTTAAGCAACATAGTAGAGAGGATTTGGGAGCTTAAATGTCCTTTTTGCTGATGAGAGGCCTTCAATGCTGCTCCATTGATCTCCTAAAATGCCCCAAATGCGACATCCATTGTTTATAAATTTCTTTCTCACATCAGCCTTGAGTTTTTGGATGTTCTTCTTTTCATCGTCTTCGCCCTTGAATTAAACCAAACATGTAATTTATTCGTTTAAAATTTACTTTTCACACGTACTTTTTATGTGCACAATATTCACATATTACAACCACATTATCTGAAAGTTTAAGATAATCGACTAACCTTAATATGAGACTAGTCCAGCCATGATAACCTACATCAACAAGGTTACCAATGGTGGCAGATCTGAGACATTCCCTTCTTGAAGAAACCAAAATGATTTGAATCCCAAGCTCTTTCAGCTCATTGAAAAGCCTCAAAGAGTGCTCTAGAGCTGGTGCTTTCCCTTGGCTCATCCATTCCTCTAAAGATGTAGAGTTCAATTTCCGACCTCTTGACGATGCACAAAAAGTTACTTTAAATGTCCGAGTGAATCTAGCAATGAATCAAAAACAGTTCATGTAGTAATACTAGTAACAAGTAAAGTCTTAAATTTACCCGAAATCATTTTTCTTGTAGCAAGGGACCGTAGACAAAAGCGTATCATCGATGTCGAAAATCCAGGCATCTTTGCCATCTTTCTTGAAATCACAGCTAGTACACATATGAACTGTGCATTCATCAATTGTCCTTTTAGAATCCACCTTGTATTGAGTTGATGTCATATATTTCCCAATATATTGAACCCATTCCTCAGGCACAACTTCAAAATCTCTCGTGTTGTGTAGCTCAACATTCATCCTCCAACTTTCACAGTAATTCTTCAATGTGATTTGGAGCCCATATTTCCCTTTCTTCTGATTCAAAAGGTTCCAGTTTGAAGCTGAAACAAGGCCAAGAAATAGACCTATTATGGTCAAGAAAAACCCAAGATTTCTTGCAATTGCTTTGATCAGAAAATGAGTGGAATTGGACAGTGCAGATTGATATTTGTAGGGCTTTTGTTCATTTATAAGTAGCTTTAGTATATGGAGATTGACATGTTATGCAGTTCTAGATAGTACTGACCAGTATAGTAAATGAGCGAATGACGTATTTGAAAATTGGATCACATGGGAATAGGGATTTCTTAGTTGTCACCAAGTAATTTATTTTCTTGAATATCAGGCTGGCAAATGGGCTTCATTTAAAGATGAATACTTAGCCTTGTTTGAGCCACATTATTTTTTGGGAAAAATTCATGGATCATGGATTATCTTTCACGAAATAAAAAAATCAGGCTCCAATGTTTAAATTTACAAAACTCAGGTTTTTCGACGAATTAATTAATTATATTTTACAATTAATCTATTAAATTAAATATTTAATTGTAGTATAATATAATTGACCCACCCCACCCCACCCCACCCCACCACCGCTCCGACGACTGCTCTGGTGATCGGTGACTGTTCTCCGACCGCGCTTAATTCCGACGACTACTCCGATTCCGACATTTGTTAAGGTTATAGTTATATGCAATTTGGTTACAGATATCTTATTAATTAGTTAAAAATTTAATTTTCAGTCAAAACGTATGGTCACGGATATCTTCTTAATTAGTTAAAAATTAAATTCAGGTCACAGCTTATCAAAAAATTTATAGGTCTCAAATCAAGAATTTTATGGTCACAAGTTAATTCTCAACTACGAATTAAAATTTTTTATAGGTCACAGATTGAAAAAAATCAAAACTTTTACTGATCACTCTATTACACTTAGTCACAGTCACAATTTTTAGGTCACAGACACCTACCCGTCACAAATCAAGAATTTTATGGTCACATGTTATTTTTCAACCATGAATTAAAAATTTTTAAAGGTCACAAATTGAAAAAAATCAAAATTTTTACTGGTCACGGCTCCATTACAGTGAGTCACAGTCACAATTTCTAGGTTACAGACACCCATCCCCAACTCATCTAATCCCACCCACCGCCACAACCACACCCACAGCTACAGTCAGCCACCGCTAATCACAATCACCACATCCCCACCGCCACAGTCCACTTCTTAGCAGATTCATATTCCCTTTAACACCAATACACCCTAAATACAACCGGCTGGTACAAATCCTCCACTGAAATCAACTCCCCAACCGAATACACAGTCGCTAGCCCAAAAAAAAAGCCAGAAAAGGAAGAATCGTCGCCAATAATTCCACCGTCACCCTCTCCCTCGCGCGTCGCCACCAACGTTCAAGCCCAACCCGCCACCAATCCACCACACACCTGAAACCCACGCACCCATCCACCACAATCCCGAAGCCCACGCAACCATCCAACCGAAGACAGGGAAGAGGAGAAGAAATAGGTAGCGAAACAAGAGAACTCAAAAATTTAAACATGGTTGGTCGCTCCTGCTGTGAACAAGAGAACTCGGAACAACTATCCAACTGAAACCGCTGTTGTGAATCGCAGCAACGCTGCTGCAATTCACAACAGCGCGTCGTCGTCGCTACGATTTCACAGCAGAGGAAGGGAGGGAGGGGGAGCGGCAACGGGCGGTGGAGGCGGCAGGTAGAGAGAGGAGAAATGAAATGGATTAGAGTTTGTACATAGTTTCTATTTAAAATAAATTTGATGGGGTGTGTATATAGATTAATTTAATTTAAAATATTATTAATAATATTAATCGTGAAACTAAAACCTGATTTTTTATTAAATAAACTCAAAACTTGATTTTTAAAAATGTCAAACTTAATATCTGATTTGATGTAATTACCACTTATTTTACAATTTTTACCCACTCTCATTCTTCTACTCATTTTAAACCACATTTTTCAATAAAATAATATTTTCCATTACATCAATAATTTTTCCTTCTTTTTCAACTACATATTCTCTATCACATCAGCAATAGAAATGCATTCTTACTCCCAAAATGTGCACCAAACAAGGGCTAAAATCAAGTTACAAAGACATGGAACTTTTCATTTAGTTTTATAGTGAAGTGAAGGTCCTAATACATGACAAATAGTATTCCTTTCTGCACATGGACTGAAATAATAGACAGAATGTGTCTCCGCCAATTTAAATGCTTATGGGCGCTAAAGATAATATATCCTAATGGGCTCCAACATGTTTATGTATCAGATTCGTAGTAATTGGATGGACATGTTGTTGAAGATTATAAAATATAGATAAATTCTATTTCTTCACTTACAAGTTTTTAAATTAGATAGTTCAATAAGATATCGTACTCTGTAAAGCTCGTGGAATCAAGTCTAGCTAGCCAATAAAATCGACTTGCACTAAAGGCTAAATTTGAATAAACATTTATTCCTTCTCTAACACTTTAAGCAGTTCGACATATGAAAACTACTAAAGTTGTTGTCGAATTTATAACATGGACTACTATTGTCTATGGCTGCAGGCGGTTCACTTGAGTAGCTCAATTACCCGTCAGTCCATTATTCATGACACGCTACAAAATCTCCACAGCATCAGGAACCAAGCACGCATACCTGCAACATAGGAGCCAAGTCGATCGGCGCTGTGTTACACTCTTATTGTACATTTAAATGACATTATCTGCAAGATGCCAAATGCAAAATTCAAATCACTTAGTGGGAACAAGAAACTATAATTCAACCTAATCGATCCCACTACATAAATCATTACCAAATCCTTTTATTGTCCTGAAAAATAGTCTTGGCTCCTTTTGATAATTTTATTGTCTTACAAATACTTTAACCTAAATGGTAAGGTAATTAATTGTGAATTAGGCAATCAAAAATCAATCATTAGCTAGTTTGATAATCACATGTTCAAGATTGGGATCACGTTTGCCAGCAAAATGTCAATATACTGCTATGTGGATGATGAACTTTGCCAATGCAAATTCATCCATGTCCCAGTCATCCACTTCTAACCCTACCTATACTTGTTCCCTCCCCCGTCTAAGTCCGAGAACCGCTTGCTCTCGTTGACACGACTCGTCCCGTCCCCAGAACTCCTTATTAAACTCGAGACGTGACGTGCGCCAATGATTAGTGCCGCTAGGCACTGGATCCATCATCAAGGCAACGATAACACAACTTTAATTGTTGGCTTCCTTTGACCAAATGAAAGTTTTCGAAAATTTTGACAGTCTCTTTTAAAAATGGAACTACTCTCAATCATGTGAGCATAAAATTTTTCCAAACACCAAAATACCAACATCATAATATCAATATGCATCATAACTGCTTCTCAAAAGATAATAGCAACACGGTTTATTTTACAATATTCCATTGTGATCATTGATACATTTAAGTACAAAAATCCCCCAAATATGAAGCAAAAGATCCGCTTGATGATTACACAGTTAAGCGAAAGAACCTACAATAAGTGGTAGTAGTGGCTGCAAAAACTATCAATATAACATTCACCACAGCTCAATCAACTGCCTCCCATAAGGAAAAATTTAAGAAAATATATGAGAGAATAATCCCAGTGACTGGAATGTTTAGACAATGGTTATACAGTCCTTTATGCATGTGCATACATTCATAAAAGAAAAACTAATTTTTCACTTATCTTGATGTACTCATTATCCTCGAAAGTTGTATCATAACATCGTACAAATTCATAATGATGGTGCTAAATCATAAATTAGGCTCAAGCTGATATCTAAAATTGATAATAATTGATACAACACATTGAGTAAGACACTAGTCGAATTCAGTAAGCTAAAATCATAATCTGAAATGCATAAGCTAAATTGTAAGTTGGGAACTGTAAGCTGAAAACTAATAATTCACTATATATTAGATAATCACATCAAATATACCCCATGTATATATCTGCTGATGATCTGAAAGCTATAGTCATATGCGCATAAACTGACAATCAACACTTTTGTAAACGACCGTAGCTCCTCAATGCACGAAGTGGAAATAACATAATCATCTTTATACACAGTTGTAGCCCCTCAGTATATAATAGGTACCTTTACACACGGTCGTAGCCCCTCAGTGGATAAGAGTTACCTTTATACACGACTGTAGCCCCTCAGTGTATAAAGTGGAAATAACATAATTATCCTTATACACGGTTGTAGCCCCTCAGTGCATAATAGGTTCCCTTACATATGGCTGTAGCCCTTCAGTGGATAAGAGTTACCTTTATACACGACTGTAGCCCCTCGGTGTATACGAGTCAAATACACGACTCTAGTACACCGTAGTCCCTCAGTGCACTAGAGTAAGATGACTACATCGGGGTATTTTCTGATGGCATCAACATAATCGTGCTCATTTACTAATTTCTCGAAAATAAGACATTTCATGCAACTTATTATGCTTCTCTAAAAATTGAGAATCATTTAAACATTCATATTAAATAAACATGATTATAAGTTCATAAATTAAAAATCTTATTTTTAGAAAAGTAAGTTCTCCACTCACAAATATAGGTTGGGCTAACGAGGTTGGTATGCTGTCCCACGTCCAAATCCCCTCCTGAAAAGATCACACTACAACCACTTCAATTTCATCTATATTAAGTTACAAGGGATTTCTCAATAATCACCCATACTCAATATCAAGATAAAACATATATATCCCTTAGTTTGCAATAAGCTGATACTTGATATTTCCATCTCATATGCTAACTTAACCATACATTCACTCAATTTGAATTACTCTACTATCCTAACTTATCAATACTAATTTTTCTCATCCGCTCCATCAAGATTCAACAAGATTTTTATGTCAATAATCCTCCACATTCCTCATTTCAAATTTCTTTTAACTAAATACATAAACCTTATCAAATACCCCTTTCTTATAATCTCAACATTCATCAAATTAGGAACTCAAGCACAAAATAAATTATTTTCAACTAATCTAACTTAATATAACGTAACAATCACAAAGAAAAATAACGAAAATGCCATTTTCCCAAATGTTCGGATTATACCATATATATCAAAACCCTAATATCCAAGTATCATTTCTTCCAATCCACTAGAATAAATAGCTCAAAATGCCCAAATAGACAACTCCCTTATAATAATTTTTCAAGTATAAGCTATAAATTAAAAACCCTAAAATTTAACCACAAAATCCAACCAAAATATATTTCGAGTTTACCTCCAAATAGAAGAAGAAAGTTAGAACCCACACTCTAATTTCGTTGGTGGCTTCCTTCCTTTTCCCTTCTTTTCCTCTCATTTTCCCCCTTTTTTCTTCCTCTTCTCGGTCTCTGCCTTCTCTGCGTGTGTTGTGTGAAAAATGGATGGAAAAAGGGAAATTTGGCCAAATAACTCCACTAAACAATGATTTTGGAGAAATGGCCTTTGACCACATTGAAATAGAATAAAAAATTTTTTAAATGTTTTAATGGTAAAATGACAAAGCTGTCCTTCAAATTATTCACCCAAATTGTTTCATTTCACCTTCTTCTTCATTTTAGGCGATTTTTGCCCATTTTCAGCAGCCACATATGGAGCCCCATTCCACCACTTTTTGGCCACCAAAACCATCGGACTCTACCACCCTCAATCTCATCTCACTCCCATCTACGACCTCCAACCAACAATTATCCATGAAACCACTATAATTGCACACCCTTCTTCTGCCAGAAAACCTATCTCCGACGACACCCATGGTTGCGCACCACCACCAGTGGATAGCACTCGCCCAGACGACGAACGCCATGACTTAACATCGACCAATAATGCACCAATTTGATCTGTTGTTGCTCAAAAAGGTTCGCAGGCGTGACGCAAAACGACACTATAGTCATTATCTGCAACATAAAACGACACTACAGTCGTTATCTGCTGTAATTTGATTTTTTCAACGAAATGACCTCTAATAATGGAAAAGAAGCAAAAAATATTGGAGAAATCAACAAAAAGTATTGGCAAAAATACGGGGACCTCGAAATTTTTTTTAACTAAGAGGATTGAAGACGATGATTTTACGTACCAAAATAGGCAAGTTAGATTGATTGACCAAAAAGACAATCAGTTTATCGACCTATTTAAGTTAGGGGGTCCAATGCTTGACGTCGCTCCGCTGGAAAAGTAGCAAAATATTAGAGAAATCAGCAGAACGACAAAAGTGTCGTTACTGCTTCGAGAACGACGGAACTGTCGTTCTGCAACTAAAATCGATTTTGAAGAGCCACGACACGTCCAAGCCACAATAATGATAAGTTGAACTCATTTAAGTTGCAGGTTGAACACGTCACTTACAACATTCGAAATTTATACTCATTACTTAATCTAGAGACAAAAGAAAACGACACAACTGTTATTACTGTTTTGAAAACGGCACAAGGGTCGTTCTGGCTCTAAAATTAATTTTGAAGAGCCGCGCCCCGTCCCAACCACGATAATCGATAAACTGAACTTATTTAAGTTGTAGGCTCAACACGCGGCTTACAAAGTTCTTGAGATATACCCATTACTTTGTACTTCCAAATGAATCTAGACTAAAATTTGTGTTTTCACCGTTTTATACCTATATTCTCTATCAAAAAATACGGGGGTTGGGCCCCCTCCTGGGGATTGAAGGCGGCGGAGCCCCCAATTTTATTTATTTTTAACTAAAAGGATTGAAAATGACAATTTTGAGTACAAAAATAGGTAAGTTAGATTGACTGACCAAAAAAACAATCAGTTTGTTGAACTTCTTAAGTTAGGGGATCCAATGATTGACGTCGTTCCGTTGAAAAAGTAGTAAAATATTGGAGAAATCAACAGAACGACAAAAGTGTCGTTACTTCTTTGAGAAAGTCTACCAGAACGACAGAACCGTCGTTATATTTGGAAATAAAGTCCAAGAGAACGACACTTGTCGTTCTGCCTCTAAGCGACACCTTAAGGTCTTTCCCATGAAAAGTAACAAAATATTGGAAAAATCAAAAGAACGGCACTAGTGTCGTTCTACCTCTAAACATGAGTACGAAGAGCCACGAAAATTGATAATCGTTTAACGGCACAAGTGTCGTTCTGCCTCTAAAATCGATTTTGAAGAGCCGCGACCCGTCCAGCCATGATAATGATGAGTTGGACTCATTTCAGTTGCAGGTTGAACACGCCATTTACAACATTCGAGATTTATGCTCATTATTTAATCAAGAGGAAAAAAGAAAACGACACAATTGTCGTTACTGTTTTGAAAACGGCACAAGTGTCGTTCTGCCTCTAAACACGATTTTGAAGAGCCACGATTGTCCGAACCACGATAATCGATAAACTAAACTCATTTAAGTTGCAGGCTAGACACGTCGCTTACGAAATTCTTGAGATATGCTCATTCTTTGTACTTTCAAACGAATATAGACTAAGAGTTGTGCTTTCACCGTTTCATACCTTATATTCTATGTCAATTCCACATCTAGTTGTCACACAATCAATATTTTCATCATTCTTAGGTTGGTGGGTCCATTCCTCGATATCCTTACCTTGAAAAGTAGCATAATATGGGAAAAATCAACTGAATGACACAAGTGTCATTCTACCAGTAAATACAATTTTGAAGAGCCGCAATCCATCTGAGTCATGATAATCGATAAACGGAACCCATTTAAGTTGCAGGCTGAATACGCCCCTTACAAAATACTTGAGATATGCCCATTCTTTGTACTTTCAACCGAATTTAGACTAAGACTTGTGCTTTCACCGTTTCATACCTTATATTCTATATCAATTCCACCGCTAGTTGCCACACAATCAATATTTTCGTCCTTCTTAGGTTGGGGGGGGGTCCAATCCTTGATGTCCTTGCCTTGAAAAGTACCAAAATATTGGAAAAATCAACAGAACGACACAAGTGTCGTTCCAAGACACAAGCGTGGTTCTGCCAATAAATACAATTTTGAAGAGCCGAGACCCATCTTAGCTAAGATAATGGATAAACGGAACTCATTTAAGTTGCAGGCTGAACACGCTCCTTACAAAATACTTGAGATATGCCCATTCCTTGTACTTTCAACCGAATCTAGACTAAGACTTGTGCTTTCACCGTTTCATAACTTATATTCTATATCAATTCCACCGCTAGTTGCGACACAATCAATATTTTCGTCCTTCTTGGGTTGGGGGTCCAATCCTTGATGTCTTTGCCTTAAAAAGTACCAAAATATTGGAAAAATCAACAGAACGACACAAGTGTCATTCTGCCAATAAATAGGATTTTGAAGAGCCGCGACCCATCCTAGCCACGATAATGGATAAACGGAACCCATTTAAGTTGCAGGCTGAACACGCCCCTTACAAAATACTTGAGATATGTCCATTCCTTGTACTTTCAACCGAATCTAGATTAAGACTTGTGTTTTCTCCATTTCATACTTTATATTCTATATAAATTCTACCGCTAGTTGTTACACAATCAATATTTTCGTCCTTCTTAGGTTGGGGGTCCAATCATTGATGTCCTTGCCGTGAAAAGTACCAAAATATTGGAAAAATCAACAGAACGACACAAGTGTCGTTCTGCCAATAAATACGATTTTGAAGAGCCGCGACCCATCCGAGCCATGATATTCAAAAAATGAAACCCATTTAAGTTGCGGGCTGAACAAGCCGCTGACAAAATTCTTGAGATATGCCTATTCCTTGTACTTTCAACCGAATCTAGACTAAGACTTGTGCTTTCACCGTTTCATACCTTATATTCTATATCAATTCCACCGCTAGTTGTTACACAATCAATATTTTCGTTCTTCTTAGGTTGGGGGATCCAATCCTTGATGTCCTTGCCTTGAAAAGTACCAAAATATTGAAAAAATCAACAGTGCCAATAAATACGATTTTGAAGAGCCGTTACCCGTCTGAGCCACGATAATCGATAAACGAGACCCATTTAAGTTGTAGGCTGAACACATTCCTTACAACATTCAGGATTTATGCTCATTACTTAATCGAGAGGAAAAAGAAAACGACACAACTGTCGTATGCCAATAAAATCGATTTTGAAGAGCCGTGACCCGTCCGAGCCACGATAATGATAAGTTGAACTCATTTAAGTTGCAGGCTGAACACGCTCCTCACAACATTCAAGATTTATGCTCATTACTTAATCGATAGGAAAAAGAAAACAACACAACTGTCGTTACTGTTTTGAAAACGACACAAGTGTCGTTCTGCCAATAAAATTGATTTTGAAGATCCGCGACCCGTTCGAGCCACGATAATGATACTGAAATAGATGAATAGGAGTATTTTCGCCACTAGGCAAGTTTGGGTAAAAAACAGCGATCTCAAAAATTGTGAAATAGATCACAGTGCTCTTAAAGTTAAGAACACTCATATACCTAATTGATTAGGTATTTTTGGTACATACGTGTGCTTAATTGTTAAGTGTTATTGACTTTTGCATGCATTACATTTATTTGTTTGTTTATTTTGATTTAGTTTCTTGCATGTGCATTTTAGTCATGTTTGAACTGGCACATGTACGTTTTGTTTTGGTTTGTGTGTTTGTTTTGTTTTGTGTGGCGCATTCATTTTTTTTAAAAAAAGAAAAACATAAAAATTGAAAAAAAAAATTGGAAGTTTGAAAAAAAAAAAAGGGAATGGTAACTTTATTACAGCATAATATATAACATTTTTAAACTTGCATGTTGTGATCAAGTATGGACATAATTGATAAGCTGTAGTGTAGTTTCCATTACTTGCTTGGGTTGATATGGAGTAATTAGTTTAGGTGTCTTCATGCACCATCTGCATTGCACACACTATGATATTGTAAATGAGACTTAACCACATGTGTGAGATTTGAGATGACGGTCACTTGTTGGTAAGTTGACTTTGAACATAAATTGACCACTTTTAGTAAACCTAAGCCTAAGTATATCTCCTAACAAGCTCAAAATTTTAATGTTCTTCTTCGAGGCTATTTGACTCGAGCAATTAAGCATGCGGGGTGTCTCAAAACCTGGTACATATGGTCAACTGACTTGGGTTAACCAGCCTAAAACTCGCTACAAGGGTCATCTTACTTGTTCAATGGAGAATGACCGACACTTAAGATGAAAAATTGATGAGCTTGGAAAATATGAAAGATGTAAAAAATATGATGAGCCTGAAATATGTGAAAAATTATTCATGCTCAAATTTAAAGAATTTCTTTTAATTTATAGGTCCTACTGTACTTTATGGTTTGACTTTCACCGATAGGAGAATGCACTTATTGGCAGTGATATTTATCATGTCCATTCTTTCAAAATTAAGGGTTGGAGTCATGTTTGCCTTAGATTAGTGACACTTTACACACATGAGTCACTTGTACAATTTATTCTATTCTGACATAAATTGAGTATGTGAGGATGTTTACTACTTGTTAATTATGCTTATGCATGTTATCAATTGCTTGTTTGGACTGTTGTATATTTATGGTTAAACTTAAATTTGAAATAGCACCCTTAGTAATTTGTGACAAAAAGGGAGAGATTAGAGACATATATACATAGGGGAAGCATTGAATGAAATTGAAATTTGCATTTTAAGTTTGAGGGTTCGTTGGGGAGAGACATAGATACATTTGTCTACTACATAAAAATATTGAGAGTTTGCAGTAAGATGGAGACTGTGCATTGTATCTGCATTGCATATCATTTGCATAGCTGTTTGAGTTTTTGATGTTTTGTGATGTTAATGTTTCGGTTGTTGTTTTGATTGACATTAATGTCATGTCTCAAACTAGCATATTTATTTGTGTTCATGAGTTTTTGATTTCCTATATCACGTACTTTTATACTAAGTATTGAGATTTTTATTTTAGGAAACAGGTATATCAAGGAATGCAAGAAGTAGAAGAATTTGAATAATTTGGGTAGTATAGATTGGGTAGTTTAGTTTGATGTATTTTATTTCCTTGACTTTATTTATATGGTCTTATCACAAAATGCCAAATGGGAGATTGTTAGATCCAATGTTGGAATTGGCATGCTTGTGAACAAAAATGTTTTAATTGAACACTTATAAAAAGTTAGGGATTTGGATGCAATTTTGTATAGATGAATTATATTATGGTTAGAGGTTGAAAACAAAGAAAATGCGGCACTGAAATTTTGCTAGATTGTCGCCATGACTTGGCTCGAGCGACAGGAACAACATTGTCGCCCGCCTTTCGCTTCGCTGTCGTTTGAACGAAAGGCTCCCTTGCTCGAGCGACGTATTTATGCGGCCAGACCTAATTCGTGATTTTGAAGAGTTTTACACGGCCCATAACACTTAAAGTGTCTCCAACTATAAACACATATGTCTTGGATGAATTTCATTGGGTTGTTTCATTGTGCTTTCATTGCATAACACCTCTACATCATATTTTGAGAGATCCAAGAGTAGACTTGTTTGGTGAAAACAAATAAATTATTCTTGTGATCCGGCAACCTGGTTTTGGAAAACATCAGAGGTTCTATTCCAAAATACCCGACTTTCTTAATACTTTGAGGAAGGGATTCAAGCGTAGGAAGAGAATATGAATATGTGATTACTGGGTATCCACTTAGAAGAGACGAAGATAGTGAGACTGAGACAACATATCTTGGGAGAAGATTGTGAGTCTGTAAGTACGGCAGATATCGGAAGCTACATGAGGTAGATAATGAGGTCTAGGGGTGTTGGCTGGATAGTATCTACGATAGTAGGTCGTTAGGCTGGAATGAGCAGCAGATCTTGAATTTGCAGAGTTTACAACAGCTAGTGAAACTGGTTTGGAATTGAACTGTAACCCACATTGTCTATAGTAGAGGTAACTGGCTTGGTCTCGGAGTTTTACTTAGTTAGGTTTCTCTGTCAACAATTATTCATGTTATTTATTGCTTTCCAAATATTAAAACTGCAGTAATTCAACTTAGATAAATTGGATTGTATGTTTAACCATATAGAAACTAATTAAAAGTGACTTATTGCTTTAATTAGTATAATTTCGCATGTAAGGTCGAACTAATAGCTAATCAAGATAATTTACAATTATGATTCAGAGTATAGCATTTTTGTGACCAATTTACTAAAACCGAACATTTTTTTGTCCAATTTGTGAAAACTATTTAGTTTATAATTAGGCTATGTATCATAGCACCTATTTATATATTTATGTGATTGATCTTATATGAGTGTCATTTATGTATGGAGAATTTTCATAAATGTCACTAAATTTGAAAATTCAAAAAAAATTGTCATTTTCACTTTTTGTAAGCAAAAATGTCACTTTTTGGTGCAAAATGTCCAACTTACCCTTAATAACATCTTTTAAGGAGCATTTAATGTTTGATTTGAATGTAATTAATGTTATGATGTGATGATTCAATTAAATTTAGGTTTTCTTCTTCCTTTGATATCATAATATCCTTTTTTTTAAAAAAAAAAAAAACTCATTCAAAGAAATCACAAGAAAACTTTGAAATAGTTAAAATATGTCATCTGAAATATATGAACTTGGGCCTAACTCCATTCTTTTAAGGACACCAATGGCACTCCCTTAAAAAGAATTCTTAAAACATCAATCCTTTTCTTCCCTCTTTGCGTCTCACAGCCTCTCCACTGGGCCTTTACGCTTTGGGGAGTCACTCAGGATTTATTTTTAAAAACAGTTTTAAACTTTAAACTTGGAGTTAAGACATGCTCTTATCATATACTCAGTATGTAACATAAAACTTTACAACATCATATACAAATCATAAAATTTATGAACAAAAATTTGTTCTTATAAGATTTGGAACTAATATCGTCTATTAGTACCATATCTTTAGAACTATAAAAACATACCTACCGAAATGATCCATCGGTAGTTTAAGAAAGAAATATATTTTTGTGGGATATTATTCTATCTAAGAATAAGAACAATTAAGAATTTCCCTTTCGGGAGAAGAGGGAAATCAAAACATTTTTTAGAGAAATTTGGTATTGGATTTCTTTCTGAATTGTTGTTTTTACAATTGAATGAATGCTCTCCTTATATAGGAGATAAAAAACGCGTTTTTAAAAGCAAGGAATCTTTGCTTTTTCAAAACGTCAAAAAGAAAATAGTAAAAAGGTATCCTATCAAATCTTACTTTATAATACAGTAAAATTCTTTTACAATTTTTTCAAAAAGTAAATATTAAAGTTTCTTTCTTTTCAAAAAGTCATTTGGCCTTTTATGGCCAAAGATCTTTCTATCTAGAAATCTCTTATTGATAAAAAGGATCTTCTGACAAGTGTCTTGGTCTTCAATCTTGATAAGAATTATTTTGTCGGCAAAAGAGATCTGCTAACAAGTGTCTTGAAAAAATCTTATCTGGTCTCAAAATTATGTCTGCCAATACTGTCTAGAGATTCTCCTCCATCAGTTCTGTCATCTGGATTATAGTATTCTGAATTATTATCTTCGATCTCTTTATCTTTTTCAACTTTTTTTTCCCTTATTCTTCTTAACTTGAATCTTCTTTTTCTTTGTGGAACTTTGTTTAACCTGTTGCTGGAGTTCTTCAATCTTTTCAAACATTTCTTGAATCCTTTTTATGTCTGTTTGAGAAAATTGATCTGGATCTTGTGAAAATTGAGCTGAATCTGAAAAATTAATTGGGCTCTTCTGTTTAAGGTCTATTGGACTGATTAATCTAGTAGCAGAATTATCAGTCTGCTGAGTCTGATCTTCAATAATATTATTTTCTGTAACAGGTTTTTCAGCCTGTTGAGTCTGATTCTGATTAAGAGGATCAACAGCCTCTTGAGTCTGTTGAGCTTTTGGTAAGCCCAGAACCATAAACGGATTTGATAAGTCTTTACCAGCTTCCGTTTGAGCTAGACTAGCTATAGATTTATTGGGCTCTATAGTACCTGCTTGTCTATGCACATTTGAAATTTTTAAATTAATAATTTCTTTTTCTAAATCTGAAATTTTCTTTTGTAAAGACAACTTTTCTTGTTGTAAAATCTGATTAGATTTATTTAAAATCTTAAAATTCTTTGTCATGCACTCACAGTGCTCACAAAATTTTGAAATATAATCTAATGGATGATCTGAAACATTCTTTAAAGAAGGTGAAACAAAATAATTTATTCCTATATATTTTCTACATTCTTCTAACGCTTCTGAGATTGAATAAAAACCCTTATAAAGGGGATTTGAAAAATTTTTAATACAATCTGCAACTTCTAACCAGGTATGATAAACCCCTGGTAATCTACCTTGTAAAACAACATAACATTTAAACTTTTTGTGATCTTGACTAAAATGTTCTGAAAGAGCATTTAAACATGCTAAGAAATACTTTTGGTCTTTTGGATTCTTATTATAAGAAATCCATAAGTTATCTAAAATACATTTTTCTGCTTTCGTAGTAGAAATATGAGGTAAAGTCTTAAAGCTAATATTACTATTGGGAAAACAAATTAATTTTATATTACCAAATCTTAACTTATCTTGAGTTTGTAGTAAATTAGTCTGAGAACTTGAACTGCCAGTAATTGGTAATCCTGGTCTGGGACCTCTTGGTCTCTGCATCTGCAATAAATCAGTCATAAGTTTTATTTTTAATTATTCTACTTAAAATATCTGCTACCTGATTATCACTACCTTTAATATGCTCAAAATTTATTACTAATCCAGTATTAGTAATTCTATCAATAAAATTTAACCATCTTCTTCTATTACTTCTCTTATTTTCTAATTTCATTTTATTAACAAAACTTACAATTGCTTCACAATCTGTTTTTAAAGTAATTTCTTTTTTAGAAATAATAAATAATTCAAAAGAATCTAATGCATAGTTTACTGCTAGTAGTTCTAAATCTATGCTACTAATATTACCTTTTTCTTTGTAATTTCCGCTATTATATCTAACAATTTTTTCTGTATCTTTATTTGCATATTTATTGGGTTTTGCAATTAGAATTGCTCACCATCCTGTTATACTTCCATCTGTTTCTATGATTAAATAATCTGTGTCTAAAGGCATATCTAATTTAGGTAAATTTATTAATTTTTCTTTTATATTTTGTACTAATTTTGTATCTTCAATATTAAAATATCTTTGTCCTTTAGGAGAAGTCTTTCCATATAATGGTCCTGCTATTTTTCTTAAATTTTTAATAAAATGTCTAGCATAATTTACTAATCCTAAAAATTTTTGTAATTGTTTAAGGTCTTCTAATTTATCTGAAAATTCTAAAGCCTTCTGGGCTATATGTGGCTGTAATTCTATTTTTCCTTTTTCTATATTTACTCCTAGAAATTCTATATATTCTTTAAATAAATGCATTTTTTTCTTGTTTATTATTAAACCATGTTTTATAAATTCTGAAAAGAGGATTTGTAGATGTCCTCTGTGTTCTCTTTTATTTTTACTGAAGACTAATATATCATCAATATAAACTATAATAAATTTACTATGTTTATTAAAAATACTCTCCATTTTTCTTTGAAATATACTAGGGGCATTCTTTATTCCAAAAGACATTACTAACCATTCAAAATGTCCTTCTGGAGAAGTAAAGGCTGTCCATTCTATAGAATCAGGATGCATTTTTACTTTCCAAAATCCTGATTTTAAATCAAATTTACTAAAAATATTACAATCTTGAATTTTATTTATTAAAACATTCTTATCTGGGATATTATATGAATCTTCTATAGTATTATCATTAAGTCTTTTATAGTTTATGACCATTCTACTTTTTCCTCTAATAATTTCTGAATGTTTTCTAACTATAAATGCTGCTGATCTATGTGGGCTGATAGATTTTCTAATTACTCCTAATTTTAATAAATCTGAAATATGCATCTTAAAATCTTTAGCATCTTGATTTGTTGCTTCAATATTTTTAGTCTTAATTATATATTCTGGATTTTTAATTTTTAACTTACATAAAACTTTATCTTTATCCCAATATTTTAAAACATTTTCTCCTAGTATTTCTAATTTTTCTAATTTACTTATCATATTTTCTATATCTTGTTCTGTTACTAATAAATTATATATTTTTTCCATTTCTATAAATTCAAATTCTAGATCTTCAAAGTATTCTTCATTTATTATTAAGTCTTCTTCTACTAATTGACATTCTTTTTCTTTACTACATTCACATTCTTTACTCTCTTTATATATATTATATTGAGTAATATGAGTTTTGTTAAAAAGAAAAAAGAATTGAAATATTAACATAACCACACATCTTCTTCCCATCAACAAACCCTAACTTCTTCTCCATCTTTTTCATTCCTTGATCAAGAACACATTATTATTGAATTCATCATCCATTTTGAGAGGTTAGCCTTTACATATTGTTTATTAATTTTATCTTATAGATTACTATTTTTAGATGTTAAATACAATATGGTGAAATGCAATGAGAGAGATTTTTGAAAATATTATTCATTGATTTGTTTGGTTTTTGAAATATTTTTTACGGATAAAAATATCAATATCCTGTACAAAACTGGAGGATTCCATATTTAATGAAGCATTGAGTTATTTGTTAATGGGAAGATGTTTTTATGTGGTAGTTGAGAATTGATTATCACCATTAATGTTTTCAATAATTTTTTCAAATGTACCAAATACATATTTTCAAGTTTCCAGACAGTTTCTACAGTTCATCTGTAGAATAGTTCTGTTGAAACAGACGGTTTGACATGTGAACTATCGAACCTAACATTTATGAACTGTCGGGATAAATAATTCAATTGTCAAATTCGACACTTGAAAACTGTTGACACATCCTTGATTTCACCTTCTGCTACTATATGGTTTTCAATATTCAAAAGTTCTACATTCGTATTATTAAATATATACATGTTTATTGTGTGCAATTCTTACAGTTGCAAGGGAAACATTTCAGGTATGAGTAATCTTTTGAGATTCATCGTGTCTTATGGGAGACAGTTTGTTCATGTGGATGACGATTAGAAATGGAGAGGTGACAAAATCACTTCCGTTTTAGTGCTGACAAGAATTACCCTAACCGGACTCGTGTTATGATTGAAGGACAAACTTGGTATTCTTGATCCCCGCACTCAAATTGAATTGAAGTTCAAAGTCCCGCACTCAAATTGAATTGATCTCCAGAAGTAGTTGAAGTAGTATGTTAAATGTTCCCCAACAGCGTTGTTCAATATGAAGTTATGTTATCGTTTACAATTAATTTTGGTTTGCAGACGTTATTGATCATTATGTTCACATATTATTGTTCTAAACTTGCATTATTATTTCGAACTTATATTATCATTGGAAATCCATTATCGTTTGCAGACAGTAGTAGACATATTTACATTCCCAACAAATATACGGATTCATTGACATAATACTGCGAAACAACCCAACAGTTCATCTGTCTTTCCCGACAAATTGTTTCTGTCGTTCTCGACAGTTGGCACAAACTGCAAAATGTAACACACACATGACAACCCGACAGTTCTTCCATCGTTCCTAACAGATTGTTTCTATCGTTCTCGACAGTTGGCACAAACTACAAACTGTAACTACACATACGAAACACAAGGGACATTGGTGAAACTGTTCTTTTATCTGAGTATTATACAAAGTGACAAAACTTATGAAGTTTTCAAGTGTAACTCACTTATTTAGTGATGTCATGCTATTTATAATGAACTGGAAACAACTATGGTCAATTACTACACAACAACCAAATCACATCTCAAACTTATTTTGACATCCAATTGATGTGATTGTTTAAGATCCAATTGTACCGTTATGACTTAAACTTTGTACATAATTTATGACAATTGTAAATCTTAATGCGTGCGTACTATTTTCTCTTCAAAAATCATGCATGTAGTTAATTACAATCAATTCTCATTATGACATTTGTATCCGTTAATCAAGATAATATTGTCGTATGAGATTTTTACATACTCAACAAATTGATGCACAAATATGCAAGAAACTATGAGTCGCAAAAACCATGCATGAACTTAAGTATTCGATGAGGATTCGTGAACATGTTTATTCAATCCATGTCTTTGCATTCCAACCACAACATAGTATCCCTACTTTAGACAACATGGATACCATGTGCCACATTTTGCTATACAAATAAAAATGTTTAACTCACAATTGAAGGATGCATGGGCCCCAAATCTACATTCGACATTATTATAACAAATATCTTGTTACTATTACATAACTCCCAAGTTTACAGGACGTGAAATTTAAACAACGAACGTGAAGATTATACATGAATGTATACCGACAATGCTTATCACTATTAAGACCCAATTGGAGAAGGCACAACTGTAATAAATTATTAATTTTAATACATATTGTTTCGCAAACTTTCGAAAATTGTCCGGTACAAATATTACTAATATACAGAAAAAATTATATAAATATAATAATAAAAGTGAAATATAATTGAAAGATCGAGGCTAAGTGGAAGAAAATGAGATGGGACAATTGTTACGTTGCCGAGTTAAAATAACATTCATTAAGACAATATTTTGGAATCACCACCAAGTTTTACCTAGACATAACATAAAAGTTGTCTTCATTTTACAGGATTACAAATCCAAATTCATGAATCCAACTGAAAGCGAACTCACTGAAACTAATTTTTTATCCTGAAGAATTGCTAGCGGTAGTTAAAGACCACTACCAACATAAAAGGAACACTATACTTAGATATCGGCACAAAAAACCTCTGCGATGTGGTGTAAAGCAATGGCTACGCCACGTTCAGTCCTACTCTATGACCCTGAGAGATGAATAAACAGTCAGATTGAGAGTTTTTAGCTATTTAACCTTTGGTATGTCGAAAGCATGTGGTTGAGGAAAACATATCAAATTCACATCTTCAAATCGCAACATATATTGCATACACGTGGTCACCTAACTTAGGTTGTAAACAGAACATATCGCAAGTTCACTATCAAATATTGACTCATTCATAGTACATTCACATTGGATTTACTCACTTATTTCTTTGATCTCTTCCTCCCCCTCTGGTGTACAGAGTCCTAGTAGATACTGCAAGCAGTCAAAGGCGTGTAAATGGCCGTCTCTTGGAGTGAACAACATCGACACCTTCATCAGGTATGGTGGCCTCAATCGGCAAATCATAGGCACCACCTATGTAAAAGTACAATGGGACAAATTACTTAGCCGAGCCCCCAAAACATAACAAACACAAACCTATCGAGCTATACGCTCTTCTACGTAACACAAATATGTTGGAGTTGGCTTCGGGAACTTACCTTCGATGTGGATCACGTGAGTGGATGTCGGAAGTGCACTTGTACCTGATAAGTGCGTTTTGCGCACTTAATTATGCGACAAAACATGATTAATTGTTGATATAAATGCTTGAATACGGCTTAATCCGATATGAATTGTGTTTGTAGGTTTACTTTGATGAAAATAATGAAATGTGCGTGAAAAAAGGCGAAATTGACCAAAATGGAAGGAAATGAAAGTTCGGGGACTAAATCGCAATTATTCATAAGTTGACCCAAACGATGAACCGAGCATGGAACCTCGCTAAAGATCTAATTGTCAATATTATGGATGACTAGAAGAAGATGGAAGAGGAAGAAAAGCCAAAAGTGGAATGAAAAGAAGATTGGGGACCAAGTTGCACTAGAAGCGAAAATTCTTTCATGCTATAGCATGGAAATACACATTGCTATAGCCCAGACCTCAACAGAGATTTTCAGGAAGCATTTACTTTGCCCATGCTACAACATGAAAATATACCTTGCTATAGCAATGGGTATTCTGGGCGAGAAATTCTTAAGTTTCCTTATCCAACTACAACTCTTATGGTAATGATTCTAGGGCAACTATAAAAGCTTAAACTCGTCCTAGACTAGGTTTTTATGCATTCTTAGAGAGAAAAACACCATTGAAGAGCAAGGAAAAAGGCGAGAACAAGGGTTTCACTTCAAGATTCAAGATTCAAGCTTTAAATCCTAATTCTTTGGTGATATCTTCTCTTGATTATTTTTATTGTTCTTTAATTTTATTCATGCTAGGCTAGACTTTTTTATGTACTAGGTGAACGATGAACCTCGTATTGTGAACTTTTGACTTCTATTTTGCAATTTGATATTTAAACACGTTTGATGGATGTTGAATGATTTATACACACTTTCTTGTCTCTACAATTATATGCGCAATAGTTGTATGAGTTTGGGTGACTTATTTTATGCATTCGAAAGAAGGGAAATAGATTCTACAAGGTATAAATCATCGTAAGGTCCGATAGGGGATAGAAATATACCGCTATGCTTTATGTGAATCTCTAAGTGTTTACAAAACGTCATGCATTCTTGTATATTGCATTTGTCATAGAAATAGTCAAATGGTATGCTAGAATAGGTTCAATTCTACTCGAAAGAGATTATTGAATAAGTTAGAAACATTGATTCTTCAACCAATTCATCGTGTCGTCAAATTGTGAAATAGGAGTTAAAAGTGAACTTGCTTGGTAATTCGGGATCCTAGTACGCTTTTTCATACATTAATTTCATCAACCTTTTGCATTCGACATATTTTTGCATTTAGCTCATAATTTTAGTTTAATTCACGTAGTAGTCATAGCTTCATCAAAAAATCACAAAAACAATCATCTTGAGTTTAATAGATTCGGTTAAGGTCGAGATAATAATAATCACGTTAAATCAATCCTCATGGGAACGATACTCGAAATTCTGGGATTTTCACTTTATTACTTGTCAACGAACCGTGCACTTGCGGTGATTTAAATTCGAAACATATTTTCGTGAACAAGTTTTTGAGGCATTGTCAGTCAGTTCAATACCATCTGTAGAAGTTGAGGACAAGACAGTTCATCTGTCGATATTCAAGCATCTGTCGAGAATTATTATGGTGAACTGTCGGGAACTACAGTTCACGGCGACCACATTACTCTACTGAAGTTAATTGTCGGGAAATCAAATTTTGACCTCAATGTAAATAGGTATTATTGAAGGGCTACTTACTCCATATTGAAGCAGAGAGAACCATTAAAACCACAGATATGTGAAGTATGTATGCAAAATTTTCACCCGAATGCATAATTCCTCATATGGACTAGCAAGTGAAAGCAAGATTATGTACAATTTGACCCCCATAAAAATTTAACACGTCTTTTGTTATGAGACGGATTGAACTATGTAAATGATAACATGCATGTCAAATATTTTCTACGATCTTCCGCACTGAGATATGATTTACAGATTTTATTTAGCATACATCAAAATTGCTTATACTTTTCATTGTTTTCCAGTTAAACAGTAACTAAGTTACCTAGTATTGTTGTAAAAAAGCCAGCAGTTATACTCTGATTAGCAACCCAAGTTTGTGTTCAGAAGCCGCCCTAACTTGCTCCTCCACCGTTTAAACCTTGTTCAAGAGTAATCAAATAGAAGAACAGATGTTGGAATAATTAGAAAAGGTAAGTTCTAAAACCAAATTTATGTACAAAAGTATTTCAAAATTCCATGCAAGGTAAGGGGTTTGAACCATTTTAGACTTGCATAATACTATACAAATATAGTTTAGAAGTTGAACCAATACATGAGTTTGAACCATAACAGACTTGTATAATACTATACCAAATATAATTAGAAGCTGAACCAATACATCTTCAAAGTTGTCGACCTATATCGATGAAACAACTATGCACTTATTTAACACGATTATAATTCTCATCTACCATTCCACATCATGTTTAACATTAGGACTTCAACATGGGTACTGAACATCTAAATTTTAACAATATGTTTATTTGGAATCTCTTTTTAGTTTGATTCTGATATTAACTTTCGCTTAATCAATAGTTAAAACAAATAAGCAAATGTGCATTTAAGCTACAGAGTGCCAGAATTTTTGTTACGTCACGGTCTCATTTGACAGATTTTTTAATATCATAGTACCCCTGGCAAGAAAAAATTGGCACCAAATGACTTATCTTGCTTCACATAATTCGATTGTAAACAGCCTAAAGGAAATCCATGTCTATATTTTTTGTACACTATTCTTGAATGTTGCATATATTTGATTGTTATACAACCACAAGGAATTCCACTGATCTATTTTTAGCCTATTTCTTGTTTAGGATGGGGTAAGGGGGGAGATCAGGGTGAAGTTGGCAATGTTAAGAGGGACAAACAGATAAACACTGTCTGCATAATCAAGCATTCCACAAGAATAAATTTTTGGCCACACCTGTTTGCTATCAGAACTCCAACTAACGGGCATATATGCTGTCTTTGTGCCAATCCTCAGAAGATAGTTCTCCAGTTTTTTCTTCAGTCTTCGCATCATATATTAAACCCTTTTTGTCAGAGCCATCAGTAATAAATTTGGGGCAATCTAGAGAAAACCTAACACAATTGACAAAATTAAAAAGGCCCTACAGGTAAATTATCAGTAAATTTCTGAAAATACAAAAACATGTAAATAGAAAGCATAATCAATTAGAATATCTTTTGCTATAAAACTCAATGTGCAGTCATGCATCAGATATAGGGAAATACTATTAATAAGAAAAATTGAAAATTAATCGATTTATTTCCCTAATCACAAATTAAAAAGGAAAAAATTCCTAAGTGATGTAATTGCCAAAGATAAACTTTTTCGTAGTTAGGCCCACAACAGATTACTGAAAATTAAATGCAAATGTTCCACTACAATTAAATACCATCCCCCTAAAATTGGCTAGCATAGTTTCATAAAATTAAGATATTATCAAATTAGCATGTGTAGTGCTTCTTGATTTACATAATATGTAGAAAATGGGGCTCATGGCACATTTGGGAAACTGGTTGAATTGAATTCTAAATTTTCATGGACCAAACTTACTTTCCTCAACCTTCAGTTTTCCTTAAATGGCATACATAAACATGAAAAAACCTCATTGATGCTGGTATGATGAAACATGGCAACACGAGGATGCTAAGAACATTACCGGTCAAAACTGCTTCAGAAACAGAATGACATGACTACTTTTTAAAGCAATCATCATATTAAAAGAATAAAAATCTGATAGATCACATCCAATCATACTATGCAACTAGTAAATTAAGGACAATCATATATCCTGACTAATTTTCACATTTTTCTTTAGCTGTTTCTTGTATCAAAGTTTTCAGATTTTCAATCATTTATTTTGCAGAGCTTTTGGAGGGGTTGAGAAGTCAATTTGAAAAATAAGATTGCCACTTTGATCTTTTTTAGTTTCTAATCAACAATCTGTTCCAATCAATGTAGAATCTTCGCTGGCTATTTTGGGAAACAGTGCGTGTTAGCATTTTTCAGATTATGAGTTGTATAACAATGTAAAAGGAGTTTTCCATTTTTACATTTAAATTCAAATTTGAATATAAGAGAATCCATGCATCAAAAATATAGCTACTATCTTATTTCTGATGAAAATTATTATTATTATTATTATTATTATTATTATTATTATTATTATTATTATTATTATGCGGAATCTATATCTGAATAAATATATAATCTCAAAGAAAATATATGTCATGTAATTGATTATTGAGAATCCATATCTAATTATATATATAATCTCAAGTATATAGATGCCATATCTGATTCTGATTCAATACATTAATAGAGATGAGAAACCTGTGAGATAGCTTGAACTTAAATGGAGGTCCTTCATAAAAATTAACTAAGAAGTCCTCTCCACGTGTTAAAATGCGAAATGGCCTCGTCGGCTTAAATGCACAACTTTGAACTCTTCTTGAATGCCCATCAAATTCTCCAACATTAGTTCCTGAGTCCCATCTGCCACAAAAGTTAGTCAGAAGAGAGAATTCTGCGAAAATACAAATTAAGATAACGTTTCTCGTTCAGATAATATATATTAAGACCGAAAGAGTGATAGCTCATATGAGTTAGATCAGAATATCTGAAACAAATTAGTAAAAACAAAATTCATAAGCTTCACAATCATAGACATATGACAGATCATAGACTGTCCGTAAATTAGAGGAAGCAAATAAGATAAAATAAATTTACTGAAAGATCTCAGATAACAAAGAAATGGTTTATTCTATGTACATATTAATCATCTACAATTAGAGGAAGTAAATCAAAACTTCAGAATTGATCAATGAGAACAAGCACGATCTCTGATTTCTCGCATATCTGTATTCCTCATTATTTATTTTGTACTTAATTTAAAGATTAAACGAGATGCTCTGCAAGTGTAATTTATCTCGTATTTGTGCAAATTTACATCTTAAAGAAGCATACTTTCTAAAAAAAAAACTTCTCCCACAATTGATAAATGAATAAATAAATTAAACAACTTAAAGTCTTAAAAAGGAAAAAAAAAAAAAAATCAGTCACAAACACTACCTCAAATTCAATAATTTTGACATTTCTAGCCATAGGTTAAGGCATCAAAAATTTAAGTCGAGGCAATTTCAAGACAATAATGTCTACAAGAAAACAAAAAATTAACGAATTTAACTAGAAATATACCACATATATTCATACGCGAGTTTGTACATACATATATTATATGCATTGTTTAAAAACATACGAGCTTACAAGAAAGCGCGAACCAATGACTTGCCCTTGCCATCGCCTGAGGCGACAATGCGCTGTCCATCGGATGACCACTGAAGATCATCGATCCGACCCGAGAGGACCCGGATCTGGACAGTGCCAGACACGTCAGCGGAAGCAATCCACTCGCCGTTCGGAGAGTATCGGGCGACGGTGGCAAGGTACGTGTGCTCGTCATACACATTGACTTCCAACGGCCGGCCCAGATACCGGATAACTGCGGATCGGCCATTGCAATAGATGATGGAATTGGACTTCTGGTCGCCCAAGATTAGGATCCTCTGCCCCGCTCCGTTGAGGGGGCGCACGCATATGTTTCTGCAAGCTTCTGGGCGGTGGACATTATCGAAGTGATTGTCGACGGCAAGGTGGTTTCCAACGCTTCGAATGTAAGGGGAGCTTTCGTCTGGGGCCTGGGCGGTAGATTGGGTGAGAGGAGTGATAATGTGTTCCTTTTTTTGTCCATTTCATCTTTTTTTTTTTTTAACTCCAAATGTACTGTATGAGTGATATTTTGTAGAAATTTTAAATATAGTCAAATCTCAATTAATGCTAAACATGTAAGGTATTTAAATTATTTTGAGGGGCAAAAATGTTCAAAATTGACAATCTTGGAAAGACTTCAAAAAAGTGTCATTTTTTTGTAAATGCAAAGTCAAAAATTGACATCTAATGCAATTTCCTCTATGTATTGATGGGATAATGGTGATGTACTATTCTGTTGGTATTTTTGTAGCGATGGGCCATGTTCACATTTGTTATGCAGTTTGTACTAGGGGTGTCCGTGGGTCGGTTGGGTTCGGTTCTGCTCGGTTCCAGAATTTTCGGGTATTTAATAAATGGACCCGTCGGGTCCAAATATAATTATGGAACCATTCGGGTTCGGTTCCGTTCGGTTCTGTACTATAATTAAATTTTTTAATATTTACAGCAACACTACATAAATATAACTAATAACATTTCATTTGTAACTTTTACAAATTAACGTAACCAAATTCAAAAATATAAAAATAATTAGATGTCGAATAACATTAATTCAATGCATACAAATACCAAAAAGTAGATATTAATCATCAACTGCTACTGCTTGACTTGTCATGGCAAAAAACTCTACAAAAATTGAAAAAACACAATTAACAAACAAATAAACTAAAAAATATTCAACTAATAAGATTTGATAAAAAAATATAATATATATCTATTACATATCTCAATGCCCTCATAGAACTCTGTTTCTTCAATGAAAATTCCATCTTGGGAAACTTTCAAGAGTCTAGAATATTTTCTTAGCCAGTTTTGTGTACAAATTAAAGCTTCAACTGTTTTAGGAGTTAAAGAACTCCTAAATGGATCAAGAATGCGCCCTCCAGTACTAAATGCTGACTCAGAAGCAACTGTAGATACATGAATGACAAGAACATCACTTGCAACCTCAGATAAAAATTCAAATCTTGATTTATTAATCTTCCACCAATGTAAAATGTTAGAAGAAATAAAATAATTTAATTAATTCAATAAAAAAAATATAAAAAAAATTATTTAGTTTCGGGTCTCATTCGGTTCTTCGGTTCTTGGTCGAGACCCAAGACCCGACCCAAACTTTTCGGTTCTCGATTCGGGTACCCGTTCGGGTCTTTAACTTATGAAGAACCGTTCGGTTCGGTTCGGTTCGGTTCGGATATTTTGGACACCTTAAGTTTGTACATCTGCAATTTTGGTGGAAGATGATAGTAATTATGTTGAACGTGTTGACATGGTAATACCTAATTGGTGGTAATTTCTAGAGAGGTCGATGTTGAGACGTTGCCTCCCGTCAAGATGTTGATACAAAAGCTGTTATTTAATTGTGATATATAAGTTTGTGTGAATGTGTTCACGTAAATATGACTATCTATAGTTTATGTAATAGGTACATTTGAAGAATATGAACAAAGACATGATATTGAGAATTAATAATTTGTACATTAAATTCGTATTATGATCTATTAATTTTGTGACCAATTGTTGTAACTATATCCTATTATGCTGTCTGATTGTGAGTAAGTCATTGTTTAATTGTGATATATAAGTTTGTGTTAGTGTGACGTTCTCTAGTTTATGTAGTATGTACATTTGAAGGATATAAACAAAGCAATCCGCACATTAAATTGTGACAATGATTTTTTTAATTTGTGATCAGTTGTTATGAGTGTGACTATGATCTATTACTTGGTTACATATTGTTGTGACCATGACCCAAACTATTTGTAATACATTGTGTATGCGACTTATTGTGGTGATTGATTGAAACTAATAATATTGTTTGTATTTGAATGGTGTTCATAATATGTCCGATAGTTTCGAGTTTGCTTATATAAGTTAAGAATGTGACCTACCACGTGTTCCCTAAATTGTAAGTTTGTGCGAAAATTTTAACTTGATTTCAATTTAAAACTCTATGAGAAGAAATTGCTTTAATTTGAATGTCAAAATCCATCAATGTGAATGCTAATGAGGTCTTACAATCGGTGATGAAGATTAGCAGCCATGACTAAATCCATGACATTAGCCAAATTTCGCAAGCATGTCACATTCTTGATAATCAAAGCCAATAACTGCCCTGAAGATAACAGACAGCACAAATCAATCCAAAAAGGATTTTAAAAATCCCCCTAACCTATCAAAAGGGGTCAGCTGGCCGCAAACCCCATCCAAAAACCTTGGTATACATATGTAGCGCCCCGAGTTCTGTTAACCCGGATTGCCACGTCATCGTCTTTTGCCCTAAATTTCAAAATCAATTTTTTGCGGAAATAACCTAATTTTGAAATCACATTTGTAATTGAAGAACTGTATCGACAATAAACTCATAGAAATTTAAAATTTAAATATCACATTTTAGAAATAGCGAAAAACGACAAAATGTTATCAATATTCGAATACAAATTTTCAAAGAGATAATAATTTCGATAGTCGAATTTTTCTATGCCACCACTGCCGGATCAATCGCGATCGCCTCCGAAATCTGCAAATATTGTTAAAAAATAGCAGAGTGAGTATTTCGAAGAAATACTCAGTAGACTCATCGCCGATAATTAATTTACAGAATAATTGAATACACACTTATGCAATATACATTGTGATATCATCTTTGGTTCATTTTCTTGAAAATCATAGGCTCTTTAAAAACATGGGATGTGGGTACTCTTTCTTTCTTGTGCTGATGAGGCACATAAGTTATGCATAACATTCTCTTCTTATCCCATAAGGGATTCTCTTCTTATCCCATAAGGGATTCTCTTCTTTCTCATGCAATTAAGCATATAAGTTATGGCAAGCATAACAATATCATATATCTCATATGATAAATTCTCATCTTATGCATTAAAGCATATAAATCACGTAATTCACATAAAGCATGCAATTATAATTTAAACTAATTAATGGTGGCGAGTCTACCTCAATATATCGAGTTCGTGAAAATAGTGCGAGAAGTAACTTCAATCTCTTAGTGGTCCGTACGTTTCGTCTAGCCAATAGAAAATAAGTTTGAATTAGTATTTCGAACTTTAAAGTTTCAAAGTGTTGAAATTAAGTTTAAGGACTTAATTGAAAATTATTGGAATTGAAATAAATGACTTAGAATGATAAAATAAAGTTTAGGGGCTAAATTGAAAATTTATTAAATCTGAAAATAAAACTTTAAGGGCTAAAATAATAATTTTCATAAGTTTAGGGACTAATCTGTAATTATAATAAAGCTGAAAATAAAAGCTGAAAACTGAAATAATAACTTTTAATAGTTTAAGGACTAAGCTGTAAATATATTAAAGCTGAAAATAAAACTTAAATGGTTGAATAATAACTTATATAAGTTTAAGGACTTAAACTATAAATATAATAAAGCTGGAAATAAAAGTTAAATACTGAAATAATAACATATATAGATTAGGGGCTAAATTAAATAACCTTTAAACTAAAAACGAGAAATTTAAGGGCTGAAATTAAAATATAAACAATTAAGGGACTGAAATGAATAAAACTTAAAAACTGAAAATAAGAAATGTAAGGGCTGAAATTAAAACACTTAAACTTAAGGACTAACATAAATTAATTTAACATAGACTTAGGGCTTAAATAAATAAATTGACTAGTGTGGGGACTTAAAATCAAAATTTCGAAACATAAATTATAAACTAACCTAAACTAAAATAAAACTAAACTAAAAACCTAATATAAACAAAACAAACCGATTAAAATCAAAACAAAGAGGAAATCCCTCTCTCGTTCCAGAGAGAGAGACGGCGACGGGAGGAAGTCCTCCCTCCTTCTTCCTGCCGCCGGCAAGCGGTGGCAGCAGCGCCACCATCGTGGTGGTGCCGGTAAGGGGTGGGGGTTTTATTGTCGGTTTCTGGCGTGAAAAATGGTGGTTGGCCGAGATCGGGTTTTTGTGATTTCCATTCGGAATTTGGGTCGAGAACATGAGGTAAGTTTCTGATTTTATTTCCTGGTTTTGGTGGTCGATTGGTGGTGATAGAGGTCTCGGTGTAGGCTCGATTTGGGGGTTTTCATTTCTTGTTTTGGTTTCGATTTTTTTGGTGCAGTGAGGATGTTGGTTTGGGTCGATTTGTGGCAATGATTTTGGGTTTTGGTTTCGCGATTGGAGCTCCGGTTTGGGGCTGTTTTGGGTATTTGCTCTCGGCCTTAGGTTGAACTCGGGTGTTCTTAGTTTGGGGACTTGAGGTAGCTGTCGAGTGGTGGTGGGTGGCTGCTTTGGTGGAGTTTGGTTTCGGTTCGGTTGGTGGAGATGCAGTGAGTTGGGTGACTGCTTGTATCAATGTATTTGGGTTTGAAAATGGTGTTGTTGGTTTGAGCTTGGCAGTGTTAATGGTGCCTTTCGAGAATGGGTGGCTGTAGTTGGGTTTCTGCATTTGGTGTTATTGCTTGAGCAGTGGCCTGTTGGTGGTGGTGCTGGTATTGTAGAATTGTTGGTCTCGGTTTTTGAATGGAGTTGCAGTGAGTTGTTAGTGAAATGTTGGTGAAAATGGTGGTTTGATTGCTGTCTCGTGGATTGGGATGTTGTGGTGTTTGTGCTGCATTGTCTTGTGATTACACTGTTGATGCTAGAAATGAATTTTCTAGCATCAATGGTGTCTCACATTGGACACATTGAAATGGAGAGAGAGTTGGAGAGAATGGACAAATCTTCTTACCAAGTGAAAATTGTGTGAGTGATGAGTGGAGTGGAGTGAGTGGGGTATGAATAGGGGTAGATTTAGGGCACAAAACCCTAGACGGGTTATTGGGCCAAATTATTGGGCTTTAGGGTTTTCCAATTGGGCTGAAATAAATAATATCCGGTTTTGGGCTCATTTAATTGGGTTTAAGTGAATTGGGCTAAATGAATTAAAATTCAAGGTATTGGATTCAAATAATTGGACAATAATAATTGGGCTTATGTAATTGGACTTGAAATCAATAAAAATTGGATTTAAATAAAATAATTCGAAATTGATAATAAAATTATTATTCGGGATCGGATTCGATCGAATACATTTGAATTCAATATAATAACGGCTAGACGAACACGCTTCTCTAAAAATTAGGGTTAACGTTTTAGCGACACGTTTTTCGAGAAAACTATTTTATTTAATTTAAAAGTTCGCGGTCGCTACAACATAGGTACCGTTTGGGCTCCATTTTCCAAAAAAACATTTTTTTTAAAATTCAATTTTAATTGTACAATTTTCAATAAAATAATTTTGCATATACATTTAAAAAAATTCTTATTTTTTAACTATACATTCTTTACAGGGTATGGTCAACATGGCTTTTGATTAGATAGATCGTTTCATTTGGTGCGATGGTTCCCCATCGAGCGCAAGTCTTCTTCTTTTTGGAGATGTTATAGGAGTTGCTTCGTCCATAGATGATTTGCTCATAATTTATTTAAGTTTGGTTTCTTTCAAAAAAAAAAAAAAAAAAAATCATTCTTTAAAAGGACACTTTTTAAAATACATATTTTTCCCAAACAGTGAGAGTCAAGAGGTGTTTATATGTCACATCTTACGGCACAAATCAATTTGAATATTTTGACTTAAATGTAGGCCACGTTAATAGAAGACAAACACACATAATTCCGTGTACTAACAAGATACCATCCATGATGTCACATTTCAAATGAAACAATGAAAGTGGTGAGAGACCTCGAACTTCTTATATCCCGAAAAAATCAATATAATAGTAGTTAATATAAAATAATCCATCTACCTAGCAAACCAAATGCATCAACCTTCCACATGTGAAGTGCAATTAAGAAATAGAAATGAAGTTGAAGAGATTAACATGGTAAGACGGATTTGTTATGGACTTACTGCCATCCCAAAGGACAGACTTCAAACTGAAAATAATAATAAAATAAAAAATTATAGCAGTCTCAAATATTAGTGGACATCATATTAAAGGAATCTATCAAAATGTGGCAAACTATTTAACAGAAAAATAGAATACCTATTTTAAGTAAAAATAGAAAACCTAGATCAATAATAATACAGGTCATAATCTTCAAATCATCTCAATCACTGACATACCTTAGTGAAATCAACCAAATGAATTGTGCTCTTGCGGGTCGGCGAAGATTTATTCTTTACCTACTCCAGTTCGTTGAAGATTTGTTGTTCATCGACTACAAGGACAGAATCCATTTCGGTGATGGCATCATTTTGATTTTTGACCACTAATCAAATGCTTTCCCTGCACATTATTATCCAGTAAGCCAGGGCCGTACTTGTGTTTCGCGGGGCCTGAGGCGAACTTCAAAATTTGGGTCCCTAAGTAATAGCAAACAATCCACTTTTAAGCTTGCACAAATTGCTCAATTTAATTACCAATTCAAAAATTTGCTCACTTGAAGAGTGGTCATTCATGAAAAATATAGCAAACTAGTTTCAAGTAATTAACAAATGGTGTAAAAGGGGTAAAAGATAACCTATAGTAGCGAAAGCATAGACCAGTTTCCAACCCGATCAAAGCAAAATCAGCCAATAGTCCCTTAAACTATAACTTCACTACAATTATCTTGTGCAACAATGTGATGACTTAGTTTCAGTTCTTTAAGTATTTTCTCTTCAAGTGTTAATAATACAATACTACTTATCAAACAGAACCAGAATTTAATATCCATCTAGTATACCATAATACAATTCTCTATTGGTAAAGGAAAAACTAGAAAAAATTAGTCCAGAGTATTGTCAGTGTCACTGATAAGTGAGAGCTCTATCTGCAAACTAAAATGACTTTAAAAGAAATCCACCCAAATACTGATCTTTTAATCTCAGTCGAATTATATACTTCATTTTCCTGCAACTAAATTTTTCAACATGAGTCAAATCTAAAAAAATTGATAATAAAATGGCATCCAAGTATCAAAATCTAACTTAAGACCAATCTAAGTGCAAAAAAATGATTATGACCTTTTAGATCAATTCAATGTTAGCCCTCTACAAGTAATTAACACAACCCAACATCCTATTCACCCAAGAATTGAAAAACAACCCAAGATCCAACCTTTTTAAGTCCAAGTTTGGCACCGATTAAAATTTAAATTTTAATCTAAGTCAAAATCAACAATTTATTTCAACCACATATTTATGGTCCACAACTTTTTAACCACACATTTCTATCAAAATATACTAAAAATGATGTAAATTCACACCAAACAGGGGCTAAATAAAGAAACAAGCATTCTGCATACCTAATAAAAGCGTAAATCAGCTTATTAATCAAGAAAACAAGTACACAGACAAATAAAATTCATTATCCAATAACACTAACAGGGCACTCACACTTCAACATCCATTATCCAATATCACTAACAGGGCACTCACACTTCAACCCCTATCGTTCTTATTCCTTAATCATACATCCAATACCAATATCCATATTCCAATTCTGAATCACAAAATAAAATACAGACTACAGTAAACAAGTAAATTAGTGAAGCGGAAAGAATCTCTTATCTTATGGAATTAAGGACAACTGGACAAGAAACATACCTGGATAGATACCCCTCAAGAAAATTATTTCGGCTCTGCTCCTTATGTAGTTAGGCTTTACAGTTCACAGCTCCATGCCTCCACGGTTCCACCTTCTGTAAATCAAGGATTCAATTGATTCGATCAAATTCAATGGTTAATCAATAATCGAGATTTGAGGAGAAGAACTGAAGAAATACAATAAATATTAATACGTACTCAAATATAATCACGGGCCCGGAGACGAAGAGCTGGAGAGGACGCGGCGAGTGGCGACAGTCACACAGGGAAGGGCTGGGCTAATTGGCGGAGCTGTGGAGGAAAGGGTTGAAGCTTAAAGGTGGAGGCGTGGTCACGTGGACTAGGGCTAGAGGTAGAGCAGTGGAGTGGAGGAAACGGTGCAGTCGCAGGGAAGACGGAAGGGCATAGTTGAATAGAAAGTCTGTCTCGTTTTAGGTTGATTTTAAAAAATAAAAATAAAAATGGGCCCTCAAAAATTTTGGGCATGAGGCGGCGGCCTCTTGGGCCTCCCCTCAGGTCCGGCTCTGCAGTCAGCTATGGCTGTTGAGCTCATTACAAACCACACAAATTTTGTTTCACAGTAGAATGAAACGCTATGCAAGAGGTTGCTTTTGGCCTTGGGAGTTTTAAGAAGCTTATTACATTACTTTCATCTCAAAAAAAATATAAAAATAAAAAAAAAAAAATTACTTTTATGAAGGATGAGTAGGCATGGAAATGAAGACAGATTACGTGGCTGTGACCGATGTGGCAGTTAACTAAGCTAAAAAAAAGCTATTTCTCTTCGAGGTCGAACCAGAATTGGCCATGCTCGTTTTAGAAGAGACCCTATACCTTTCTCATTTTCTTGTTCTCCATCTTTACCTCCGATTCAGATTTTGAAATTGGAAAATTGGATTAGATTTCACTTTCCACGATTTTGAACTTTTTGCGTAAGTAGTGAATTTAGATTTGTCACTTATAGTGATTAATTGATAAAATCATACCTTATCTGATAAGATGATTTTATTAATATTAAAATTTACATTTAACATAAAAAGGATAATTATCACCTTATTTTTTTTATTTTTTATTTTTTGAAAAAAGTAGATAATATATGATTAATGTTATTGTAAATTTGAAAATATGGTTATCTTACCTCAAAGGAAAAGTCTTCAATAAAAAGCTCATAAGACGTTAAAGTCCATTAGAACTTTGAAGTGTAAATAATGGTGGTGATTCCCAAATTGAAAGATTATAAGTTTTGGAAGTCGTTTATATTGTGAAACACTTTTAAGAGAGAATAAATTGATAGAACTTGATGCGAACTCACGTAGCAATTGCAACC
Source organism: Fraxinus excelsior (assembly GCA_019097785.1). Lineage (NCBI taxonomy): Eukaryota > Viridiplantae > Streptophyta > Magnoliopsida > Lamiales > Oleaceae > Fraxinus > Fraxinus excelsior. The sequence goes on from CM032644.1 coordinate 19,619,345, forward strand.
ACGGAACCTACAACAAATTAGAACAACCCAAAAAAGCCAAGAATTAACGTTTAAAAAGCTCGACTTAATAAATTATTGAATCAAGAACAAAAATAATCGATAACAATATTTTGACCAGTAATCACAAAACTTGTGAACCTTACTTTGAATTTGTAGAACACCACAAGTGCATACAACTCCTTGTCCTATATAGAATAATTGAGAGCTGCTCTACTTAGCTTTTCCCTAAAGTAATTGATTGGCCTTCGTTCTTGCATTAAGGCAGCTCTAATACCGATTCTTGAGTCATCACATTCAATCTCAAAAGTATTGTTAAAGTTATGTAATGATAAAATTGGTTCGGTACACAACACATCTTTAATAGTGTTAAAAGTACGTTCTTGTTCATCGCCCCCAGTGAAATCTTATACTTTTCTTTATAATTTCTGTGAGTGGTGTGGCAAGTGTGCTAAAGTCTTTGACAAAACTCCTATAAAAGCTAGCTAATCCATGAAAGCTTCTTACCTTGGTTATGCTTTTAGGTATTGGCCACTCCTTGATGACCTTGATTTTCTCCTCATCCACATCTATATCCTTATCACTAACGACATAACCAAGAAAACCAACTTTTTCCATGCAAAATATGCACTTTTTAAAGTTAGTATAAAGTTGTTCTTGCCTTAAGACCACAAGCATACATCGTAAATGTCATATATGTTTATTTAGATCCTTACTATACACCAAGATGTCATCAAAGTAAACTATTACGAATTTACCTATGAATGCACGTAAAACATGAGTCATTAATCACATAAATGTGAAGGTACATTAGTAAGTTCGAATGACATGACTAACTACTCATACAACCCATATTTAATTTTAAAAGCGTTTTTCATTCATCTCCTTCCCTCATCCTAATCTAATGATAACCACTATTTTGATCAATTTTACTAAATATGCATGATCCATGAAATTCATTTAACATATGAATATGATGACGATACTTTATCGTTATATTGTTGATGGCCCTGTAGTCGACACAGATCTTCCAGGTTCCATTTTTCTTTGGCACAAGTAGCACGGCACGACACATAGACTCATTCTTTAGTCTCCTCGGGATTACTCTGATAAGCAGCCTATTTGGAATGACAGCTCCAAGTACGAAATCAATTTAATGTTCAATACCTCGAATAGGTGGTAGCCCACTAGGCATGTCCTCCGGGAATACATCTTCGAATTCCCGCAACAAAGAAGTAGCCAAACTAGGAAGAATTGTGTTAGATTCCTCAAGATTGAGGAATGACTCCTTATAAACCAACAAGACCATAGGTCAGTTCTTAACTATTGTCATCTTCAACTCACTCCCTTTGCAAAGAAATTCACTTTTGAGTTTTCTCTCCTCTCACAAGACTTTTTTTCTTCTCTCTTATGGCTCTACTCTTTTTATCACTTTTAGCTATCTCACTATTTTATCTCTTTCTCTCTTATTCACTCCTTTTTCTCTCAACATTTTTTCTTCCTCACTTTTCAACTTGATTTGATTTTCATACACTTGTTGTGGTGTCGCAAGAGTAATAGATTTTCCATCTTTAGTAAAGCTGCACTTATTTTTTGTACCCCTCATGAATCACTTTCCTATCATATTGTCATGGTCTCCCTAACAAAATATGCTCGGCATGCATAGGAACTACATCACACATCACTTCATCATGATACTTCCCAATTAAGAAACTCACCAACACTCTTCTATTCACCTTAACCTTTCCACATTCATTCAACCATTGTAATTTGTAAAACATAGGATGTTTTAGCATAGTTAATCTCAATTTTTCATCAAGTGTTGTGCTAGCCACATTGGTACAACTACCCTCATCAATAATCATAATACATGCCTTGTTATTGACGTGTCATCTTGTATGAAATATGTTCTCCCTTTGTTGCTCCAAGTCATCCACTTCGATTTGAGCACTAAGAGCTCGTCGTGTGACCAGCAGCTCTCACAGTATATACTCCACTTCATCATCATTGCTAGCATCTTACAATTCCAGCATGTCATCATATTTACCCTCACTATCACTTACCACTTCTCCATTGTGGCGCAAAATCATCGCCCTCTTGTTTAGACATTAAGAAGCAATGTGTCCCGACCCCAAGCACCTAAAGCACTTGAAATCCCAATTCTTAGATGGTTAGGATCTACATTGGGTATATTTTTGTTAGAAACTTCCTCTTCTCCCTTTGGTAGCTCAGTCATACCTTTTGAAACAGCCCTATCACTTTTATTGTTATCCTACTTCGGTTTCTAAGAAGAATTAGAACTTGAAGAACCCCGTTGTATATCTAGATGCTCCCTTTCTCTTCAATTGCATTTCCACCTTCATAGCTACATGTAACATGTCTTTTAGCTCTGCACAATGTTGCAACTCTGTCACGTTAGCTATATCCCTATTCAAACCATTCGAAAATCAAGCCATAGTGGCCTCTTGATCCTTATCAATATTTTCTCTAATCATCGCAATCTCCATCTCTTTGTGGTAATGCTCCACACTCCTAGAACCTCGGTATAGACTTTACAATTTTTTATGAAGCTCTCGATAATAATGATTAGGCACGAACATCTTCCTCATGGTATTTAATACTTGATCTGACCAAATGATAACATAATCTGTAAATTCAAGTACCGCAATATTTACCTTCTTTTCCTCCCAGTAGTTGTGGCAATTAAATATCAACTCTACTTTCTTTTCCCACTCCAAGTATGCTTCCGGATCACTCTTTCCTTTGAATGAAGGGATTGTCATCTTGATATTGCCCATACTTCTATCAACACCATCTCTAGTAAGATCTCCAACCCTCATTTCATGCCTAACTCATCTATCCCTCATTCTTCCTAACTCGACATCCATCAATGCATCCTCATTAATATCACTATTTGCTTCTCATTCACCGGCATAATTCGCTCTATGATCCCACCTTCCTTGCCTCTTTGCATTAGGGACTTCTCTAAATTGTCCCCTATATAATTTAGCAAGCAATGTATCTTGCCTATCCAGTCTGTCTTTCACATCTTCAAACAACCTTTCGAATCGTCGTATTACCTCATCCGACATGTTAACTTGATTATTCTTCTCGGTCAGACATCCTAAATCTAGTTTAATATTTGCCTCACTTGTGTACACTCGTGTATCACTCAACTTGACATTTTCCCTCTATTAGTCTCACCACTCTGTCTTTTTCCACTCAATGCTTTCTTGCAAGTACTTTAAATAATTAATTTGATATTAATCAAAACTCAACTCTTGTGAAGTCTAAACAAAGATTTGAGTAAGGAAAATGATCTATAATGACTCAAGAAGATAGGAATTTGAACTTGAATGAATGCTAAGGATGAATTCAAGTATTTCTTGAATTCGGTTTGGACGCTTTTAAATTTGGATTTTTTACTAAACAATGAACTTGTATGCTGCTGGCAATTTTTTTCCCCAATTTTTCATTTTTTTCTCGAAAATTCAACTAATTACCATAAAAGAAACAGAAACTATTTTAGATGCTAGATTAGCACACACAAAAGTTTTGAATTTTCTTTTATTGATGCGAATCCACGTAGCAATTATATCTATGGAACCCATAACAAATTAGAACATTGAATAAAGCCAAGAATCAACGTTTGAAAAGCTCGACCCAATAAATTATTGAACCAAGAACCAAGACAATCGCTAACAATATCCTGACCCATGATCACAATACTTATGAACCTTACTTTGCATTTGTAGAACGCCACAAGAATTTAATTTTTGATAAGTTCGAAATCAATTTAATGAAGAACGAGAAGAAAACAAATTTGCCTCGCAATAATCTCTCAATAATTGTGTGTTTTATAATGAATAGAATGAGTCCTACTTATAGGAAACCCATTAAACCTAGCTAAAAATGAAATTTAAGTCTTAAAAATATAAAAAAAAAAAAAAAAAAAAAATACCATACAAGAGTTTTATCTAAAATAGAAGATTAAGCGAATTTGGAAAAATTTGCCTCACGAATTATACTATGCGGTCGCCCTCCTCTATAGATTCGATAAAGGGGCATGCGACCACTCTAGTTTCTTCGTCCATTGCTTGATGGTCCACTTCGTTTCAACTTTTATGCCTAACATGAAACTTGTTCATTTACTTACTGTGGTCAATGTTTAGTCCAACGTAGCTTTAGCAAGCAATGCCACAGCATTCTTGACTCGTTTCACTCGCTACCTAATCATCGATCCGCCCTCAACAATCAATGAATCCTTGCCCGGACTTGCCATCGTATCCTGTATCACATTAGTAGTAATCCACTTACACTATGGCTTGCCATTAGTGGTTTAGTTTACCTCTAGATAGTCGCCTATGATCGTGACCTGAGCCCGTACATGTGGCAGCAGGCACGAGCTAACTGGAGACGCAATTTGCACTTCACGTATGCATCGGTACGAAGGATTGATGAACGTTAAATCAATTGCAAGTATAACTTATTGACGTCTGCATGGTTAGAGATGTAATGACTGGACCATTTCGTTCCATGAGACAGGTGTACAATGAAGTGTCATAGACCATTGGAAATGGATACAATCTGAATCGCACTAACTAAAGTAGTATGATCAAATGGTCGAAATTGACGCATACCAAATGGTACACTCAATCACTCGAGAAACTTTATTCCAATTTTCAAACACCAAATCAATTGCAAATATGATTGATTTCCAAGTCTATTTCCACAAAAAAAAAAAAAAAAAAAAAAAATATTGATATGTGCGAGAAATAAAAATATGTCCCAAAAATTTTAGTTCGAGTTTTTTTCATACAAGAAGAACACTTAATACCTTGGTTGTACCGACAAGGTTGGAATAGTGCATTATCGATTTTGGAAGAAGCGTTAAGTCTTCGGAAACACATGTCTAATGCATGTGATGCTCTACATAGAAAATTTGTGGGCTCTCATACTGTGATTGGGCGCTCAAGAAAAAGGAGTTAAAGAAAGAATTTGGAAGAAATTGCAACAGTGAAAAGGCAAAATGTTCTCAGTAGGGGGCTAGGAAAGTTTGATTAAAAAGATGTTATCCAGGCCATTGGCTATAGGGGTGTTCCAACTCCCGATTAGCCTTTGTCGCGCAATTGGTCTTATAATTCTGGTGGAGCGGGTTTGAGGCATAGAGGAAAATACATCGGTCTGCGAAGTTTTATGTGGCAAGAAAGGTAAAGAGGTATGTGATTTCAAAATTTCATGTCTTTTTTCAACCAAGCCTTTCTGGCTGTTGCGGAAACTCACTCCAAGGATCTACAAAATTGTGCTTTCCGAGCTCAATTTCACGTTATTTTTCTCTACCAATTGACCAATCCAAACAGCTTCAACCCACAACCAATATTTACATCGGTTGCATTTCAATCTCACCTAGAAAGGACAAAATAAAGGTGATGATTTGTAGGCCACAAAAGAATGGAAAAAGCAATGGAAGAAGGCAAGGGAATGGACCAAAATACACAAGATGAAGGCACCGAGTTTCTCTCAACTATAGCAGTCGATTTTTCAGCAAAAGAGCAACTATGTGTTTTCCCATTTTCATACATAAATCACGCTCAAAACGGCTAGGTTAAGAGTAACATATAAATATGATAGGTTAGGTTTTAGTTGGACTAATAAAATGGTTAAATTGACCAAGATTCAAAGGCATTCAATAGGTAAATATTTATTGGCAGTGAGTAATATTAATTTCTTAAACTACTTCCAATAGTCCATATTGTTTTCGGGTCGAGCATTTGGACTGGTTATTGGCAACAATTTCACTCATCGGCTAATGCCTCGAAATTCAATCTAATGTTTACATCATATTCCGGGATTCGTTGAATATCAAAACCCAACAGATCTCCACCTTGATACCCAATCAACCTGTAAGCAATCAAAACACAAAGTTGATACTTACATAATCAAGACAACCAATAAAATTGAGATCACAGACTTATCTCGTGTCACATAATTGAAACACATACCATACCTACTCCAAGTACTCACAGGACTAATGTAAAACATACTCAAGTAAAAAGCAGATAATAAGAGTAAACAATCAAGAACAAATAAGCATGCGATGAAGATGTAACATATGATAATACGCACATCTTTCACAAAAACACGTTGACACAGAACAACATATTAAAATAAAGTTAATCAACAAACGGCCAACACATATACAACAAATGCATAAATGATCCAACGAAAAGATTTCACCACACTTATCCCATTCCGTGTTGTTCACATTTCGAGAACACATATATCCTCTCATCGCCCACTATGTTCACTAGACTGATCACTCAACTCACGTCTAACTGGTAAATCACAATAGATCCTAAGTCTACAGAATAGTCTTCTATCACCACATCACTTTTCCTAAGTTAAGTGGATAATGGGTCTCCACCTAACCAAAGTGATAGAAGTGTCTTTTTCACACTCAACTTGATCAAGGTCTTTCACAGATAAATGATTTCAACATTTAATCACATCTTCATTTGTGATCCAAACATCACACTCCACATCCTCAGTACATATCACCAATGTACCCATGGGCATCTATATTTCACATCACCAATAGACACAACACACTTGCTGCTAATGCATCACATCCTATTATGCATGCAAATAATTACACCAAATAATCAAATTGCTCTCAAATTAATGAAATGCATATATCAAATATATTGAAATGCTATATAATTAAGCAATCACATATATGCAGAGGATTACACATAGATGCACATGTAGTAACTAGATTTACTCTCAATAAACCTCACTATGGTCATCACTCGACCCTATAGCCACATTTGCCTCATCTCTCATTTTACCCTTCTCCTTATCCTTCTTCTTGGGACTGTCCCTTACAAAGTGTCCAAACTTACCACAATTGAATCACCATTTACCTTCGGACTTTGTCACAACCCTTGTCCTTCTTTTTACCACCCTCATCACTCAAATCACTACTGTCTTGAGCTCTACCTAAATTCACGTGTTTAAATTTTATTCTACTCCTCATCATATGTAACTCACCACTCCTTTTATCCTCTTTTTCAGCCTAAATCTCAATCTCTTTACTTCTAAGAGATTCATTGACAAGATTTTAGGTGTTTAGGTGTCCCTACAATACTTAATTGCATTCTTGACCTCTTTATATGAGTTAGCATAGTATTCAGCAAATGATGGTCTTATAAGTTTTAGACACATTGTTATTACAATTAACGATATCTTGAACAAGTTTTTTAAAAATATCCAGATTGTCATCAAGATCATTTGAAAGATCTATTTTAAAACTAAAAAGACTTTCAAGAAAGTACAACTTATTAGGAGTAGATTTAAACAAATATAAATCCTTTAACATTTTACAAAGTATTTTAGTAGAATCAAGTTTTTCAATTTTTCTCAAAATAGTATCTAACATGTGTAAAATAATTGAAGTGTACCCAAGTTCATCATATTCTTCTTTTTGTGCTTCTGTCAAATTTGCAGGAAATTTGCCATCTATGACTTTAAAAAAGTTTTGTTGAACAAAAATCCACTTCATCTTTAGTTGCCAATTAAAAAGATCATATTTTCCATTGAAATTTTCAATTTTGAACTTTGAAGACATTTTGAAAATCAAAGTAACCAAAGTGCATAAATAGGTCAAATAAAATAATCCTAAGGTTGCAGTATACACCATTCTATATTCCCATGGTTTCGTGGGATTTAGATTTCAGTATCAAAGGAATGTTCAAACGGGTCAAGTCTATGTGTTCTAACAAAATAATCAATGCAACACGAAGAATGTCAACAAAAATTCAAATTCACACAAATTGTTGTCTCACACAGTGACTAAACAATAATTAAAGTACAGAAGCAATTGCTAACTTGCAATCAAATTTAACACTTCAAACAGAGAAAATAATCCTTAAATTTCTAGTACAAGCAATGGTTAACCCACCGATACAAACTCACGTAAGAGTTGTAGTTATGAAACCCAAGACAGATTAGATCAAACTCAAGAAAGTCAAGAATCATAATTTAGATAGCTCGACCCAATAAATTATTGAATTAAGAAACCAAGACAATCATCAATAATATCTTGACCTTGTGATCACAAAAACTTATGAACCTCACTTGAATTAAAAACGCCACAAGAATTCAATTCTTAATAAATTCAAAATTAGTTCGATGAAGAACGAGTTAAAAGTAATTTGCCTTGCAATAATATTCCTCAAATTGTATGTTTTTCAATAAAAATAATGATCATATTTATAGGGAACCATAGAGGTGGTAATTGAGCCGAGCGGCTCGTCGGCTCGTACTGTTCAAACCCACGAGCCGCGCGGGCTCGTAAAAAACGAGCTCGAGCACGAGCCGAGCTAGGCGGATCGTGTGACGAGCCGAGCCTATAACAAATGGATTCACGATCATTTGTTGAAAACTTGTTCGGTATGGAGAACGAAACACAAACACCTGCCCAAAATCAATTTGGGAATGAATTCTCATGTCTCAATGAATTACCAATTCCAGAAAATATTGAAGATTACGACGTTCATGAAGGTAGTCATCCAATTGATTTGGATGACGTTGATGTTGATCCTAGTGTTTCAATTGATTTGGAACAAGATGAAGAGCTTACGTCAAATATTCTCGATGCAAGAGGGAAAAGAAAAGGGAAGAACAAGGAAAAATATTGTGACCATTTTAAATTGGTTCAAACCGGTCGTTTGGTCGATGGAATCCCCGAAACCAAAGCAGTATGTAAATACTGCCAACAACGACTGGCATGGCAAAGAGGCATTGGAACTACCCACCTCAATCGTCACTACAAAACATGTGTGACCAAACATGGGTTTCTTCCAGCTGGTCAAACTCAACTACAGTTTGGTTCTCCAGGCACCAGTGGTACTACGCCACTTTCTACATGGATGTATTCAGAGGAGGAAGCTCGAACGGGAATGGTGAAGTTTGTTGCCGCGTCTGAGTTGCCACTAGCAATAGTGGACAACCAACATTTCGTGAACTACGTCAAAACATATCTTCAGTCGAGATACGTTGGGGTAAGTCGAAATACTCTCTGTGCTGATACAATTAAATATTTTCTTCATACAAAACAACTATTGATAAATGATTTAGAGAAATATGGGGGTGTGATATTTTTAACTTCTGATATGTAGGAAGGGAATAATAAGAGATGTTACATTGCTGCAACTAGGGGTGGGTGCGAGTCGGTTCAGTTCGGTTCGATTTTTTTGGTTTAGGGATATTTTCAGGTATTTAGTAAATAGAACTGTCAGTTCCAGATATAATTCTGGAACCGTTCGGGTTCGGTTATGTTCTGTTCCTACTATAATTAATTTTTTTAACTTTATAATAACACTATATAAATACATTTAGAAAATTTTGTCAGTGCGTCTTGAATAATTAATCCATAATATATTAGAAAGTTTTCACAAAATGCTAACACTTTAGTACTAGACAATATAGATCACAATTTTTTTTTGCTACTTATATCAAATAGTTACTGCTCCACTGCTTACCCACCAAAATGTAACATATAAAAGCATCTAACTATGTTCTCCATTTTGAGAAGTGGTACCAAAATCATTCCTGTTTTCTAAAAACATTGTGAGAAGTGAGGCAATCCCAACAGAACTTTCACCGAGTGAATCTGTGTGTGAATATTGATAAGGTTCAATCTTAACTTTTACAAATGAACGTAATATTTTAAAGTATTAAAAATACTTACCAACTATGTAATGTAATCATCGATTGCTTGACTTGCCATGTACCATTAAAATGTTAACAATTTCTTGAGTACCATGTAAAGAAAAAGAATCCAGTAACTAGAGCTGGAAATCTCTGTGCAAAGCTCTTGGAAGACTTAAAAAGCTTGTCATTGTAAACACGATAAAAGAACGAAAGCACTGTCAGCGTTAAGAGGGTAAAATCTCATGTCTCTTCAATATGAAAAGAATAAATACGAGAGTACTCCAGCTTAGTGTGGGAACTAGAAGGAGGAGAACTTCTTCAAGTTGAGAGAAAATGACTCATGACTGGACGAGAAACATGTTCTGCGGCGGGAATGGATTGGAGAGAGAAGAAGAAGAGAAAACCGAAAATTCTAGGGCACTTTCCCTTTATATTTAATGGCTTTTTTTTTGCAATTTTTTTTTATGTTGGTCGGTTTTGAAAAAAGAGAAGATCGAAAATTCTAGGGCTCTGTCCCTTTTATATTTAGTGGTTTTTTTTCAATTTTTTTTATGTTGGTCGGTTTGGGTTATATTCAATATACTTGAAGCCCAAATGCCCAATTGTTAAAAAAAAAATTCGGTTCTTATTCGGTTCTTCGGTTCTTGGTCTAGAATCGAACCAAACCCGTCGGTTCTCGATTCAGATACCCATTCGGGTTTTTTATTTAAGAAAACCCATTCGGTTCAGTTCGGTTCGGACATTTTGCCCAGCCCTAACTGCAACTGGACACTATATAGACCCACTTTGGGTCATGCATAAAAGAATTATTGCTTTTAAAATTGTTGAGTACCCGCACAACGCCCAAACTATATCTAATGCTATCATAAATATAGTTAAAGAGTATAAATGCGAAAGCAAAATTCGTTCTTTTACGTTCGACAATGCTACCGTAAATAAAGTTGTTATCGATAAATTGCATAGAGTACTTCAACCCGATTTTGGTGATTATTTATTTCATATTCAATGTGTATGTCATATTTTTAATTTAGTAGTACAAGACGGTTTAAAACATGTTAATGATGAAATTGATCGAATTAGGAGTGCACTTATATATATCACGATTACACCTAGTCGAAAACAAGCATTTGAAGAATTTTGTTCAGAAAATGGAATGACAAATACAAAAATATTTATTACTGATGTAGGCCATAGATGAAATTTCACATACTTATTATTAAAATCATGTGAATGTTTCGAACATTTAATTACTGAATTTTATAACAATAGGCATGTTACAGATGAAGACGAAACTATCTTGAATGAAACTGATTGGAATATAGTTCTTAAAATTAAAAAACATTTGACGATATTTTATGATTCTACAAATATATTGTCTGGCGTTTATTATCCTACAAGTTGTATGGTTCTTGAACGTCTTTATACAATTGTTAGGACTTTTAAAAGATTTCAAAATGACCTCGATTTTTATGCAGTTATATATTCCATGGAATTAAAATTCAGAAAATATTGGGAAGAATTACCTATGTTATTTCCTTTAGCATGCTTCATGAACCCCCGATATAATTTATCGGGTATTAAATTTGTAATTGATAAAATTTCAAATTCTTTAACTTTTAGTATACCTATTACTTATAGGAATTTGGAAGAAACATTACGTGAAATGTACAAATTATATGCTTCACGAATGGGTACACATATTACTCGTGTACCTATATCTAATCCTCCCACTAATCAAACGGATGACGACGATGTAGTTTTAGATTTATTCGAAAGCATGAACTCATATAGATTTAATTCATTTGCATATGTATGTGGTTCATCTGGTGGTGGTAGTAGTAGTTTGTCATCCACTGCATGTACTCAAACTTCGAGTAATAGTCCAAATACGTTGCCATCTGAATTAATCGATTACTTTTGTCATACTTTGCCCACTAACAAAGAAGTTAAGAAAAACTCAGAAGAGGTAATTAAATTTTGGCGAGATAATGAACGTCGATGGCCAGTAGTTTCTGCAATGGCAAAAGATCTACTAACACCTCATGTTAGCACTGTAGCTTCGGAGTCTGCTTTTAGTGCAGGGAAGAGGGTTTTCTCTGAGGTCAGGAGCCGACTCAAAGAAGATATTTTGAAAGCGTTAATGTGCGTGAAAGATTGGGAAGACTCTAATTATCGAATTCAAGATAAATATGTCGAAATTGCCTGTAACCAAGTAAGTTATATTTAATTTCACCATAATCATCACAAAATTTAATTTTCATACATTTATAATATTTTTTAAAAAATTGTACACATAACAAGTTGTTCGTGTATAATTTTTAACTCCGCCTACTAAAAATTGAAGTAGCCGGTCCCAAGCTCGGATAAAGGAGGATGGTCTATCTTTATTTTTTTATTTATAAAAAACAAAAATGTTTTGAAAAGTGTCTATATAAAAAATGGTTTATAAAATGTGTTTATACTTTACATATATATATTTTTTAAAGTTTAATATATATATATATATATATATATATATATATATATATATATATATATATATTTTACAATTAAACTAGTGTGTTATGTGTGTTAAAAAAAAAAGCCGAGCCGAGCGCTCAGCTCGTTTGGGCGAACTCGGGCACAAGCCGAGCTCGCCCAAAAGCCCACGAGCCGAGCCGAGCTCGTGTTGGCATGGGCCGAGCCATTGCCACCACTAGGGAACCCATAAAATCGGAAATAAAAAATAGAATTAAACCTAAAAGTTATAAAACATTATCATAAAAAGCGTCTTGAATAAAATAGAATCTAGACAAAATTTGAAAAAACGCGTCCCGATTTTTTACTACGAGGCCTCATAGGCTTATTGGGTGCAATCTTATAGGTTATTTATCTACCCTCATTTTGGTTCCCATATGTGTAAATGCGGCCACATATATGGTTATACTATGTAGTCGCATAGGCCTTCATTTCAACTCCTTCCATTGTTTGGACCCAATTGATCCATCTTGTTTCTTCTTCCATGCCCAGTATGAAACTTATCATTTTACTTGTTGTGATCGATGTCTTATCCACCGTAATTTGAATAAGTAATCACATGGCTTCCTTGACTTCTTTACTCGTGACCTAGTCATTGGTCTTTTCTTCATAATCAATAGGTCATTGTCCTTGCTGGCTCTCATACCATGATTCTCATCATTCCCTCCATTTTTAAAAGGATTCGTCCTTGAATCTCTACCTGCATTGAATAGGGAAAGAAACATTGGAAGTAGCAGAAATATTATACTCGCCTGGAAGATCCAATTTATAGAAATTGTCATTGATCTTTTCAAGTACTTGGAATAGTCCATTTGCTCTCGGTTGCAACTTTGACTTCATTTGAGTTGAAAAGCAATCACGTCTCATATGCATCCAAACCCAATCTCTTGGTTCAAATTTAATGCTCTTTCATTCTTTATTTGCTTGAGAAGCATAATGCTCATTTTTCTTTTCATAAACAGGTTAAGGAATTAAATTCAAAGATATTAGTGGATTAAAACCAAAAAACAATTTAAAATGGAGTATAAGAAGTAGTAGAATGTGTGGCTCTATTATATGCAAATTCTGTGAATGGCAAACAATCCACCCAACTCTTCAGATTCTTATTAACTATAGTGTGCAATAGTTGTATCATAATCCTATTAACAACCTCAGTTTGCCCATCCGTTTGTGGGTGACAAGTTGTAGAGAATAATAGCTTAGTTCCTAACTTACTTTACATAATTTTCCAAAAATGATCGAGGAACTTAATATCCCTATGCAATATAATACTTTTAGGGACCTCATGTAAGTGCACTACTTCTTTAAAGAATAAATCCACAATATTAGTGGCACATCAATTTTATGATATCTACCCCCACAATTATGGAATCTATTCCTTTTTTAGTCCTAGGTAAATCCTACACAAAGTCCATAGACACATCAACCCAAAGCTCACTAGGAACGGGTAATGGCATTTATAAACCTCGAGGTAAAACCTTAGACTTAGCCTTTTTACAAGTGATGCATCTACTACAAATCCGATCAACATCACCTTTCATCTTAGGCCAATAGAAGTGTTCATTTAACATTTCCAAGATTTCTGAATCGCAAAGTGCCCCATTAAACCTCAACTATGTGCTTCATATACTAACAATTCTCTCATTGAACACTTAGATATACATAACTTATTCTCTTGAAATAAATATCCATCATGCTTAAAGAATCTATATATAACACATTAGTCACATGATTCATATATATTAGAAATGTCTGGGCTATTAGCATACATGTTCTTAACATATTCAAATCTTAGCAATTTGGTAATTAAAGAAAGAAGTAAGAAGTACTTACCTCATTGACAATGCATCTGTTACCACATTTGTTTTACCTTATTTGTACCGAATAACATTATAATTTTTTGATGAACTCCATCCACATTGCATGCCTCTTATTTAGTTTACCTTGAACCTTTAAATTCTTCAAGGACTCATGATCGCCATTGATCACGAACTCTTTTGGCCATAGGTAGTGCTACCATGTCTCCAAAGCTCAAACAAGTACATACAACTCCTTGTGAAATGTAGGACAGTTGAGAGCTACTCCAGTTAACTTTTCACCATAGTAAGCTATTGGCCTTCATTCATGCATAAAAACAGCTCCAATACCCATTCTTGAATCATCACATTCAATCTAAAAAATATTTTTAAATTTAGGTAGCGATAAAATCGGTGCAATACACAACCTATCCTTAATAGTGTTAAAAATATGTTCTTGTTCAATGCCCCAATGATATCCTACACTTTGCTTTACAATCTTCGTGAGTGGTGTGACAATTGTGTGAAAGTCTTTAATAAAATGCCTATAGAAGCTAGCCATACCATGGAAACTTCTTACCTCGGTTATACTTTTCGATGTTGGTCACTTCTCGATGGCTTTGATTTTCTTTTCATCCAACCTAGTTCCTTTAGAACTAACTACATAACAAGAAAAACGACATTTTCCATGCAAAATGTACATTTTTTAAAGTTAGCAAAAAATTGTTCGTGTCTTAAGACCACAAGCACACATTTTAAATGTCTTATATGCTCATTTAAACCCTTACTATATACAAAGATATCATCGAAGTAAACTACTACGAATTTACCTATAAATGCACACAAGACATGATTCATTAATCTCATAAACGTGCTAGGTGCATTAATAAGTCCAAATGGCATGACTAACCGCTCATAGAAACCATACTTAGTCTTAAAGGCAGTTTTCCACTCATCTCTCTCTCATCCTAATTTGATGATATCCACTTTTAAGATTTATTTTACTAGACATGCATGATCCATGTAATTTGTCTAACATATCATCTAACCTGGGTATAAATGAAGATATTTTACCGTTATGTTGTTGACAGCCCAACAGTCTACGCACATCCTTTAGGTTCCATCTTTCTTCGATACAGTATCACTAGCACTGGACATGGACTCATACTTTCCCTCAAATATCCTTTTATCATCAATTCTTCCACTTGCCTTTAAAGTTCTTTGGTATCCTCGAGATTACTCCGATAAGATAACTTGTTTGGAATGACAACTTCATGTACAAAGTCAATTTGATGCTCAATGCCTCGAATGGGTTGTAACCTGCTAGGGATGTCCTCCGAAAATAAGTCTTCGAATTCCAACAACAAAGAAGTATCCAAAATAGGAAGGAGTGTTTTAGATTCCTCAAAGTTGAGGAGTGATTCATTATAAATCAACAAGATCATATGTCGGTTCTCAACTACTACCATTTTCTACTCACTCACTTTTACGAAGAAACTCACTTAGAATTTTTCTCTCCACTCAGAAGACTCATTTTCCTTTCTCTTGTGGTTCTACTTTTTTTCTCACAAATAGCCACTTCACTATTTTTTATCTTACTCTCTTATTGTGAAAGATTAATCTCACTCTCTTTTTCTCTCATTCTTTTATCTTCTGCACTTTTCAATTTGATTTGATCTTCATAAACTTGTTTTGATGTTAACGACTTAAGAATAATAGATCTCCCATCTTTAGTAAAACTTTATGTATTTTTGTACCCATCATGCATCACCTTCCTATCATATTGTCATATCTCCCAAACAAAATAGCTCACTTCATCATGATACCTCTCAATTGAGAAACTCACCAACACTCGTGTATTCACTCTAACCTCTCCACATTTATTCAACCATTGCAATTTGTAAGGTCTAAGATGTTTTAGCATAGTTAACCCCAATTTCTCAACAAGTGTAGTGCTAGCCACGTCGGTACAACTACCCCTATCAATAATCATGCTATATACCTTGTTGTTAACATGACATCTCATATGAAATATGTTCTCCCTTTGTTGCTCCAAGTCACCCAATTTGATTTGACCATTAAGAGCTCGCCTTATAACCAATATCCCTCCTACTGTATACTCCACTTTCTCACCATCACTAGTATCCTTCAATTCTGACATGTCATCATAATTACATTCTCTACCAATCATTACCACATCTCCATTGTCTCACAAGATCATCACCATTTTGTTTGGACGTTGAAAAGCAATGTATCCCGATCCCAAACACTTAAAACATTTGATGTCCAAATTTCTAGGAGTAACTTTGCCAGCAACTTCATCTCTTCCCTTCGGTAGATTAGTTATACTATTTAAAATAGCCCCATCACCTCTATTGTTTCCTACTTCGATTTCTAAGAAGGTTAGAACTCGAAGTTCCCGATGGATATCTAGCTGCCCTTTTCCTTTTCAATTGCATCTCCACTTTCATAGCTTACATGTAGCATATCTTCCTACTCCACATAATGTTGTAATTCTATCCATTAGCTATCTCTCTATTCAAACCATTCAAAAATTCAGCCATGGTGGCTTCCTATCCTCCTCAACATTCGATCTAATCATGACAACCTCCATCTTCTTGTGATAATCATCGGTACAGTATCACTAGCCATAGTAGGAATGAATCTTTTCCTCATGATAGCCTTCAATTCTCCCCATGTTCCAATAGGCCTTTCATGGTTCTTCATCCTAGATGTTGCTATTTGATCCCACCAAATTATAGTATAGTCAGTAAATTTAACGACTGCAAGTTTTACGTTTTTCTTCTTCGAATAGCTATAGCAATCAAATATAAGCTCTATCTTTTTCTCCCACTCCAAATATGCCTCCGGATTGCTCATTCCCTTGATTGGAAGAATTGTCATTCTAATATTGCCCATATTTCTATCAACTTCATCCCCAACGTAATCTCTAGCCCTCATATCATGTATATCTCCTCTATTTCTCATCCTTCCTATTTTATCCTACACTAATGCATCATCATTTATATCACTACATGCTTCATTTTCACCACCAATATCTACTCTAGGCTTCGCCTACCCTACCTTCTTGCGTTAGAAACTTCTCTAAATTGTCCCTACGTAAATTAACAAACAATGTGTCTTACCTCTTCATCCACTCCTCTTGCCTATCCATCCTATCTCCTATATCCCCAAACAACCTTTATAACCGTCGTATCATCTCCTCTGTATTGATGACTTGATTATTCTTCCCGCTTGAAGTAGAGTCATCTCTGTCACACATCCTAAATCTAGAATAATATTTGCCTCATGTGTGTACATTCGTGTATCATTTAATCTGGCTTTTTCTCTCTATAAATCTCACCACTCTACATTTTTCCACTCAGCGTTTCTTTACAATTGCTTCAAAGAACTAATTTGATCTCAATAAAATATCAACCCTTGTGGAGTTCAGACAAAGAATTGAGTACAAGTTCGACTCTAGAATGACTCAACAAAATAGGAATCTGAAACTTTGAATGGAAATACTAAGGATAAATTCAAGAAATTGTTTCTTTGGACACTTTGACTTTGGAATTGATTTTTTTTTTTTTTTTGCTAAATGCGTGATAATTCAATAAATGCCCAAAAAATAAAAAAGGGAGTGATTTGGGCACTAATTTAGCACACAAACGACTTTTTTTTTTTTATATTTTAATCGGATTAATTGACTTAAAAGATGAAAAACATAAATAACACGAGGAAAAATGAAGGCGAAGACTCAAATAAAAAGTAAAGGATATAACATTTATTTTTGGAGTCTTAGATCTCATACCAATTGATGCAAACCCACGTAACAATTATAGCTACGAAATTCACAACAAATTAAATCAAACTCAAGAAAGCCAAGAATCAAGGTTTAGACAACTCAACCTAATAAATTATTGAACTAAAGAACCAATACATTCACCAACAATATCTTAACCCCATGATTACAAAAACTTATGAACTTCACTTGAATTGCTGAACGCCACAACAATTCAATTCTTGATAAGTTCGGAATTAGTTCGATGAAGAACGAGTTGAAAGTAATTTGTCTTACAATAATCTCTCTCAAATGGTGGGCTTTTACAATGAAAATAATGATCCTCTTTATATAGAATCCATAAAACACTAATTAAAAAATAGAAATAAACCTAAAAGATATCAAAAAAATACCATAAAAAAGTCTTAACTAAAATAGGAGTCTAGCTAAAACTAGGAAAACAGCGTCTCGGCTTTCCACTATACGGCCGCATAGATTTATTGGGTGCCATCGCATAGGCCATTCATCCACCCTCCTTTTAGTTCCGGTAAGTGTACATGCGGCCACATGTATGGTTATACTATGCGGTCGCATAGGCCTTCATTTAAGCTCCTTACATTGCTTGAACCAAGTTGATCCATTTTATTTCTTCTTTCATGCCAAATATGAAACTTGTCATTTTGTCTGTTGTGATCGATGTTTTATCCACCGTAACTTTAACAAATAATCACATGACCTCTTTAACCTTCTTTATTCGTAACCTAGTCACTGCTCATTCCTCTACAATCCTTATCATTGCTAGCTCTTGTACCATGGTTCTCATTACCCACACGGTAACCCCAATCCTAAAGTCACCACACACGATGATTCGCTAATGCTGAAATTTGAATTTGGAATAAGCTAATATACCAAAGTGGATCAAACTGAGTCCGTAAATAATGAGAGATGTGAATTTACCACTTCATGGCCATTTTTATTCGCCCTAAAGTCTTCAGCAGAAATCAATCAACCACGATCGAGTCCCAAATGTGCTAAAGATAAATTTTTCTAGATTTCACTGTATAATCTAAAATAGAAAATTAAGAATACCAAAATGTCAGAAAAAACGTTAGCAACAAACTGCCTGATAAAACTTCCACCAAAAACCACCTTACATGCCTTCACGCGCCACCAACAGCCTCTACGCATGGGCTTCAAGCGCCATCAGACGTCATCACACACCGGCCACCCTAGTGTGTCTCACTTGCATGTCGCGTCGGTGGTCTCCGTTTCACCAAACTCTTTTTGGTTTGGTCGGAAAACACAAAAACAACCTCGATTTTGGCCAATTTTCTGGACAGTTTCTCAATCTATTTCTACTTCGATTCTATCCATTTTTTGATGGGTGTTTGGTTAGTTTTTCAAGCCAAATCCACCACCTTGAAGCTCTAATACTAATTGTCACAGAAACTCGCTCTAAGGATCTTCAAAACAGTGTTTTCTGGGGGCTTAGTTTCCTGTTACATTTCTTTACCAATCAACCAATCCAAACGGCTTCAACCCACAACCAATATTTACCTCAGTTGCTTTTCAGTCTCACCCATAAAGGACAAGATAACGATGATGATTTGTAGGTCATAAAGGCACGGGAAAAAAATACAGAAGATGGCAAGAGAAGGGACCAAAATACCCAAGATGAAGTTATTGATTTCTCTCAACTATGGAGTCGATTTTCAGAAAAGAAGCAGCCATGTTTTTTTTCCCATTTGCATACACAAATCACTCACAAAATGACTAGGTCAAGAGAAAATATAAATATGATAGATTAGGCTTTAGCTGGACCAATAAAAGGGTTAAATGAGACAAGATTAAAAGTCATCCGATAGGAAAATATTTATGGGCCGTGAGTAGTATTAAATTATTAATTTTTAAACAACTTCCAACAGTCCATATCGTTTTCGGATTGAGCTTTGGACTTGGTTGTTGGTAATAATTCAATCGAACATTTACATCATAGGCCCAGATTCATTGGGTATCAAAACCCAACAATAGCTATAAGAAGTGTTGGAGGATATTGATTAATCAGGAATCTCTATTATTCAAGTATATTGAAAGATAAATATTTTGCAAATACATACTCTCTAAATGCTAAGCTTGAAGATTGAATCTCATATTTATGGAGAAGCTTTCTATGGAGTCGGAAATTATTAAAGAACAACATTAGGCAATGGTAATGGTCAGAAATTTAGTCTTCAGTAGCCCACGGATTCTGTGACCTCTATATCTCATCCCTGTTACACCAAGTAGGGATTGATTTCCTTTTGCAGACCTTTTGAATGAAGATATATATTGGTAAGAGGACTGAGTTCGAGAAATATTCTGGAGGAGTCCCTTCTGCTCCTGGTATATCCATGTGCCATTTTAACAAGCATTGCATCGATTTACTAAAATCTGGTTATAGATAAAGGCGGAGGGAGCAAAGATACTATCACGTGGAGGCCTTTTAAAGAATAAATTTCATGTTTTTTAGTTACAAATAGTAATCAACTCGTAGGATCTTGGACTCCACTCTTGATAACATTTATATTTTAAGATAGAATTCAAGATACAATAAGAATTAGATGTAATGTTGATCGAGGACATGCAATCTGTTGACCCAAAAAAATAGACTCGACAGATACTGGGCTCACTCTTGCCACGTTAAGTATGGATCCGACGCATTTCTACCGGAATGGAATCGGTAGTTTGACTGGAATGGAAGCGGGAGGCACTTTCCGATAAGAGACAAAAATATTTGGACTCGTCGGTATGATTTGAAGGCAACCACGCTATCAATGATCGCCAAACCAAGATAATCAAGAATAAATCTCTTCTTTGTAGTGGAATACGTGGAATGATAGATATAATAAAATGATGTTTTGTGTTGGAATCTTGATATATTTGCTATTGTGCTTGCAAAATATGTAAATAACAAAGTATGTAAATCTTCTTCAATCTGTGTATTTCACGAGAATGAAGGTATTTTGTGTATAATTCTTTGATTACAAAGATCCCAACTCCTTTTCTATACAAAGAGAGGCTATTTATGCTATATTGGCCGAGGTGGTGACAATTGGATCAGAATCACGTGGCCTCATCTCTTTTGTTAGAACGTCACATCATTGTCCATTCATGCAATTAATACATTGATATGAGGTCGACCACTCTATACAATAGGCTGACCTACTGACAAAACTTTATTACAGACGTCATATCAATCACTTCTAAAAGATTTCCAAATCTATTACAAGAGACAACTTTGGCTTCATGAACATCAGATGAGTTGAGAGCCTTGGAGAGTCAGTGCCTCAGCATGAACTTTGGCCTTGAGTTGCAAGGACCTTAGTTTTAGGCATTTCGACTAGCCATTTGAGGAGCCTCGGTTAGGACCTTCAGCTAGCCTTTTTGGGAGCCTCTGTTAGGCACTCTTTAGGCACCTTGGCTAGGCACTTGAGGAGCCTTGGTTAGGGCCTTCAACTAGCCTTTTTGGGAGCCTTTGTTAGGCACTCTTTAGGTACCTCGGCTAGGCACTTAAGGAGCATCGATTTTGTTTGATTTCTTTATGTTTTGTCCTTATGAGGTCTTTATTTGACTTTTTGCTTACGTGGCTTGCTACATAGCGTATCTTTCTAGAGCCTAAATAATGAGGCTAACAATAGTCCTCCAAGTCTATGTATGATTATTTATGTAATGCATGGACTTGAAAATTTTTTTAGGCATGGCTTACTTTGAACCAAATGTATTTGTGGTGCCCTGAAGTTGAGGCGAGTTCATGATTGAACTGGCCGAGGTTGAAGTTTCTTAGGAGGCTTGTGATGTCTGCACGAGGCGAGACTTTAAGGTGCTTGCGTGTGGGCAAGGCTTTAAGGTGCTTGCTCGGGGCAAAGCTTTGAGTGCTTGCTCGTAGGCAAGGTTTTAAGATGCTTGCGCAGGGCAAGGCTTTGAGTGCTTGCTCGTGGGCAAGGCTTGAAGGCACTTGTGCGGGATAAGACTTGAAGTGCTTGCGTGGGGCAAGGCTTTGAGTGCTTGCTCGTGGGCAAGGCATTGAGTGCTTGTGTGGGGCAAGGCTTGAAGCACTTGCGCTTGGCAAGGCTTTGAGTGATTGCTCGTAGGCAAGGCTTTAAGGTGCTTGCGTGGGGTAAGGCTTGAAGTGCTTGCGCATGGCAAAGCTTTGAGTGCTTACTCGTGGGCAAAGCTTTAAGGTGCTTACGCGGGGCAAGGCTTGAAGTGCTTGTAAGTGGCAAGGCTTCGAGTGCTTGCTCGTGGGCAAGACTTTAAGGAATAAGGTTTTCAAGATAGTGCGTCTTCCTTTTTTAAGGAAATAGGTCTTATAGTGCATCTTCCTTTTTCAAGGAAAGAGGTCTTCAAGAGCCTCCTTCGTTTTCACGGAAAGAGGTCTTTATGATAATGCCTCTTCCTTTTTTAAGGAAAGAGGTCTTATAGTGCCTCTTCCTTTTTTGAGGAAAGAGGTCTTCAAGAGCCTCCCCCGTTTTCAAGGAAAGAGGTCTTCATGATAGTGTCTTCCTTTTTTTAGGAAATAGGTCTTATAGTGTCTCTTCCTTTTTTAAGGAAAGAGGTCTTCAAGAGCCTCCTCCGTTTTTAAGGAAAGAGGTCTTCAAGAGCCTCCTTCGTTTCCAAGGAAAGAGGTCTTCAAGATAGTGCATCTTCCTTTTTAAGGAAAGAGGTCTTATAGTGCCTCTTCCGTTTTCAAGGAAAGAGGTCTTCAAGAGCCTCCTCTGTTTTTAAGGAAAGAGGTCTTCAAGATAGTGCCTTTTCCTTTTTTAAGGAAAGAGGTCTTATAGTGCCTCTTCCTTTTTCAAGGAAAGAGGTCTTCAAGAGCCTCCTCCATTTTCAAGGAAAGAGGTCTTGTTCTGAAGTGCTGAGGCACTTGCATGCTAAGACCCTTGTGCTGAAGTGTTGAGGCACTTGCATGCTGAGGTACTGAGGTATTTGCATGTTGAGGGCCTTGTACTGAAGTGTTGAGGCACTTGCATGCTGAGGTACTGAGGCACTTGCATGCTGAGGCCCTTGTGCTGAAGTGCTGAGGCACTTGCATGCTGAGGTGCTGAGACACTTGCATGCTGAGGCCCTTGTGCTGAAATGCTGAGGCACTTGCATGCTGAGATGTTGAAGCATATGCATGTTGAGGTGGTGAGGCACTTGCATGCTGAGGCCCTTATGCTGAGGTGCTGAGGTACTTGCATGCTGAGGCCCTTGTGCTGAAGTGCTGAGGCACTTTCATGCTGAGGTGCTGAAGTATATGCATGCTGAGGTGCTGAGGCCCTTGTGCTGAAGTGTTGAGGCACTTGCATGCTGAGGTGCTGAAGCATATACATGTTGAGGTGCTGAGGCCCTTGTACTGAAGTGTTGAGGCACTTGCATGCTGAGGTGCTGAAGCATATGCATGCTAAGGTGTTGAGGCACTTGCATGCTGAGGCATAGGCACGGATAAGACCCTTGTGCTAAAGTGCCGAGGCACTTGCATGCTGAGGTGCTGAAGCACATGCATGCACTTGCGTGCTGAGGCACTTGTGCTGAAGTACTTAGGCACTTGCATGTTAAGGTTCTGAGGCACTTGCATGCTAAGGCATAGGCACGGATGAGGCCCTTAAGCTGAAGTGCTGAAGTACTTAGGGGTCATCCGCTTCTTTAAGGGCCTTTCCTTTTCAGGGAGTCTTATAAATGAATTTCTATCTTAGCGTATTCATTTTTTCATGGAATATTAGCAACTAAGTAATGATGTCTTCTCCAAATGTTTTATCCTGGGGCTTCCATTTGTTCTTTTTTCAAGGATTATAAGTTTATAATAGCCCTTTTTTTCCAAGGGTACTTTTTTGTTGCTAAACTTTTTATTGCCAGCTAGTTTTTCTCCACATGTTCTCGTGCTTAAATATATGGATTCCCACAGACGGCGCCAATCTGTTGACCCCAAAAAATGGACTCGACAAATATCGGGCCCACTCTTGCCACGTTAAGTACGGATTTGGCACATTTCTACCGGAATGGAATCAGTAGTTTGACTGGAATGGACGCGGGAGGCACTTTCCGGCAAGAGACAAAAATGTTCGGACTCCGGTGGTATGATTTAAAGGCAACCACGCTATCAATGATCGCCAAACCAAGATAATCAAGAATAAATCTCTTTTTTGTAGTGGAATACATGGAATGATAGATATAATAAAATGGCGTTTTGTGTTGGAATCTTGATATATTTGCCATTGTGTTTGCAAAATATGTAAATAACAAAGTATGTAAATTTTCTTCAATCTGTCTATTTCACGAGAATGAAGGTATTTTGTGTATAATTCTTTGATTACAAAGATCCAAACCCCTTTTCTATACAAAGAGAGGTTATTTATGCTATATTGGCCGAGGTGGTGACCATTGGATCGAATCACGTGGCCTCACTCCTTTGTTAGGACGTCACATCATTGTCCATTCATGCAATTAATACATTAATATGAGATCAGCCACTCTGTACAATAGGCTAACCTACTGATAAAACTTTATTACGGACGTCACATCAATCATTTCTAAAAAATCTCCAAATCTATTACAAGAGACAGCTTCGGCTTCATGAACCTCAGATGAGTTGAGAACCTCGGAGAGTCAGTGCCTCTGGATGGACTTCGGCTTTGAGGTGCAAGGACCTCGGTTTTAGGCACTTCGGCTAGCCATTTGAGGAGCATCGGTTAGGCCTTTGAGGAGCCTCGGTTAGGACCTTCAGCTAGCCTTTTTGGCAGCCTCTATTAGGCACTCTTTAGGTACCTCGGCTAGGCACTTGAGGAGCCTCAGTTAAGACCTTCATCTAGCCTTTTTGGGAGCCTCTGTTAGGTACTCTTTAGGCACCTCGGCTAGGCACTTGAGGAGCATCGATTTTGTTTGATTTCTTCATGTTTTGACCTCATAGGGTCTTTATTTGACTTTTCACTTACTTGACTTGCTACGTGGCACCTCTTTCTAGAGCCTAAATAATGATGCTAACACAATCAATAGCGCGTCACTTGCTTAATATACTCAACCACCTCAAGCACAATTCCCTTTCAATCAGGAAAGGAAAACTCAAGACTACACATCTAAGTTTTTATGAAATATTTTTATTTATGAAAAACAATTAGTTTGCATTCAATTTCAGTTCTTTGTTATTTGTTTTTGCTTGAAACTTAATGGAATTAATTTAAACTGCATATTCTAATATTAGTGAATTTATTATATCTAAATAGTAAATCTAAAATAAAAATCAATATTCTTAAAACCTATGGCAAGACAAGGCGATAGCATCAAGACCTAAACCTTACGAGCGTAAGCGAAAAAAAAAATGTTTTCTTATTCTTAATATTTCCAAGATTATTTAAATGTTGACTGAATCAATTACGAGATAGCCTATAAGGATCCTCCATTTGTCAATCTCCCAAGATGACTCAATTAACCTAAAACTTGTAGAAAAATATATAAATACCCCATCACTTGAAGAAGAATGCATGCAATTTAAATCTCTCTCTCAAATAACTATTTTACTTCTTGTTCCTATTTGAGCATTCAAATTAGTAGATTTTGGAGGTGAAAATTGTAGCTAACTGGGTAGGATCTGTTGATCTCATTTGTATCATCAACAGAAACAATACCAAAATCACGTAGAAACCATATAAGTTTGGCCTTTATTATCTAAAGTTGACACAAATATTGGAGCAGAAATTTTACTCAAAGATTTCTTTGTAGGAAACTAGAAGCGAGATCAAAATTTGATTGTGTAAAAAAGGTTGATGGAAAAATTGGTTTAATTAGTTGGTTTGACCAACTTTTGACAATTATTCAAGCGGGTCATGTTATGATGTAGAATCAATAGAAGAAGTAGAATTGCGAAGAAGTAGTAGAAGAAAAGGAAAAGAAACTATGAAAGAACAGGGAAAGAGAGAAAAAAAACGTTGTAGCTGCCAGCTTTAATTTTATTCAATCACTCATTAATTCAACTACAATGAGATAATCCAATAAATAGCAAAAAAACCTAACTTGAAAGGCTTGGGTCAACCTTCTACTACAAGCCCAATAATAGAAAAACAAGTCCAATAATAATAAAATTAAATCTCGATCTTGATGATGTCCGCATCAACTCTCTCGGGGTGGAAGAAAACTCGACCATGTCGAGTGGATAAGGCAGGAAATTCTGCAATCAATCGTCCAACCATAAGCTAAGGGGTCGAACGAGTTACTTTCGAAGTCCATAAAAGCGTGTTAGTGGTGGTCTGAATGTGGTGTCCCCACCAATGTTCCCGAGAACTAGGCAAAGGAAGATCTTGCTGACTCTCATAGAACTCTAATAAGTTTGGGTTAAGCTGATGTAGTGTCTCTCTAGTAATCCATGTACAATCAGACTCAAACAGATCAACGCAACGAACAAGGAAGCATTGAACTTCTCCATCTTTCGTCAACACAATCTGTTCATCTAAAATAACATCAATTTTATCTTTGTGCACTAGGAAAGGTTGCATTGGGTTAGAAGTGATAAGAGATTCAGGTTCAAGGTCCACACAAAGAGGTAAAAGAGGATCATCGGAGGGATAGAAATTAAGTTTATAAGCAACTAAATCCTCTACATTGAAAGTATGGTGGTAGCCAAGATGTGGCGGAAGATAAAAAGTATATGCATTTGGGCCAACTTGTTTTAAGATTTTAAAAGGACCAGCACTACGAGCTTGCAATTTGGAGGCGGATCCATGTCGGTACTGCTCCGATTGAATTCAGATCATAACATAATCCCCAATATTAAAATCAACATGTCTTTTATGTAAATCAACTCGAAGTTTATATGATGCGTTACTAGTTTCAAGTTGTTTATTGATCTCAATATGCAAATATGAAGATGTTGTGCAAATGTTTTAGTTGACATAGGTACTCTAGCATGTGTGGACATGGGAATGAGATCTAAAGGTCTCCTAGGCTTTAAACCATGAACAACTTCAAATGGGCTCATACCTAACGATCGATTCATGAAACTATTATATGCAATTTAAGATGTAAGAAGAATTGAATCTCAATTTCTAAGGTTTTCTTGGATTAGATATCTTAATAAAGTACTAAGACTATGGTTAACCACTTTCGTTTGACCGTCAGTCGGGGGGTGATAGGCAGTAAGTAGAATTGAAGAGAAGTAGTAGAAGAAAATGAGAAGAAACCAAGAAAGAACACGGAAGGGGAGAAAAAAACATTGTAGCCCCCAACTTTAATTTTATTCAATCATTCATTAATTCAACTACAATGAGAAAATCTAATAAATAGCAAAAACCTAACTTGAAGGGCTTGGGCCAACCCGCTACTACAAATCCAATAATATAAAATATAAATAATAAGTCCAATAACAAAAAAAAAAAAAAAAAATCTCGATCTCGATGATGTCCGCATCATGTTACTTGGACAAAGGATTTTTTTGGCCGAGTGTATTTTACTCTACGAGTATATTAATGTAATGTATTTATTTTCTCAAAACCAATTTAGAGTGAACGAAAATTAAGGTAAAAATGACCACATGAAGTTGAAATAATTTGGGAATAAAAATTGGTAGAAATTGAAAAATGACAATTCCACATAGGAAAACTAGAATAATAGAAACCACTTTATATTGCTCAAGTTTGGAACTTGGATTTGGGCCTCAGGAGATACCAATAGTCTTTGAAAAGGATAGAAAGTATGTTGAGCCAAATCCCATAAGTGCACGTCATCGCATGAGCACGATTGTGGGTGGCTTGGGCCAAGTTGGTATATGTATTTTTGGTAAAATAATATTTGAACGATATCATTTTATTGTTAATTTAAATAATATGTATTCATATGACTTATTTATTTTTTCCCGGAATTCTCTATGCACGACATTTGGCATCTTCTAGAATCTAGTGGTTGACTATTAAAATGTCAGTCCAAATGAGTTATGTCTTTTCAAAATACAATTTTTCGGCTATTGTGTCTTTTTGACACAACTTTTCAGCTTCTTTATATAGGTCCTCATATGTCGAATTTTATTCATTTCAAAATCAATTCTGATTCTCTTTTGCAAATTATATTCCTTCCTTCCTTCCTATATTATTCCATATTGTCCATTTTAGTTTCGATTATCATTTTCGTGCATTTTAGTCTTCAGTTTTAGATAGATCAATACATTAGTATGTTCTTTAGGTTTTGTGATTTGGAGTGCCATTATTACAAGTTGAGGCTGTTGTATCTTGAGAGATGAGTGTCGAAAGTCCGTCAGCAATAGTGCGGGCATTATCGTCTTAAGGAGAATGAATCGAACTCTTACCTCCGTTATTATCATTCTATTTTATTCTGTTTATTTTGTAAGTCAGAATTATGTCCAATTGTTTATTCACTATAAAAAGATTATCTTGAGTATAAATTATTTCACGATAAAATCAATATTTATCCAACAATCTTAAGACGATAACTCCTTATTTACGTGCAAATTTATATTCTAAAGTTTTATTAGATTATGGCAAGTAATAATAGTATCCCCTAACAATACTCATTGGGAGAAATCGAAAAAGTTCATGGGAGTAGATTTTAAGAGATGGCAACTGAAAATACTATTTTATCTCACAACTTTGAATTTGGTGAAACACTTGAATAAAGATGTCCCAACTGTTGAGGAAAAGGAAACAAATCTTCAAAAACGAGCAGCATTCGATGCAAGAAGTCATAGTGACTTCTTGTGCAGAAACTACTTCCTCAATTAACTTGACAAAACACTATACAACATATACAGTTCGATCAAGACAACTAGACTATTGTGGGAATCATTGGAATAGAAGTATAAAATGGAAAATGTCGAATTGAAAAAATTCTTTGTAGGTAAATTCCTGGACTTCAAAATAGTAGATTCTAAAACATTGATGAATTAAGTCCAAGAGCTACCAATTGTCTTGCACAAGATATATACAGAATGTGTGAAGCTCATAAGTCATTCCAGGTCGTTGCGATTATTGAGAAATTACCACTAATGTGAGAAGATTTCAAGAACTACCTGAGATACAAACGTAAGGAAATGAGACTTGAAGATCTGATTCTAAGATTAAGAAATGAGGAACTAATGGCAATTCTGAGAAGAAATTTGGAAAGCTACAAATAGAGGCTAAAGTCAATTTGGTGGAACCAAATGCTAGCAAGAAAATGAAGTACTCTGGTAATGGCAAGCAAAAGAGAAAAGTCAAGAAACTCAAAGGAGATTGCTATAACTACAGTAAGCCTGGTCATATCGTAAATGAATGTCGATAGAAAAAGAAAACAAAAAGGACCAGTACACTTGACCAAGGAAGATATATTTTCTAATGATGTGTCTGAACTAATGCTTTCAGTCATTGTATTTGAAGCAAATATGGTAGACAATTCGAGAGAATGGTTTATAGACACTAGTGCTACTTGTCACAAACTTGCTAATAAGAAGATGTTTTCATCTTACACTCCTATCAATGGATGACAACTATCAATGGGCAACTCGATGACATCAAAAGTTGTTGGTCCAGATAAATTAGTATTGATGATGACATAAGGCAAAGAAGTAATCCTCATTGATGTGCTGCATGTTCCTAATATTTGCAAGAACTTGATATCTGTAGCATTTTTAAGTAAAAATGGGTTTAAGCTAGTATTTGAATCTGACAAATTTGTACTCACCAAAAATGGCATGTTTGTGGCAAGGGATAGTTAGCCGATGGGCTATTCAAAACGAATATAATGCATGTATTTCGTGATTTTAATATTAATAAAAATAAATTTTCTAATTACTTGATTGAGTCTTCTAATTTATGGCATAATAGACAAGGAAACGTTAATGTTAATACTTTACGTAAATTCGTAAGTTTAGATTTATTACCTTCTATTTCATTTGATCAAAATCATTGGTGAAAAACTTGTGTAAAGGCTGAATTAGCCAAAACACTGTTTTATTCAGTTGAAAGGAACTTGAAACCTCTAGAACTAATTCAGAGCAATATCTGTGATTTAAAGTTTGTGCAAAATTAGAGGAGGTAAAAAAATATTTAATAACTTTTAGTAATGATTTCACAAAGCACTATTATGTCTATTTGCTAAGAAGCAAAGATGAGGTCATAGAAGCATTTAAGCAATACAAGGGTCAGGTTGAGAATCAACTTAGCAAATGAATAAAAGTTTATTGTAGTGACAAATGTGGAGAATATGTATCATCATTTGAAGAATTTTGTTCTGACGAACGGTATTGCTAGACGATAAATCGTACTTTTAAAGAGATGATGAACACTATGCTAATTAACTTTGGTTTACCTCAAAATTTATGGGGGAATCACTTCTTTCAGCTAACAACATTCTAAATAAATTACAATACAAAAGTAGGAACAAAACTCCTTATGAGTTATGGAAATATCATAAACCTTCATACAAATACTTAAAAGTGTGGGGTATTTGGCTAAGGTAGATGTACCAAAGCCTAAACAAGTTAAAATATAGTCTAAAACCATCAACTGCATATTCATTGGATATGCTAATAATAGTAGTGCTTATCAGTTTCTCGTGCATAAGTTTGACATTCTAGAAGTACATGAAAATACTATCATTGAATCTAGGAATGGTGTTTTTTTAGGACATTTCCTTATAAAGATAGGAAAGAGATAAGTTCACAAAAAAGAACTTATGATACTGAATTGGTAATGATCAAAGTGATGCCAAACCAAGACATAGTAAAAAGACCAAAATAGCTACATCTTTTGGTCCAGATTTTTTGACTTATTGGTTAGAATAAAATTGGTTAGGTTCTAAATGAATTTTTTAACTTATTGGTTAGGTTCTAAATGAATTTTAAAATAAAATTAAAAATTGATGGATCAATTGATAAATATAAAACTAGATCGATAGCTAAAAGATTCAAAAAAAGAAGGCCTTGATTTTTCGATATATACCCGCTCGTGACAAGAATAATATCTACTAGATTATTAATTGCAATCGTAACATTGCATAATTTGGAGATCCATCAAATGAGCGTTAAATTTTTTTCTTAAATTATAAGCTAGAAGAAGAGATTTACATGGAACAACTCGAATGGTTCATTTCTCCTGGACAAGAGAAAAGGTGTATACACCAGTTAAATCATTATATGGACTAAAGCAAGCATCAAAATAATGATATGCAAAATGTGACAAAACTATGTTGTCAAATGGTTTTAAGATCAATGAGTGTGATAAGTGTGTTTATATTAAAATCACACCAAGTGATATGTAATTGTATATCTATATGTTGATGACATGCTAATTATGGACAGTAATCATGATATCATAACAACTACCAAGAAAATGTTGACAAAATATATTGACATGAAAGATATGAGTATTGTATATGTAATATTAGGAATTAAAATCTTTAAGACATCCGAGGGACTTGTTCTATCTCGATCTCACTCTATTGAGATTGTACTTAAGAAGTTTTATATATATATGATGAAAGTCCAATTAAAACTCCAGTAGATATAAGTCTACATTTGGCCAAACATAAAGGTGAACCCGTACCTCAATTGGAGTACTCTTGGATAATATGCAATCTAATGTATATTACAAATTGTACTCATCTAGATATTGCGTATGCAGTAAACAAGTTTGATAGATTTACAAATAACCTAAACAATGACCATTGGAAGGCATTGATAAGTATTCTTAGATATTTATGATATACCTCAAATATTAGATTATATTATACTAGATATCTAACTGTATTAGAAGGATACAATGATGCTAATTGGATATTAGATACAAAACTCTCAAAATTCACTAGTGGTTGTGTTTTTACCATTGGCGGTACGATCGTATTTTGGAAATCCTCTAAAGCTAGAGAGGAAGTAGAATGATTTCGTAATTTTTTAGAGGATATTCCATATTTGCCTAACTACGGCCTCTAATTAGTGTGCATTGTGATGGTCAATCGACAATCGTTAGAGCACAAAGTAGTATGTATAATGAATGGTAAGTCTCGACATATTCGTCGAAGACATAGTACAATTAAACAGTTGATTTCAAATGATGTTATTTCCACATATTATATAAAATCTAGGAAAAATCTCGTGAATCCACTTATTAAAGGCTTATTAAGAGATGAAATATACTGTCTGTCAAAGGGAATAGGTTTAAAGCCTACTACATAAGGATCTTTATAATGATAACCCAACATTGCTCACTAAATATCTCAAGATCTTAGTTCAATGGAACAACTAAGTTATGAAGATTCAATAAGCACTTGGGACTTAACTCCTACTCATTCATATGATAAGAAAAATGTTGTCTGTAGAAAGTTTTAGGTTAAGTTAAGCTTTTAATGATTCCTATATCTTGGACTATCCAAGTGGGGTATGACAGATACTCTTAATAGGAGATCACATATACAAGTGTGAAGTGATGCCGCTTCTATGAGAATGTTTCAAGATTTGAATTCTCTAAAGCATTAATGAAATCCAAGAGTTGTCCATGGCCAAAATGAATACAACAATGAGAGATCAAAAATGTTAATGAGGTTATTGTGTTGACACTATTGTCTTGGTTTACACCAACGGCTGAAGTTCATGACATTGCTGTCACTGATTAGCTAAGTAAATATGATAATATTCTACTACGGAAGGTTCAAACCCATAAAGTATCTATCAAATTTACTTGGCTAATCAGTGAGAGCAATAACTTTCTGACTGATCTTTCTATAGGGTCTGTATAGTCTTTTGCATTAGTTTTCATTCATATGGGGGATTGCTGAAAAAAAATAGTTTAATTAGTTGGTTTGACCAACGTTTGACCAATTATTTAAGTGGGTCACATTAGTTGGACAAAAGATTTTTTTGGCCGAGTCTATTATACTTGACGAGTAGATTAATGTAATACATTTATTTTCTCAGCACCAATTTAGGGTAAATTAGAAATTAAAGCAAAAAGATAACTATTTGAAATTGAAATAAATTGGGAATAAAAATTAGTTGGAAATTGAAAAATACCAATCACACAGAGAAAAACTAGAAGAACATAAACCATTTTATATTGTTTAAGTTTTGGACATTAGTTTTGGTCCCAAAGGATGTCAATAGTCTTTGAAGGGGAGATGATTTACATGCTATAAGTTGAGCTAAAGCCCACACACATGCGTCATCGTCGTTATTCGTCTGACTTGTTAGCTCGGCTCAACACGGAACGAGCACGGGCACATGTTGTGGGCTTGAGTCAAGTTGGTATATATATTTTTGATAAAA
Organism: Fraxinus excelsior; assembly: GCA_019097785.1. Taxonomy (NCBI): domain Eukaryota; kingdom Viridiplantae; phylum Streptophyta; class Magnoliopsida; order Lamiales; family Oleaceae; genus Fraxinus; species Fraxinus excelsior. The sequence goes on from CM032644.1 coordinate 19,652,409, forward strand.
TAATATTTGAAATATATTATTTTATTATTAATTTAAATAATATATTAATTTATATTATTTATTTATTTTTCTTGGACTTTTCTATGCACGACATGTGGCGTCTTCTGGAATTTGGCCGTTGATTGTTAAATTACACGTCCAAATGTTACGTGTCTGTTCAAGACACAACTTTTCGACTTGTGTCTTTCGACTTCTATAAATAGATCTTCATATGACGTATTTTATTCATTCCAAAATAAATTCTGATTTGCACTCTTGCAAATTATATTCCTTCTTGCATTATTATTTATTGTGCATTTCAGTCTCGAATACTATTTTCGTGCATTTTAGTCATCTAGTTTTAGAAAGATCAATACATTAGTAGGTTCGCCAAGTCTAGTAATTTGGGGTGCTACTATTACAAGTCGATGTCGTTGTATCTTAGGAGACGAGTACTGAAAGACCGTCAGAACCAGTGGAGGGCACTATCGTCTTTAGGAGAAAGAGTAGAACTCTTGCCTCGACCATTATCTTTTTGTTTTATTCCGTTCATTCTGTAAGTCGGACTTCTCCCCAATCGTGTATTCACTATAAACAGATTATCTTGAATATAAATTATTGCACGGTAAAATCACTATTTATCCAACAAAGGCTTCATGAAATGCTGCATAACTTTTAAAAGAGAAGGTGATTATAGTATGAAAATGCATAAAGCTTGAAAGGATAGACTAAATAAAACAAAGTATACAACTCACATGTCACAAGTCTTTTAAATCATAATACAACATTGACAAAGGTCTTTACATTAAAAGACATATTCTGATATTCATTTGTTCAAATTAAAGGACACAACCATAAAATAAACATTTTAATTTAAAGACACAACTAGACAATTTCTTTATTCAAACTTAACATTTTCCAACAAGAACAACGGATTATTGGTTCAAAAGTAATAGATATTCTCCATGTTCAATTGGAACACGCACTTCTCATAATTTCTGCAACATTGCATTATTGCATTATTGCGGAAAGATAAATCATCAAGTTCCTGCAACCACAATACTGGGAATCAAAATTCACAAGAATAAAAGTTTCAAAAATATTTTGACACCATTCAGAAGTGTACAGCAGTAGAGAAAATGAAGAACAGACGAGATAAGAAAAAAACAAAAACAAAAAATTGTTTGGTCTGTATTATTCTGTTTCTGGGAGAATACAAAGAATATAAACACTGAAGCTCATAGAAGAAAACAACTTTTCTATTATTCTACATGTAAACCACTATAGAAGAAAATTAGAAAAGCATTTGATCATCTGATTCAACGATTACTTTCAGTAGTTTTTTGTATGTATGAGTTTTAGCAGTCAAATAGTGAAACATAAGTTCAATATGTTTATTTTGAGCAATCTTCAGATTTTATTTTCCAGGATGAGAGTGGAGACAGATAGAGGGAGATCAGACAAAGCAACAATTTTGTTATTATCCTAACTATGCAATACAAGATGAAAAATTATAGATTGAGAGAAACTGATGGTTAAGAAACTACCTGGTCCTGATTTTTTCAACTTCAATCCATCTATGGATATAGCTAATTGTCATTTTCAAATGGGATTGAAGGAAATCGATTCCTTAATTCATGCTGCGGTGGAATTTGCAATTTCCTGCAGTTTTTAACTGCTAAAACGGAAAGCATAGGCATGGATTCTTTCTCCACCTCCCACGTCTCCAAGAAACGCAAAGTCGAGAGTTCTAAACGTTTGAGTTTCTTGAAACTAGATTCAACGCATACCATTTTCTTTCCGTCAAATGCGTCATCTTGCAATATTAGTACCTGCAATTCCGGGAGCTTGTCCAAAGTTGTCATAGGATCTTCTTTAAGTTGAGAGCCTCTCAAGACCATCTCAGTCAGGCTTTGAGTGATTTTATAGTGTGGTGGTAGCTGTCCAAGATGCCCATCCATATACAGAGTTTGAAGAACCGGACAACTGATTATTTTTCGAAAAACAGAATGCCTTTCTTCTGTATAACAGTCAAAGTTTTTGATCCTAATGGAAGGATATAAGACACTTGCATGCTCTGAAGTCATGTCCACGCGGCGGATAATCTGCTCAAGATCCTCCATAATCCCTTCAACAGTCGTAGACAGGTGTCGAAGTTTCGTCATTTCGAAAAGATCAGCAACATTACACACCCCAGTGTCAAAGTTTTCAAGTATCTCAAGTTCTTTCAAACTGCCCAAATACAGTTTATCATTGTTAGGCGTCTGAAACATGAGCGGAAGGTATAGATACACAAGTTTTTTCATTTTCCTCAAGACATTTGGAATGATTATTCGACTTGAAACTCTTAGATCAAGAATTTTCAAGAACGCCAAGTTACCTATTGATAATGGCAATTCCCACAGATTACATCCTTTGAAACTTAGATACTTTAGGTAGATTAGCTTTGTCATTCCCTTAGGTAGACCTCTCTCTTGAAAGTCAACCCGTTCAAAACTTAGAACCCTCATCATTCTGTACTTCCGATCAAACATTATTCGAGGCCATTTCAACTTCATCTGAAGATCATGCGGATTCAAGAGTAAGAGAGACCTAAGATGTTTAGATATTTCATTTTTGAACTGATCAACAAAAGATCTATCATCTTGCTTGCCTAAATGTAAACCCAGTCTACGTGTAGGATACCTAATTGACGAGGAGGGATAGGAATCTGCTCTTATCTGAGTTCTGTGCTCAAAATCCAGGACCTTAAAGAAATATTCTTCTCCCTTTTGTAAGCAATAATCATGCATGTGCTCAGGAACCCAACAAGACTTGTATTTTCTCAAAAATGGAGCTTCTTCTTCTTCAACCTCGACCATTTTTCTTCGTACGAGATTGCTCAGATATTCTTCTGCTAAATCCATCATAGTTTCATTAATTTTACAATCATCTTGTGATATCAAGCCGTCAACCATCCATAGAAAGTATGAGTGCTCCACGTCTATCTTTGAACCCTTTGGGAACAGGCCAAAATAAAGAAAACATGGTTTCAAGCGATATGGTAAATCATCAAATCTTGAAGCTGAAATCGATTGTTCTAATACAATTTCATCGTCATCAAATCTTGAAGCCGGAATCGATTGTTCTAGTACAATTTCATTGTCATCAAATCTTGAAGCTGAAATCGATTGTTCTAGTACAATTTCATCGTCATCAAATCTTGAAGCCGAAATCGATTGTTCTAATACAATTTCATCAACTGGTAGGCCTCTACTCATTAATGACTTGCACCTTTGAAGAATCATCTCCCATTCAGGTAATTTATGTTTTGTCGCTAACACTTTTCCCAGTGCTAGTATAGCTGATGGTAAGCCCTTGCACACTTCCAATATTTCCTCCCCTTTCTGCTTCTTGAACGAATCCACTTCTGCATATTGTGACAAACTGCTAAGATAATCTTAAATATAATCGGTTAATTATGCAATTATGAGTCAATTACAGCTCATTTCCATTATATTGTCCGCATCAGCTCTTAATATACGATGACGATCACCAATAAACAAAATTCTGTCTTCAGGAGAAGGCAATTTTTAACATAAAACCGATAATATTTTACTTTGATACCAGTTTGTTATGAAAAACAAGAATTGGCAATAAGAAATAATATAATAACAAGAACACAAGATTTATGTGGAAACCCAATTTCGGAAAAAAATCATGGACAGATGAGGAGAATTCACTAATATCAAATATGGAGGATTACAAATTGTTTGGGATGATCTCATATGTGTAGTACTCCACATATATATTAATACAAAGAAGAGCCTAACATAAGGTGGACCCTAATATAACAGGTCTAACAAATAATGGAGTGTTTGAGTTAGAATACGAGAGAAAAAATTGCCGAAATTGCGAAACCTTAATTGGCTGGTTAACACCACCGCTAGAGCGGTGGCTTCGCATGTAGCGAGAGGTGCCGGACTGCTTGAGTACTGGATGCGTGGATATCAAGCAGTCAGCTTACTATTAAAAGAGCTCGAGCACTTGCTTGGCATAAGCGAGTGCTCTTCAACAATTTCTTCTCCTTGTTTACATCATTAACTTCTTCAAGACTTCCTAAACACATAATACCAACTTCCAATAGAACTCCAAAATAGAATTCTTAAATAGAATTTGACACAACTGACCTCCAATAAATTTCCAAATTGACACGAATTCCACTACAAGGAATAAAAAACTTCACTTCAGAAAAAAATTCTCCACCTTGAGATGAATTCCAATGCAAGGAATAAAACAATAACTCTTCCAACAAAAAATTCTCCACATTATTTCACAAAAGCCCCTAAGGGCAAATTCAACAACAAATATCAACCAAGTCCAAGCACTACTCAAAGTCGATTGCATTCAAAGCATAAGCAAACAAATTATCCTTACCGAAATGGAGATCTAATAGCTCTTCTAGGTCTGTCTTTAGCAATAGAATACCGTGGCTACACTAGTGGTGGTGGTAAAGAGGCATTACCTTAACTTTTGAACAGTCTGAGATGTATTCTCTAATATAGACCTCGAACCAAATTGATGTGAACATCATTTTATATTATGAAATGTTTCATTAATTATGTTTTTATTATTATTGGGCTTATTATGAAAATTTATATTTCTATAAGAATTGTAGATCTTTGAATTGGCTTTCTAACACAACTTGAATCAGCTCAATCGGATATGTGTAGAAAAAGTTATGGTCAAAATACCGGACGCTGTTCAGAGACAAACCTGCGCGCGCGGTCAGGCAATTCATGGCGCGCTCGCACGGCCTTATTTCCCCCAACCCGAGAGTCTGTTGGTTCTACGGCACGTGGGCAACACTTATAACAGTGTGCGCGCACAGGTCTTTTTTGCAGAAGAATCTTTAGTTTCCTTCCGCAATTCAAACTCTTTTGGAAACCAAATTGAACGGGATTTTGACCTATTTTTTGGCTCTTATAAATAGAAAACAAGGGATACACATAAGGGGAACCTCCCTAGATCTAAAAATCTCTATATTATATATATTTTGGAGGCGAAGAACATGACTAACAATATGGAATCAAGGCGAATTGCATAGGATATTGAAGATTTTTCATCCGGATTCAAGATTCACACCAAGAACGTGGAAAATTTTCATTATTTCTTCTTTCCAGGTGATGATTTTCCAATTGTTCCTTTGTAATTTAATTTTAAATATGCTAGGCTAGTTTTTCATTGTATTGGATGAATGTTTGAACCCTATTTTTATTTATTTTAATTCAAGATATCAATTTAGGATTTTTGTGTTAGTAGTTGATAGATTTTACATACCCATTGCACTACTTATTGCTTCATCACCAATTAAATAGTTAGTTGCTTGTTGTAGTGTAGGAATACTCACAATAAGTCTAGAATGCGGTAAAATCAACATGTGTAGTTAGAATTAGGAATAATCTCTTTCACGCATGCAATCTTATTGATAATCTAAACCAAATGCATGACTTTCATATGAATTCGGACTAGGAATAGGATCGTCTCGTGTTAGTCATAGGTTGGTGTATCTTGGGAAAGAACATTTAACATATAAGCTTTATCGATTGTCAAAAATGCATGAATGTACTAGATTAATTATTGAGAATTGAAATAGATTGAAATAGGGGGATTCACGATTCCAATACAAACATTCACCTATTATATAAATACTTTATTTGTTTTGTTAGTTTAGGATTAGTATAGAAATCATAGAAACCATCTATTTTGATATGACCACAATTCGAATTTAATAGTAGCTATTAAACTACAGATTAGACCTTATTCCTCGTGGGAACGATATTCTTAACTCACAAATCTTATTACTTGTACAACGATCCCGTACGCTTGCGGGTTTCACGCGAACACTCCAGGTTAGCTTTTTTTTTTCTTCTATTTATTGGATTTTTCATTATAATTGAATTAGACGATTGAATGAAATTACCCACATGTTCCCCTTCTCCTTCACTTTTCTTTCTTCCCTACGACTTTTTCCTTTGTGCTTCTTCCTATTTCCCCTCGTACTGTTATCAATTCTTGGCTTAAACTCAATTGATTCTACGTCAAATTTGGTATGAGAGCTAAACTTGGGTAAGAATTCTTCTACACGATCAATCCGTCTGCTGCCACTCCCGTCACCAACACCCAAGGCTTCTACACTCTCTCCCACAGCCCACCATCGCTAGAAGTCGGTCGGCTGCCACTCCCGTCACCCTCTCCAACAAGTGAACAATTGAAACAACCCACATATCCCACAAAACCACAACCCACCAACATTTAACCACCATCTTCACCGTCACAATCCACTTCCTAGCAGCTTCACTTTCCCACACACAACCCCAAACCACCGCCCGTGCAAAGCAAACAACAGCCCCAACAATCACACACCGCCCGTGCAAAGAAAACCACCAACCACCACTACAACCGCCACCTGCTTACGCACAAAAAAAAAAGACCTAATCACCCAAGCTTTACCCAAGCAGTAAACCTTGCACCCAAGTGACCCAACAACAGCAAAGCCTGTAAACTACTGACTAGGCAGAAATCGAACCCAGCAGCCAAAGAACCATCATCGGCACTTCGTCACACCAGTCACCACTGCAACCCGCCACCATCAGATTTCCTCAATCCGTCGACCAACAGATCCACAACTAGCAGTTATCTCTCTCGCGCGACACATCCAAGCGCCGACGGGAACCCCAAAATCTCACCGTGTGCACCGAATCCTCACCGGGTGAATCTTTCTGACGGCACAGCCCTGGGTATTTAATTGAGGAAATTACACTAAACCGCGTGTTTAGTTTTGACTTTTAAAAAATCAGATTTATACTTCATTTAATAAAAAATCAAATTTTAATTTTTACCATTAATATTAATAATGATATTTTAAATTAAACTAGTCTACATATCCACCCTACTACTTATCCCACCAAATTTATTTTAAGTATAAAAACGTAACCAAACCCTAATCCATTTCATTCTTTCCACTCTCTCGTCTCCGCCTTCATCGCCACTGCCCCCTACTACTTATCCCACCAAATTTATTTTAAGTATAAAAACGTAACCAAACCCTAATCCATTTCATTCTTTCCACTCTCTCGTCTCCGCCTTCATCGCCACTGCCACCGTCGGCCGCCTCCACCGCCAACGCCCGCCGCCTCTCCCCTTCCCCTACTTCTCTCTCTCTCTCTCTCTCTCCCCCCTCCCTTGCTACGAATCGCTGCTGCCTGTGACGCTGCTATCGTTCAGCAGCGTCGCAGCGACACTCCCCCTCCCCTTCTCCCCCTCCTCTGCTGCGAATTGCAGCAACGCTGCTACCTTTTAGCAGCGTCGCTGCTTGCGACGCTGCTAAACTGTTGCGACGCTGCTACCGTTCAATTGTGTCACAGCGACGCTTCCTCTCCTTGCTGCGAATCGCAGCGTCGCAGGCAGATCCGGCTATTTTGTGGTAGTTTTCCTGCGATTGTGGTATTAGCAGCGTTGCTCCAGATCCGGCGATTTTGTGGTAGTTCTCCGGCGAGCGTGGTATTTCTCTGGCAATTTTGTGGTATTTCCCTGGCAGTGTGATGATGGTGTTTGTGCCTTACGTCATTTGTGTGTTTCGTATGTAATTGTTTAGTAGCTAATGGAAGTTGGGTTTATTGTTGTTTAGCCTGCAACTGGGGATGATGGTTTATTATTGTTGTTTTTTGTTATTGTTGTGGTGGGGTCAACAACGGTGGTGGTTTTTTGGGTGTATGTGACCTAGATATTGAACTGTGGTGGTTTTCTTTTGTGTCGGTAACCTAGCTATTGTACTGTGGTGGTTTTTTTTGTGTCTGTGACCTAGCTAGTGTCTGTGACCAACTATTTAGTCGATCTGTGACCAAGTAGTTGGTGGCGGATGGGACGAAGAGTTTCTATGACCAACTATTTGGTCGATCTGTGACCAAGTATTGGTGGTGTTGTAGGATTGGGGGACGAGTGTTTGGGTGTCAGTGACCAATTATATCGATTTGTAACCAACTATATAGTTCTTTGTAACTAATTATTTAATTGTGACCTTAAAATTTGTAAATCTGTGACTCCGAATATAATATGTGGCCAACAAATTTTCTTACTTGTGACCAATTAAAAATCTGTGACCTATAAATTTTTTCATTTGTGACCTCAAAATAATATGTAACCTTAATAATATATATGTGACATTGGAATCAGAGCAGTTATCGAAAATTAAGCGGGGCCAACAGTCACAGGAAAATAGTCACCGAAATTAAGCGCGGTCGAAGAACGGTCGTCGGAGTAGTCGTCGATCGCCAAAGTAGTAGCTGGAACAGTGGTGGAGGTGGAGGTTGGGATGGGGTGGGGTGAGTCAGTTAAATATTTAATTTAATAAATTAATTGTAAAATATAATTAATTAATTCAATGAAAAACCTAAGTTTTGTAAATTTAAACTTTTGGGCCTGATTTTTGATTTCATAAAAGATAAAGCCTGATCTATGAATTTTTCCCTATTTAATTTTCAATTGGGCTCTACCTTAATACTTTGGGCCTGGGTGTCTATTTGATTTTCAATTTGGGCTCTGCTTTCGTATTTTGGGCTTGAGTTTATAAACTTTTTTTGTTATTTGTCTATTTCAAATAAAAAAGAGTCTGGTTTAATTTTTTTGGGCCTCAGTGTTGCTTGTTATTCCCGACTAGTGGGTAATTTCCTCTAATTTTATGAGAACAATACATTTCTAAAGTATTTACTTTACACCATTTCAAAAATACAAAAACAAGTTTCAAATTTCACAAATCCGATTTTTTAATTTTTTATTCATGAAATATTGAATTATTATCAATTTATTATTAAATATTTAATTCCAATATAATATAGTTACCCCACCCCACCTCCACCACCCCTGCCGTTCCGGGTACTACTCCAGCTAACATTTCGATCACAACTTATCTCCGACGACCATTCCGACGACTGCTCCAATCTCGGCTACTATTTCAATGACCGTTTCGTTGCCCTTTGCTCTGACGACTGCTCCAATTCTGACAAATGTTCCAACTCCAACGAAAATTTTTAGGTCACAATTCAAAATTCTCATACGTCACAATTTATTCATCGGTCACAACTTAAGAATTTAAAATTCTCAATTTGTTCATCGATCACAGATCACAAAATTTACAAGTTACATTACTTATTTTATGGTCACAAACATCAAATTAATTGAACATAAATTACATTTAGGTCACAATTTATCAAATTATTGGTCCCAAATTAATAATTTTTAGGTCATATATCATGTATTGGTCACATTTTATCTAATTCATTGATCACATATTGTTTATTGGTCATCAACCGACCAAATTATTGGTCACAAACAACCAAGTAATTTGTTAGCACTAAAAAAATCATTTGTGACCACCTCTTTGCCACCGCCTCCACCGACGACAACACCACCGTCGTTGCCCAGTAGCAACATCAACACTTGAAGACCAACACCACACCCTCCCCAACACCACTGCCACCACCCCAAAACCACCATCTCTACGCGCACCGGCAATGCCCACCGCCAACACAACACAGAACACACAACCAACACTGCCACCAACTTCAGATCCACAATTCGCAGCGCCCGATCCACCACCAACACCACAGAACCGCACCATTTACGACCACCATCGCCAACACGACCACAACACACAACCAAACAAATCTGCACCTCCACGGCCGTCGTACCCAATCTGCTCACTATTTCCTTTGAGACCTTTGTGTATGTATGTCTGCACCTACTACGCACTCAGAGATCCCAACGATTCATTCTCACACATATTGGATTAAAATACAAAATCATTTTAAACTACTTCTGCACCTCCATGATCGCCGCACCCAAACAGACTTGCATTGGAAAACAACTCACCCGCCGGAGCCTCATTAGAATATAAATACAGAAAGCCACGGCAAAGGCGAGGAAGCCCATCAATGAAAAGGATAAAGCGACCGCTTCCAGGGTAGCGACGGTGTTAAGATCTAACCGTGATATGGGAAGAACAGCGAGGGGAGAGTGGAGATATGGGTGAGAGACGGCAGCAGCGGCGAAAGCGGGGATGGCGTGGAGCAGAGAGACGGGAGGAAGAATTGAGAGGATATGGGTTAATATTTTAGGGTTTGGGGTAGATAGGAGTGGGAGGTATATATAAATTAAATTTATTGTAAATAAATATAAAAATAAAAAAAAATGTTTTTATATTATTAATTAAAACTTGATTTTTGCAATATGAAACTTGAATTAGGATTTATGAAAATGGTAATTTAAAAGTAGGGGTGAGAGTAATTTCCTCTAATATTATTGGTACTTTGGACCTCAGTTTGGGTCCTATTTTTATTTGATAGTGTAATTTATTTTTAGTTTGAAAAAGAAAAGTGAAAAAAGGGTATTTTATAACTTTTTTAGGTATATCTTTGACATGTTGGTTTGTTCGGTATTTCGACGATCTTTTTGATTGGCTCGTTTATTTCGACGAATTTGTTGATTGGTTCGGCTACTTCAACGTACAAAGGGGAGTTTCTGTTTTATTTATCATTGGTTTATATTACTGTTTATTTTAAAATTGTATCGATTAATTTCTTTGTACTGCTATTATTCTAATTTTACCTAAAGTTCACGTGTTTTCATTTTAAAACGAGTTGTTTATTGCATACACTTCATTTCGTTAATTGGATGTAGTTGCATAGTGGTCATTTTGTCGAATCTAGCTCCAGTACACTTCATTTAGCTGGTAGTATATTGTATGCAGTTACGTAGTGGTCGTCTTATCATATCTCGTTCCAATAATCGGACCATAGACCTATCCCAATTTGATGCCCTCACCAGACAATTAGCACAACTTGCCACTAACCAACAACAGTTCCAAACTCAATTAGCGGTTGTCCAAATTGAGATGGCTGCTACTCTTGAATAGAGTAGGAGCATAGCTGCTAGTCTGAACAATTTTAAGCAAATCCCTCATTTGACTGATGTTGATAATTATGAAGTGTCCTATAATAGAAAAAATCGTTGTCGACAAGGTGATAAAAAATATTTTCGACACAACCGTAGGGATGGGGATTGGGTTCATAAGTGAGAACAAGGTTATGATCGTCACAGTACTCATTTTCTTCCACGTTATAAGGAGCGTTTCTTTAGAAACAATAAGGTAGATGCTCCTACTTTTGATGGTTGCTTAGATTTTGAAGTTTTTACTCAATGGACTGAGTATATTGCTCAATTTGAGGAATTTCGAATGATATGTCATGTCATTGGGGATGAGGCCCTGACTTTGAGTAAGTTTAGACAAGGTCTAAGAGATGATTTTAGGCGTGAGATTTTCCTTCGGGGTGTCACTACTCTTGATCACGCTTACTCCTTAGCCCAAAATTATGAGTTGATTGTTGGTACTCCATATGAAAAGCATGGTGACAACCATACACCCATCTCATCAGCGTCGTTTCCTATTAAGTCTGTTAAGAGACCTTCTCTGTCAATTGTTTCTCGTGTGTTCAAAAATAAGGGTACAATTTCTGAAACTCCAAGAACTTCTTCTCAATTGTAGTGTTTCAATTGAAAGAACTTTGGCTACATCTCTTCTAAATGCCCTAGCCGAATCTTAGTTATTGAAGAATGAAAGAATAAAGTAGATGAGCGGTTAGAAGACAAGTCTATGAACCTAAACTTAAAGAATTTGGTAGTTAGAACACCTCCTTAGGTAGTATTCAGACTTTTCATATGAATCTAGGTATTGTACCCTTTGTTCCCGATACCTTTCAGTCAAATGTTGTATGCCATACCCTTATCCAACCCAAATGTGCTATTGAGTTGCATAAGCATGCCATTTTCAAGGATAATCTTGGGATTTGGGATTTGATCGTCCCAAATCGGTTAATAAGTATGAGTCATTTTGAATTTATTCATGGTTATGAGCCTATGAAGCCTTTAGATCTTTTTCTCGATGTTAGCCGAGGCATTTGTACATCATCTTCATGATTTGCATATTAAGGCCAATAAAAGACTTGAAACAAGTAATGCATTATATAAACTTCAAGTTGATTTGCATAAACGACATTTTGAATTTAATATTATGGATTATGTTATATTGCAAGCCCGTAGTGCTGGTCATTTTAAAATTTTAAAACATGTTGGTCCAAATGCACATGTCATTGATCTTTTCTCACATTTTAGCTACCACTCTACTTTAAATATTAAGGATTTCATTACTTACAAACACCGTTTCAATTCCTTTGATGATCCTTTTCTATTTAGCTCTATGGACTCCCAACCTGTCTATATTTATATTTCGACTTCCATACCATTTGTCACAGCACACAATGAACAGATTGTGTTGACCAATGATGGAGATATTTGGTGCTTCCTTATTCGTTGGGTAGTTCCACCTGATGCAACCAGTACATGGAGTCCTATAGAGAAGCTCCAACAAATCTAGATTACACTACTGGAGTTTCGATATTTGGTTCTTATGAAAAGATTGTCCCCGGTGGTAGAGTTTTCTCCCACCTCGGAGAGTTGATGTGAACATCATTTTATATTATGAAATTTTTCATTATTATGTTTTTATTATTATTGGGCTTGTAGTAGTGGATTGGCCTTAGCCTACCACTAGTAGGTTAGGTTTTTTTTTTTTACTATTTATTGGATTTTTCATTATAATTGAATTAGACAATGATTGAATGAAAACAAACTTGGTCACAAATAGTCGTACTATAGATAAATTTGTTCACAATTAGTCATATATAACACAAGTTAGTGATTTGGTTACATACAGTAATAAATTAGACAGTTACAAACAATCATACTTAAGACAAATTTGGTCACAAACAATAAATCTGGTCACGGATAACACAATTAGTTTGTGGGTCTGGTATAATATTCAGAAAACGTTTTAAATTTTGAAAAATCTCTACAGGTGAGGTAGGGTGGGGTGGTTTCCATGAAGTCAGGTGTGTTATCTAGAAAAAGGCTTTCAATTTAAGGTGTGGGGTAGGGTTGGTGGGGGTGGTTTCATGGGGTCGGGTATAATATCTAGAAGAGGTTTTTCAATTTCTTGAAATTTTCTAGGGGTAGATGTGGTCCGTGGGGGTGGAGGATTAGAATTAACACCTGAATTTTGAAATAATTTGACAAGTTTGTTAAATTTGAAATGTGATAGTTATAGTGTAGTAGTTATGCATTGTTCCCACTATTTTATGGGAAAATATTTGGTTGAAAATGAGTTTTGAAATTTTTTTTTTATTTAAAAAAATGAGGCCCATATAGATATAATCTGGACATTTGAAAGCTTTACATTATTATTATCGTAATTTTGAATATTTTTATTAAATAACAATTATTTTATGTATTTTTACACACATTTAGAACCCTATATTTTTAAAATTGGTCTAAGGTCCCCAAAATTTCAAGATCTGCCTGTCACCAATCATTTTAAAAATAATGCAGATGTCGACTAACATTGACTCTATTATAGGTGTGAAGGTTTCACCAAAAATAAATAAATAAATAAATAAAAAGATATCAGGAACAGGAAAAGCTCAGAATAGATGATAAGGCAGATAATCCTTGTCCATCAAAAGGTGAAACAAAGTAGTTGCGGAAGATGGTGTATATAACGGAACTCAGTGTGGAAAACAAACTTACCGTCAAGGTCCCCCAAGAATGCTGTCATCCGAAATAATTCTGAAGACTCAGGTATGCTTAAAAACCTCTTTGCATGAATAAATCCATCTCGATCATCTACAGACACATATGTAGCTACTTCTCTTGACCGAGTTGTCAACATTAGTTTGCTACCATTTTGATCATTTGGAAAAATTCTACTCAAGAAATTCCAATCTTCCAGAGGCCACATGTCATCCAAAACAACCAAGTATCTCGTACCTTTCAAGGATTTATAAACATGTTCTTTGAGTGCTTCAAGTTCTAGACCTGAGTGCTTTATTTTGTCTGCCCCTCCAGGAAGTTGGTTCAACATATTTTTTAAAACATTTTCCTTTGTAACGTCCTGGCCCATTTTTGCCCAAACACAAATGTCAAAGCGGTACTGAACAGAGGTATCACCATATAACATCTGTGCAAGAGTGGTCTTACCTATGCCACCCATGCCGTATATGCAAATATCTCGGTGTCTGTCATCAGCCAGAATAGTTTTTAGAGTTATAAGTTCGTTATCCATCCCAACAATATGCTCATCTCGAGATAGAGGGTTGCGATACCTGAACTTTTGTCGGTTATCAGTTTCCGGATTCGCATTTGCTGATTGAGATCTTTCTTCTTCTTTATTATCGACTCGTAATATATTTAAACTCTCAAGTACCTCAATGTTGCTCTTTATCTGGGAATTAATTTCTTCAACCATCTGGAAGGATTTGATATCATAAGTGATCATAATCATGATCCTGCCTCTTTTAGACTGGACCTTGTTGAAATAAGTTTCAAGGACATCCTGAAGTCTACAAACAAGGTCTCTGATGTCTCTTTCCAGGTTATATACACCGGTACCCTTTCCTTTTCTCTCATCTAGAGTTTCTAATACACCGAGCCACAACCTTAGATTTTCTTTTACTTTCCGAACTTGTTTGTTCACATCAGTATATAAATGTGTTCGTGATTGTTGTAACAAAAGTTCATGTAAATTTTCTAAAAGAAACTCGACCGCTGCATCAGTCATTTTCTTTCTCCGAGCAAGGACCAGCAAAAGATTCTGAAATTCGGTCAGATATTCGATAGTGTCAAGTCATATTCCTCATCATTGTACCTCGCTCGCATGCATCCCAACTCAGAGAAACTCTAATCAATCAGTGTGTACCTATCAAAACAAAGGAAATGTTTATCCCGTTAACCAATCTGGTCTACAAGTAGTTCCAAACTAATTTTATGCACAATTTTTTTTTTTTTTTTTGACAAAATATATAACTTCATTATTCCATATCACCACGAATTGTGGCTGACAAATATAGTGGAATACAAATAAATCCAACTAGTGATGACAAAAATTGGAGAAACAAAGGACGTTACAGTGTGGCTGCTTTATTCCTCCCGTGGGAATAAAGCAGCAAGACCAAATTAAGATCACCAAGTAGTTCTACAATAACACAATTCCATCCACTTTTTAATTGTATACATTTTGATCCCAAATTATAATGCTCTTTATTGAATTTCATCACAGGCCAACAGAATTGGAAGGACCTAGAAGATTGCCTTTAGTCTGAAATGGCATTGAGCTGGAGAGTGCTGGAGCACATGCTGTGTAGTTAGATTATATTCCTTTTTTTTTTTTTTCTGTTATTTGTTGTAGAATTAATGAGCAATAGTTTCTTGACACTTGTATAGGTTTGTTACATTGTATTTTGTATATATATGTGCAGCTATATTCATCAATTAAGAAACAGAAATTATCAGAATATATTCCATCATTTTCTTCCTTCTTTAAGTAACATTAGTTGGTAAATTCTTATATGGTATCAGAGCCTAAATGGCTGAAAGTGAAGAAAATAGCGCCTCAAATCAAAATCAAATAGCATCTCAAAACTCAAACCAAAATCAAAATGCAAAAACACACGATCCATTTCTTCCCAGCAGTCCATATTTCATAGGGGCTAATGAAAACTCTGGTGCATTGCTGGTCACTCAAATGCTTGACTCTGTTAACTACCACTCTTGGGCAAGATCCATGAAGAGGGCTCTTAGGATTAAGAACAAGTTGGGCTTCATTGATGGGAGCATTTGTGAACCAACTGATCTGGATAGCCCTTTGATAGAACATTGGCTTCGTTGTAATGACATTGTCATTACCTGGCTGCAAAACACGATGACAATAGACATTAAGGCAAGCACGTTATATGCAGAAACAGCACATCAGCTGTGGCTTGAGTTAGAGCAACGCCTTGCTCAACAAAACGCCCCCAGAATCTATGAGGTCAAGCAAGGGATTGCAGCACTAATGCAAGGGCAAGACACGGTGAGCATTTATTTTTCAAAGCTGAAAACATTGCTGGATGAGCTAATGAACTACGAATCCATCCCCAACTGCACCTGTGGAGGACTAAAATCAGTGGTTAGCAATCAAGAGAGAGATTGGGTAATGAAATTTCTCATGGGACTCAATGAATCTTACAAGGGTATTAAGGCTCAAATTCTACTGATAAAACCATTCCCCAAGTTGAATGAAGTATACTCAATAATCCAGCAGGAGGAGAAGAGAAGGGATATCTCCTTTGATGAACCTACCAATGGAGGAATGGCACTGATGTCAAGAAGTTATCTAAAAGAAGGGGAGAAAAGAAATCTGGGGATCCAAAGGCGGTATTATTGCACCTTTTGTAAAATGGCGGGCCACTCATTGGAGAGATGTCTTAAGGCTAATAAGGATAAACCAGGATGCACACATTGTAAAATGCCAGGCCACAACATAAATAATTGCTTCAAAATTCACGGTTACCCATCAGGCCACAAGTTCCATGGAAGGACGCAAGCAAATGCCACTATTACAGATCACAATGTTCACTCTATGGAGCCTACACAGGAGCAGACTGGTAACAAGGATCAAGTCAGTTTGACTCAAGAGCAATATATTCAGTTGATGGCTCTACTCAAATCACAAACCAATGAATCTCATCCATTCTCTTCCAAACATATGGATACTTCCAAAATCTCTGGTATTCATATGTCTTTATTTACCTACAATACAAAGAATAAACCAGTTGCACCTTGGGTTATTGACACGGGAGCTACAGATCATATGGTCTGTTCAGTCTCCCTTCTCACCACTATTAAGTCCAAAATCACTCAGTCTGTTACTTTACCTAATGGTGATGTAACATTAGCAACTCACATAGGGAATGTTAGAATCACAGATGACTTGATACTTTATGATATCTTATGCGTGCCAAGTTTTTCCTTTAACCTTATATCTGCCAGGAAACTTGGTCAAACGTCCAAATGTTACCTCATTTTTTCTTCTGATATGTGTTATGTGCAGGACCTTTCAACTTGGAAGACGATTGGTCTGGGTGAAGTGAGGCAAGGCTTGTATCATTTGGTGCAAAATGAAATTTCCCCTTCAAGTTTAGTTCAGGATCTGCCAAAACTAGTTAGCAAAGCTACCCTGTCAACTTCTACTGTTTCCAATCAAGAGTTTTTTGATCTCTGGCATTTTAGATTAGGACATCCCTCAGATTCTAGGCTGCACCTAACTAATTTACATCATAACCTTGAGACAAAAGAAGCCAAAACACCTTGTTCCATCTGTCCTTTAGCTAAATTACATAGATTACCGTTCAATATTAGTCATCATAAGTCAGAAAATTGCTTTGATTTGGTTCACTGTGATTTGTGGGGACCATGTACTGATATTTCTTATGATGGATCAAGATACTTTCTCACCATTGTTGATGATCATAGTCGATGCACTTGGATTTATCTGTTGAAACTTAAATCTGATGTTTCTAGTACTTTGCAAAACTTTTACACCATGATTGAAACACAATTCCATTCCAAAATTAAAGTCATAAGAACTGATAATGGGGGGAATTCAGCTTAAAACAATTCTACTCTGAAAGGGGGGTCATACACCAAACTACTTGTGTGGAAACTCCCCAACAAAACGCTATTGTTGAAAGAAAACATCAGCATATTTTAAATGTAGCAAGAGCGTTGAAATTTCAGAGTGGATTACCTATGTTGTATGGGAATGATTGTGTTCTAACAGTAGTTTTTTTGATAAATAGAATACCAACTCCCACTCTTGACAACAAGACACCATTTGAAGTTCTTTTTAAAGCCAAACCATGCTATTCCAACCTTAGAGTTTTCGGTTGTCTTGCTTTTGCTACCACACTAACACGTAACAGGCACAAGTTTGATTCAAGGGCCAGAAAATGTGTATTCTTAGGGTATCCTTTTGGAATTAAAGGATACAAATTGCTAGACTTGAAAACCAACAAAGTTTTTCTGTCAAGAGATGTAGTATTTCATGAAAGAATATTTCCTTACAAAATGATCAATGCCGAAACTGATGATCTATTAACCAATGTTCATAGATTGCCCAATCCTGCAGACTTAGCCTTTTCTCAACCAGGGAAAATTGTTTTTAATCATCCCACTTATTCTAATTCCCAGTCGCAAGAGAAGCCAACACAAAATTCTGACCAAAACATAGAATTCTCAGAAACAAATCAACCCACTGATGAGCCTTCTGATGAGTTTGAAATACCACCTGATGTCATAAGAAATTCACACATTCCCAGAAGATCAGATAGAAGTAGAAGGGCACCAGCTTACCTACAAGATTTTATTTGCCAACAAGTATCCTCACTCACTCATTCACAAGAGTCTTGCAGGCAGAAAGGTATTAAAAAACCAGGTAGTCCTTTTCCATTGTCTGCAGCACTTTCATATCATAGAAT
>CM032644.1:19670930-19799844 GCA_019097785.1 Fraxinus excelsior
CAGTTATACGCTTGACACAAGTTGTGATTGAATGTTAATTTGATCTATCACAATGCAGATGAGCATTGGGAGGAAGTGGAAAGAGATCCTTGATGTCACTGATAAGATTTCTTACAGCTTCCATGTAATTTTGATTATACCGGTAGTTTTTTTCTTTTGCACGATAATGCGTTCTTCCTTTTTTACCATTTCACCGTTTAATGCAGGATGATTCTAGAAGGGAAAGATCAGCAGTAAAAGGTGGTCGATATAGCGTGTGAAGATCCTGCCTCGTGCTATTTAGTGTGTTTCTATTTTCAGCTTTATGATGAGCTAGAAAACTGAGTACTTTTGTACTGCATGTTAACCTCTTGAATTTTGCGTATGAGTATATTTTGAGAGGTTTTGTATTTTTGATTGGTTTTATTTAATGGTTAACTTGGAGGTAAATTTCTTCGTCGACTAGGGATGATGGTATATTATTGAAGGCTATGTTGAAGAAAAAGTAATAATTTAGCATATAGATGAACTTTATGAAGTTAAAAGGTGAAATTAAGTTATTCTAAGAAGCTAAAATTGAAATTGAGTCATTGTAATCTGAAAATTGGTATAATTTTGAAAGAATCAAATTTGGTTCAAGCAGTGCTTGGTGTTCATCTTCCTTGATAGAATTTCACGTGATATTTTGTCATTGGATAATTTAAACACTCTTTTTTGTAGTCAATATTTAAACAATCTTTTTGTAGTCAATAATTTTATGTCAACACTTGATGTCATTGTGTTGGTCAATGCACTGTTGGTGCTACGTGACATTATTCAAAATAATTTATCTCAAAAAAAAAATGTATTGTAACGAGCTGGGTTTGGTTCGGGCAGGTGCTATATGACATTATTCAAAATAATTTTTCTGTGTAAAAGAAATTGAAAGCTCGATTTGGTTCTGGCAAGGTACGAATTGAACCTTGCTCTTTTCCACTTTCTTGGGGAACCACAGATTTCTTCAAATTACTCTATTCATTGAAAGTTGTATTATTACATTTATATTCAAGGATAAAAATATATAGTTGATGTTAGGATACCATACAAGTGGAAGTCAATGACTGGAAAGATGTCCACAGACAAAATAAAAAACCCTTCTATGACTATGATATCCCCTTAAGCAAGGAATCCAAGTTTTGCTCCATTTTTCTTTGCCACTCGAATCAGTCCCTGCCTTTGTTTGTTATCTGCTCCGATTGATTTGCAGAATTCATTTATTACCTGAAATTTTTTATGCAAATTATATAATTAGAATTAAGTCGTTTTGAAACAAATATCGTAATTTAACAAATAGCAAGATGTCGGGCAATAGTACAAGTGAATTCCACATTTTAAGTGGATATCATTGTCACCTAGGCACCAATAATGCTATAAAGCATTACCGTTTTTGTTAACAGAATAATGTCATTTAACATCAGTAGTTCTACAATATTGGACTAAGTGATATTGGATGATATTAAGTTCATGTTTGGTATCGATTAACATTTAGATATTAATTAAAATTAAAATCAATAATTCATTTTAACCACATATTTTATGGGTCCCACGACTTTTCAACCACACTTTTGATCATCAATTTCTATCAAAATCTACTAAATGAGTCGTCTATTTTCTACATTTTACTAAGCTTGTCTTTTAATGAAATATATGATAATACAACTTGTGCTAAATAACATTATAATTGTTAACAAGAGCTAATATAATGAGGCGTCGTAATTTTGGTGGAGAGATGGTCAATTAAGGACAATAGATTTCAACTCAACGTTACATTTAAATTTTTAATAGAAGTAACTTGTCATGCATTTCTAGTCAAATCTTGGAAAATTGTTCAAGAACGCTTATCTTTAAAAAAAAATCTAATTCCACAATTATAAAATTTGAGTATGAACGGATATCTTACTAGAGATTCTAATCTATTAAGGGGTTATCCTCAATTGAGATCATAATGAATTTTAAAAATCCTTCTAAATTTAGGTGTCCTTAATTAAGATTTTAGTGAAATTCAATAAAATTATTTAAAATTTAGGTATCCTCAATAATTAATTGATTTATAAAGATTTCATTACTATAGGGATTTTAAAATATTTTGATGGATTTCAAGTTTAAGAATACATATAACTGAAATACTGAATCTTTGAAAAGTTCACCATATTTGATGATGAGATTCTTATGAAATTTGTGGTAATCTATTCAAATCCACTAAATTTATTAGAATTTATAATCTTTAAAATCCATCAAAATCTTAATTGTAATTTAACAAAATCCAAGTGCAGAAATAATTAAAGATTAGAGTTTTGAACAATAGTCAAACTCCAAATTCCATTTTAAATAACTCAAAATACCAATTATTCAGTTTTAGCTTTCTTTCATTTATTTTATGTTAAATAATTGAAAAGAACAATTTTGGAAGTGGGAACCTTTCATAAATAAATCCTTCAATTTGATATAAATGATCTTACATCTTGATATCATAATTCAAGAAGTAATATTTAAATTAAGATTTTATTGTCAAGTAGTGGTATTTTATATTAAAAAAAAAAAAATTTGAATAAACTCACTTTTTTTAATTATTTTAAAATTAGTTATTAACACGGAATATTTAACTTTAGCTTTTACCAAATTTTGAAAAATGTAAATAAGGTCTAACTTTAATTGAAAATAGGATTAACAAAATTAGTAATTGAAAAATAATAGTCAGTTCAAGGACCATTTATCAAATTTAAAACTATTATCATGTTTAAATTATAGCAACTAGAAGAGATATTTAAAATTTTAAATCACGTGTCTACTTGGATAAGCTATACAACATTTAATATTATACTAAGTAACATTAATTATAGGATACTAATTCAAAATGAACATGTTACACATTTTCTACCTTTCTTAATTTTGTCCATTTTTATTTAATCTACTGTACTAAACATGAACCGACTCTCCATAGAAATCGAGCAAAATTAAGAATATGAAGCAGTTGGAATTGTTATTTACCTGTGAGTGTAAAGCAATAGCTTTGCCTCTCAGCTGGTTGAATGTCTTCTTCCCTATAACATTACGTGTGACAACAACAGCAGGAGCAAAAACACCCTTTCCTTCATTCACATTCTTCATCATTGGCCTCGACCGCACCGGACGAGCCACCCGAACCCACGTCGGCATCGCTCCGGCCAGGGCAGTGTAGTCTTCACCTGCCATGAATGAAGAAGAAGAAAGGCCTAGACCCCCTGTGAATCCAGCAGCATATACTGTACCAGCCATTATAAGAAAATAAACGGCCTTTAGATTTTTCTTCTTCTTTTTTTTTTTCTTTGGAGATAAAATCTTGATTGTATAATTTTGTGTTGCTAGGGGTGGTTCTTGGGTTGGTGCAATTTATAGCCTCTGAAGAGGAATATTGAGAGCCACAAAAGAAGTTGGCTTGGAATTTGGTTCTTATTTTCCATAAAATCTAAATATTTAGTTGTATCTTTTAAAAATCTTCCCTTATAGGCCCCTAGAAATTTGAAGAGAAAATAGGAGATCTGTCTCTACTATGTAACTGGGTCTTTTTTTTCCATGGGACCTGTTAGGTTTGTGACAAAAACTCTATGTGATTTAGAAGTTTGTTGCATGAAAGAAGCTTGTTTGATCTTTGTTTAGAAGTTTTGGTTGATTGGAGGATTAATAAGGTATTTGGGTTTGTAGAATCCTAAGTTGTGTGAATCAAATTTCAATAATAATTAAGAATTTGGTTTGAAAATGGACTCTTGAATAGCAAAAAGCATATTTTGAAATGTAAACCCGAGACCTAGCGCTCAAGCGCATATAGCGCCTGAGCACTAGGCGTAGCACCCCAGTGCTACGCTACAATAGTAACTTGATCACGATTTTTCCGTTTTATCCGAATTTTGGGACTTCGTCTTCATCTTGGACTCCACAACTTTAAAAATTTGACTTCTATAAATACTCCACAAAGTATAGGCACTTCAAAAGAAGGTGAAAAGAAAAGACTCAAAAGAGATTGTAACAATTAGATCATTGTTGAATACATTGGAAACAATATAGAATTGATTAGATTGAGAGGGTCAAAATCTTGTAAGACAATTGTTTGTTTCTTGGTATAATAAATTCTCATCTTCCAAAATTTTCTTGATTATTGTGTGATCAACTAAATATCATATTATCCATATTTTTCGTATTTAATTATTTGGCCGGTTTATCAACAAGTGATATCAAAACGTTTTTGATATCTTGTTGGTTCATAATAGGACCCTTCAATGCATGTCTTTAATTTAGTAGGAAATCCTATCCATTCATGTTTTCTTAAAGTTGATTCGGATAACAGCTCAAGAGTAAAGGGTCCAAGGAAACTCAAGTAGGATGCTAAAACACTACACTATGTCTTTTATTCGATAGGAAATCTTAACCATTAATGTTTTTTAAAACTCGATTCACATGTTGAACTCGAAGATATCGAAGTCAAATGTTCAAGAGCTTGAATTGGATGCCAAAGTAATTTAGCTTTCATAAAACAAAAATTGGTAATTACGATGTCAAAGGTACTCAATAGAACATAGCATGATACATAGGGCAAGACAAGAAATTTATCTATTTTTTAAATTCATTCTATTGAACTAATAGGTAAAACGGGTTTTGTAATGATATTTAAATGTTTTGACGTTAAACAATAAAACTTTTAAACCAATTCTTAATTTTTTCGGTTAAATTGCCGACATGATTTTCAAAACATTCACTTTTGAGACGTGGAAGCACAAGCAATGTGAAAATTTGTCAAGCACACATTGGACAAGCATTCTAAACCTAGGATGTTATGAAATATCATCTTCCGATGTTTACGTCTAAAAACTATTGTATGAAGAGTACTCATGACACGACATTAGCATCTTATGTTAGATGTCTGTATGTCAATTAATGGTGTACATTTTTACTTCACATTTTGTCTTACATATTGATTAAGTAGCGACTATATTCGTGGTGTAAATTTCACATGAACTGTACATAGAGAATGGTATTCTGAGACTCACATTCGAAGTAGATAGACGATTATAATGTTGTCCAAACATGTGGATGCAGTGAGATTTTGACCTGTGGTATTTATATCTAAGGAAAGTTCCAAGGAGAGTCATGTCTTGTTTTTACAAGAATGACAACTTTTGAATCCTACAATAAACATTTATACGTGGAAATAAATGTATGGTGTAAATTTTTTTGTTTGGTGGACAAAACACTCAAAACTAGTATGAATCAGACAAGAAAATTGCAGATAGGTGAAGTTGTCATCTTGCAAATAATATAGAGAAAACTGTTGAGAGTTCAGAGAAATAAAATATTTAGATATTCTGAGGTTTCCTGATAGTATGAAATTCCGCAAGTGCACAATATCATGTACAAGTAATAAAGCAATCAAAAAATTCACTTGTACAGTCATTAAGGCGTTGTAACTTTTACAACACCTCAAATTAGGGTGGGACCCACAAGTTACTTAATTTGTGGGTCCCACTCTAATTTGAGGTATTGTACAAATTACAACACCTTAATGATTGTACACCTAGCATTGTTGAACACTGTTAGAAGTTATTAACCTTTCATCCGAAACATATTTTGACCCCCACCTTATAAATATTTAGTTGTCCAAATGTTGTATTAAGTCTTCAATAAATATAGACATGGCAATTAAAATTCATATAATCGATTTTAAATTTGATATACCTTTTATAGTCAAAAGTAACTCGCATGCACCAATACTGGGACATGAATGAAAGACCAAAAATCGCATATCAAAGTTGAATCTAATGTGACCAAGGCCGAACCTCAAGGACTCAACCACCATATGAAGAGGTTAAGTATGAATTTGGTCGAGCAAAGGGCTCAACCACAATGAATAGCGGTTGAGCAAAGCTTGACCATGGCAGAACCTTAAGTATGGTACTCAAGAGGGAGGTTCAACAACTTTTCATACGTACCCTCGACACTAAGGGCTTGCCTGAGTTTTTATTTCACCGTTTTTGACCAACTTTGGGTGGCACGATTTATAATGGGTTGGAAAAATTGGTGATCGCTAGTTCTTCTTGGCATTGATTTTGGATGGTTTAAGAACCACCCAAAATCAGTATAGTGTAATTTTGATCAATTTTTTCAACCCACCAAATCGACGGATTTGACTGTTTCACATATTCTTTTTTTAATTTTACCCTTTATAAAATACTTATTCGCAACCAACATATTTTTTTTTCAAACTAACTTGTGAATAAAAATAATTAACTAAAAAATAATTTATAAGTAAACAAAAATAAAAACTATAAGTAAAAATACTTATAAGTAAAATATAAGTTATAAGATAAGAAAAATTACTTATAAGTACAAAATCACTTTTATGTTAAAATTTTTGTTTATAAATTAAAAATACTATTAACAAGATAAAATTCACTTATAAAATATAAAAATTACTTTGAAGTAAAAAATTCACTTAAAATTATTTAAAAATATAAAATTAAGTTATAATTATAAAAATACAAACTCAAGATTTTAAATAATATTTAAATTTATTTGATTTTTAAGTTAAACATTAACTTAAATGTAAAAAAAATTATCTATAAGTAAAATATCATTTATGAGTTAAAAAATTCATGCAAGAAACTGTAACTTGAAAATTTCACTAATGGACATATATGTAATATTATTTAAAAAAAAAATTAGAACCGGTTGATAATAAACTCTCAAACATAGGTCAAACAATTTTAAAAATCGTTACTAAAATCGCTCAAAATCGATATGTTTTTAAACATTCAAAATGGTACTTTAAAAAAGGCTCATAGTCGATACTATGAAACTCCCAAGCAGACCTTAACTCTCTAGTTTCTATGTGCGTCACATGCAAGTACAATCTTCATATATAGCTAACTGGTTTTTACTTCAACAAATCGTCTGGTGATTTGATTTCGCGTTTGACATCAAAATTTATAGACAAAAAATACAAGAATTGTATTAAAGAAAACTGAACGGGTAATGTTGTCTCCTTGAGCCTTGTTAATGGTCATTACAAAGTATACACGTATTGGAAATTGTTTCCTTTTGAATTTGAATGGATGTCATTTATCATTTGCTAGAGTAAATTGGATGCATGGAAGGAAATCATTTTCATCCATTTTCTCAATTAAAAATTGTGAAATAACGAATATACCATTTTTTTTAAATAAATAAAAAAAACTAATTGCAACTATAATTCCAATTTTTTAAAAAGTGCAAATAAGTCTCAAACAAATTATTAAAAGAGTTATTAGCACATAATGTCTATATCTTTCAATATTATAGCGAAA
This sequence comes from Fraxinus excelsior, assembly GCA_019097785.1. Lineage (NCBI taxonomy): Eukaryota > Viridiplantae > Streptophyta > Magnoliopsida > Lamiales > Oleaceae > Fraxinus > Fraxinus excelsior. The sequence continues at coordinate 19,678,262 of CM032644.1, forward strand.
AACATCCCTACCTTTTATTTGTTTGACATGTTTGTCCTTAATTACAAATTTAATTGTATAAACCATCATTTCTATCCACTTTCTCTATAAAGAGATGCGAAATGATAAATATACCATCCTATTTAAATAAATAAATTTAAAAAATATTTTTTTTTTTTGGAACTTGTTCACACTTTTTTTTTTTTAAATTTTTTTTTATAAATTTAATTGGGACTCGTTTGCATTTTTTTTTTTAGAAAAAAATAATTCTAGTTTTTTAATAATATATTTGGGGCTCGTTTGCACTTTTTTTTTAATAAAAAAAGAACTTAATTTTTAATATAATCTATTTTGGGCACAATTACACTTTTTAAAAAAAAAATTGAGATTATGGTTGCAATTAATTTTTTAACTTTTCTTATTTACATAGGAGGGTATATTCGTTATTTCACAATTTTTTATTAAAAAATTGGATGAAAATTGATAAAAATGATATTTTGCATAATCAAGTATAATTAATGGTGAAAATGTCAAAAAAAAAAAAATGAAAGGTATGGATGTTTTCCGCTACAATAGTGAAATGAAGGAACATTATGTGCTACTTACACTTTTAATAATTTATTTGAGACTAATTTGCGCTTTTTTAAAACATTTGAGACTATGATTGCAATTAATTTTTTACTTTTTCTTTTTGTATTATTTAAAGAGAATGTTATATTAGTTATTTCATAATTTTTAATTAAGAAAATGGATGAAAAGAATCTTTTGGGCAATGAAATGTGAAAATAAAGGTTAAAATGTCAAAAAAATAAAAATAAAAATTATTGATAAGGACGTTTTCTACAATAATAATAAAAGTTGGGAAAGTTAAGTGCTAATTACCCAATGAGTAATGTTATTAATCCCCAATAGGGTTATAAATACAATTAGGTGACTCTAAGTGGTTAAATGAAATGTGAAATTAAATGACTTATTTAATTTCACCTATCATTTAATGTCATATTAATGATACATAGACTATGTTTGTAACCCTAGTGAGGATGAATAACATTGCTCTTACCCAATTCTTGGCAAACGATCTAAATTCTTCTTCATTTTTTTGATAAAGGGGTGTTATCATCTTCGTCAGCTCTTATCCTGATAATCTTTGTATGTTCATCATTGTGGGGACTGGCATATATCTTTTGATTTTACTGGGTCCATTGCTGCTTTCTTGCTGTGTACATGTTTGTATTTTTGGTATTCCCTGTTTGGTATTTAATGACTCGAATTGTGAAGTGGTTTCATTAGTTCTATCACTCAATTCATTAGTATATTTGGAGTGAGAAACAGAGATTTCTACCAGCAATTTAACATTTTGCTGAAGTAGTTCAGCCATTTGCTCAATTCCTTCTTTGATATCTTCAGATTCCTCTTTGAGGAATTTCATTCGTCGTTTGACATTTATCAATGCATTTTTGATATCATTCATTTTCAAATTCGATATTCCTGCTTAGGAAATCTGCAAGATAATTGTTAATACCTTTAATATGGATAATATCAAAATTATAAAATGACAAATATGTTTACCATTTATACAGTATTCTATTGAGGTTCCATTGAAAATTTATTCTTAATTAATCTTATAACATTAGAATTGTTAGTTTCAACAATAAAAGTTTTTAGATAATAAAAATAATGAAAACATTTTTATTCCTCTAATAATTGCTAACAATTCTTTTTCATGAGTAGTATACTTTATTTCTGCTTGGTTAAAAGTTCCACTTAAATATGTGCAAATTTCATTCAAATCTTCTTTTAATATGGTTGTCCAATACTTATCAGAAGCATCAATATTAACAACCAAATTATCTTTTTCATTCGATAATCTTAATTTTGGTAGACTTTTACATTCTTTTTTTTTTTTTAATAATTTAACTATTACTGTGTGTTCTTCACTCCATCCTTTAATATTTATTTTTCTAAGTAGAACTTGTATTTTATATCTCTTTTTTGAAAGATTTTGAATAAATGCTTCTGTATAGTTTAAATATCTTAAGAACTTTTATATATGTTCTTTAGATTTTAATTTATTTGAAAGACTTTCTATCTTTTTAGATATATGAGTTTATAATTTTATTCCACTTTTATCTATTGATAATCCTAGAAAACCAAAATCAATTTCTTGTTTTTCTATTATAGCTTTCTTTTTTTAAAGGACAATTCCTTCATTTTTGCATTCACTTATAAATTGTATCAAATGATTTCTATGTTCTTCTTTAGTGTTGGAGCAAATCAATATATCATCAACATATACAATTAAAAACTCATTAAACCTTTTAAATATGTTATCCATTTTTCTTTGATATATCTGTGGTGCATTTTTTAAACCAAAAGACATTACTAACCATTCATATTTATATTGAGGTGTACTAAATGCAGTATATTGTATATTATCTTCTTCCATCTTAACTTGCCAAAAGTCTGATTTACAATCAAATTTAGAATAATATTTTTTTTCCTTTTTCAAGGTTTATTAAAACTTTTTTATTTGGTAAAACATATCTATCAAATTTAGTATATTTGTTTAATTCTTTATAATTGATTACCATTCTGATTTTTCCTCTAACTTGCTCAGAATGTTTCATAATCTTAAAAGCTGGACTACTATGGGGTCCATTACTAGGTCTAATAAGTTTTTGTTCTAGTAGTTCTTTTATTTGGATTTTGAATTCTTGTGTATCTTGTATAGTATACATCATTGGCCTAACTCTAATTATAATATTTTCTGTTAGTTCTATCTTAGCTTTAGGATGATACGGTTTCTAAAATAATAATGGATTTTTCCAGCATGTTTTTTCTAATTGTTCTGTGATTTTTTCTATACTTATTTCTATTCATGCTTTCAAGACTTTTTTGTATAATGCTTTTGTATTTATATCTTTACTTATAATTGGTTTTTTCTTCCATCTATCACCACAATGGGTTGACTGAACTCTGTAAAGTCTAAATTCTCGTGTTTGTAACAATATCATATAATTATTTTGTTTATAATATTGAAATTGTTGTATAAAGTCATTTTCTAATAATATATCACATTCTAATTTATTATAACTATATATTTTGTTTATTATGACTTGTTTACTTCCAAGTATTACATTGACTTTATCAGCACCATTAATTATTTATGGACTTTCTCATGTTACTTCTGTTATTTATCCTATTATTTTCATTTCATGATCTTATTAAGAAACTTTTGAATATTGTTATATCACTTCCTGTATCTATCAAAGCACAAGTTGTTATGTTTGTTTCTACTATGGTAACTTGTATATATACTGCTAATGGAAAACTTATTAGATTATTCATTTACATTTTTTCACATAATATAGTTTGACCAATATTTGTAATATATAGTCCTTCTCTTTTTATACTATAATTTTCTAATCCATTTAAAAAACTCATTCATAATAATATATGAGAATTTGTATTCATACTATTGTCTATATAGCATGTTACTACAATATTATTTTCTCCTATTTTTATTGGTACATTGACTTCTAATTTTGTAATATGTATTTGTCTATCAAAGTTTATATATCTATATGGTTCAATCTAATGAATTGTTAATCCTTTATTTGTAATTGAAATTATATGACATTTACTTGCTTATGTATCTATTAGTATATTTGGTCTTTCGATATGTTCTCTTTCATTATAATATTCTCCTTCTATCTTCATATTTCCAATATTTCTATGAAACTTAATTTATTTTATATTACTAGTTCCTTCTAACAGTTTTCTAGGTAATCTAAGGCTTGTTGATCTTTTAATTAATCTTCTATTTCTAAATATTATTTTATCATAATAATCATCCTCCTTTGATTATATTATTTCAGGTTTTTCTTTACTTATACTAAATTCATATTCTTCATGTATTAGATTTATCTGTTTACTTGGTTTTACTACTTTACTAATATCTTTACATTCCTTATGTACTTCTATATATGGTTTTTTAGAATAAATATTTTCATAATTGGAATTGGTAAATGTGTACAATGCTCTATATTGTATAATCATAATTTGATCTCCTGGTTGCATTATATCATTTTTATGTAGCTTGAAATGTAATCCTAAAATTTTATTGAAGTTTTTATATTTTCACGAGACATAATATTTTGGATAACAAATAAATATTAATTTCTGTTACGCTAAATTTCCTTCTATAGTTCCTAAATGACTATCGTTTAAATTTATTATTTTTCCATCATGTAAATTTACAGTTAAGGATGAGTCTATTTATTCTCTAAATAAAGATTTAAACATTATTTGTATTCCTGCTAAATATACGTATTGAATCTTTTCACTTTTTTTTTTTTATTAATTTTTGATAATAATTCATCTACTGTATTTCTTGTTAAGATATTTAATTTATGTTTTCTTTGAGTTGTTCTAACATCTATAGTTTTTTCAATTTTATGATATTCATTTATCGCTATTCTTTCTATTTTCCATATTCTATCTAAGATTTCTCATTTTCCTATTTTTAAATTTAGAGATATTTTTTGTATTTTCTTGAATTTTTTATTATCAAATGTTACTTTTAATCAATAACCTTCTATTCTCTCATATTCTTATATATCTATATTATCGTTTTCTATTCTTTCAATTTCTTTATTCAGATTCTGATCCATTATTTTTTGAATCTGTTTCACTTATATATACTTTTTGATCATAATATTGGTCAATATCCGATATTTCACTTAGTTCACTTTCTATTTCTAGATATTCTTTTTCTAGTATTTTAATTTTTCTCTTATTATAATTAGGGCTTATATGTCTTATTTTTTTCACAATTCCAACATTTGCATTGGCTCTTATCTTTTTTATAAGGCTTGTTTTTATATTGTCTATTGGGGTTATATTTCTTTTTATAATATATTTTTCTAGGTTTTATGTATTTTTTTAAAAAAATTTCTAAATTTTTTATTTTTGAATTTTCTCTTAATATTTTTTCTTTCAGGATTACATCCCCATTGTGTAGGCTTTTCCATATCCTCATAACATATCTTAGTCAATTTTCCTGATTTTTTTCAATAATTGTCTTTGTTGACATATATATATGCAAATTTTCCAAATAGAAATTTTATTCTTGATCCTAAAGATCTAGGTATTTGAGTATTATCCTTAATATATTTTTCAAATTCTATTTTAAAATATATTCCTCATGAACCTGGTAATTTACTATAGTACATGTCTTTGTATATATCTTAGTTTTCATTACTATAAAATTGAATATAGTAGTATTCTTTAAATTTACAAGTGTATTCTTTAATTCTACACATATAACATATTGTTAGATTTATTAATTTCGTTCTAACATTATATTTTTCTTTAATTATTTCTTCTTTAGCATTTCTTATCCAATTTTCTCCTAGAAATTCATCTGCAATATAATCTATTATCCTTTCTATATCTTCTTTATCTGATTTTATTATTTTTGTTTGTAATTTCTTTTTATTAGTGTTTTTATATTATTATTTATTCATTCCCACCAGTTCCTAACATTTATTAAGAAATCTATTCTTCTTTCAATACTTTCCCATGTATAATCTTTATTATATAAAAAGAATAATATCATCGAATTTGCCCAAGTTACTAAGGCTTTCTTAATATCTATTTTACAATCTAAATCTAATTTTGCTCCACCATGATTAACGATTTTGTCGTAATTATCATTTGGCTCAAATTTATTACTATATTTGTTTCCTCTTGGTAGTTGTCTATTTCTTATCTTATCATAATATTGTTTATATGGTTTGTTGTATATAGGTGCATAACTTTCATCTTAGTCTAATATCTCTTGTTTGTTAGAAGGTTCTCTATTTGATCCTCCTCCAGTATTATTAGAACTTGATATTCATCTAGATTTTTTAAACTTAATTGATCAAAACTTTCTATAAGTAAATCTAATTCTTCATTCATCTTTATTATCATGATTTTCTTTAATTTCTAACTTTCTTAGTGCTTTTTCTTTTGATCTTTTTATTTCTTCTTCTTCTTCTATTATTTTTGGTAAGATATTTTTCCTAAATTCATCATTCATACTTCCTGATTCTATTACAATGTCTTCTTGTTCAATGTGTTTTTTTCCTATTCTTATCATTTCTTTTCCTACAATGTTTTTATCTATTTTCTTTTAACTCTCTTATTTCAAGTTTTAATATATTTATCTCATTTATTTCATTATTTATTTTTTGGACATCATCTATTAACATTTTTATCATTGTTTTTAGTTATCCAACCTATTGACATTTTTATCTTTTCTTTGATTGACTCAAGTAATATGTCCTACATTCAGTAACATTACAATCTTTTATTACTTTATCAAACCTTTGTTTTGTAATTTTATCATTTGTTAATTCTGTTGATTTTTCGAAATAGTTTGCTTTTTCCTTATATTTTTCTTGTTTTAATTTTAATATTTGTTTTCTTTGAGATCCTGTTAGATCTCCATGAGTTAATAGTTCATCTAGTATTTGATGATTTATTTCTTTTATTCTTTTTGATTTTTTATTTAACATATCCTCTATTTTAACTTTTTCCATAAGTTCTGCTAACTTAGTTTCCATAAAATTTTATATTAATAGAGTATGTTTTTAGGATGATTCAAATATTTCATAATGATATAGAGTACTTTCAAATTCTTCCATAATTTTTTCATATATATATATATATATATATATATATATATATATATATATCTTTTATTGAATCCACTATTAATCTATGTAATATTTGTGCTTTTATTTCTCTCACTGCCTCCCTCTTCCTATTTCCACTTGGAATCCACCGCCAGCTTTGCTATTTTTCAGTGTATCCTAACTATTTGTAGATCCAGATCATGGTACTTCTCGGAACCCAAGTGGAAAATTTTTTATTTGTACACTCTTCTTGTAGTCCTTCAAGTTGCCTCGTTCTCCCACATTTTCTTTTCTTCTTGTGTTTCCAGGCCAATGTGCTTACGTGTTTTCGGTCTTGCGATAATCTCTTGTCACTTTCATTTTATGGGCTGAAAAAGGCCCCAAATAACACGATATTAAAACAAGATTCCAACAAATATAATCGATCAGAAAATAAAACTGTAGAAAGTAAAAGACTAAACACAAAATAATTATTTCGGCCTAAGCCCCTGAGGTTCGACGACCACTTCTAACGCCTACATCTCCCGTTGAGCATCCAATAAATTGGATATTCGCTTGGTTGCATTATATAGCTAAAAAATGGCAACAAAAGTTACAAATTGTATCTTCCAACACAAGAGAGAAGTACAAAATACTTATCTCTTCAACAATAAACTGTAGATCTACGAAGAATCACTCAAGAAACTTCAACATGCCTTCTAAAAACTATCACTATAAGAAACTTCTTATTTTTACAGTAATCACTCAGAAATATATAGATTTCAGAGGCTAAACATTACAAGGATCTCAGTTTCATATGATTTTTCAAGAGAGAAGAAAAGATATATCAAACCCTAACTCGAAAAGAAAAAGGAAGAAATCTCTCTAAAAAAACCTAGAAGTCGGAAGATGAAACGGTACCCAATGAAATGGTATAGTGCACATATACATCTCTCCAACAATAATGCCAAAAACCAAGGGCCAGGACGTGTGTTGCAATCTCATAAAACTGTGTTCAATCAAAATACAACTTTAGCCAAATTTTGGGAGCACATCACAAATCACGAGTTCGAGCCTCAACAATCTCCACCTTGCTACTAGAAAGTTGGGACCAAATTTGAAACCAAGAGCAAACATTAGCAATTTAATCTTCTTTTGCTCCAACTACCTGTTTATGCATTACAATGTATCAATAGATAATAACTTCAAACAATTACGAAGTTTGTTTAAATGTATTATCTTAGTTCCCATGTCTGAAGGGTTATTTTGAGTAGAAAACTTACCATTTTTTAGAATTTCTTTTGAAATAATATATCTAATAAAATGATATTTAATGTCTACATGTTTAGTCATATCATGAAAATAGGGTTTTTACTCAATTGTATAGCAATTTGGTTATCTGAGTATAGAGTTGCATTTTCATCAACAAAACCAAGTTCACTCAGCAATCTACTTAACCAATGCCTTCTTTAATACCATCAGAAACAATAATGTATTCAGCTTTAGTTGAAGACAAAGACACAATCTTTTGCAATTGAGATTTTCAACTTATTGCAGTAGCACAAAGATTCAAGAAATAAGCTGAGGTAGACTTCGTGTTATCTGTATCTCTAGTAAAGTCAAAATCAGTAAACGCATTCAAAGTAATCCCCATTTTATTCATTTTAAACACAAGACTTGAATTTAAGGTTCCTTTCAGATATCTTAAAAGCTATTTTAAAGCATTCCAATGTTCTTCCCCGGGGTTACTCATGATTCTACCAAGTATACTAATACTATGAGCAAAGTCGGGTCTTGTACATACCATTAGATACATAACAAATCTAATCACATTTACATAAGGAATTCTAGACATTCTAGTAAATTCTTCATCAGTTGTAGGACAAAACTCAGATGAGAGTTTCAAATGGTTTGAAGAGGTAATGTAAAAGGTTTGCAATCAAACATATTGAACTTTTTCAGGATTTTAGCCATATAATCATGTTGATGCAAAAATAACATATCCTTTTTTCTTTATTCCTTAGAATCTGCATGTCAATGATCTTTTTTACAGAACCAAGATACTTCATATCAAATTCAAATTTCAATTTCTATTTAATATCAATTTCAGATTTATTATAACTAGCAAATAGCATATCATCAACATAAAACACTAAGTACGGAGAGTTTTTACCCCCTTTACATTTATAGTAGAGACAAATATCATGATTGCTTTTTTTGAAAACCATGTTTCAAGACAAACGTATCAAACTTTTTATACCATTGTCTTGGGGTTTGTTTCAACCCATAAAGAAATTCTTTAACAAACAAACAACATTTTCAAAATTCCATTCAATAAAACCAAAGGGCTTCTTCACATAAATTTTTTTCATCTAAATCACCATAGAGGAAAGCAGACTTTACATCTAACCGATCAAGTACCCATTTAAATTGAACAACAAGTGCAAGAATGCATCTAATAGTGGTACTTAACTACATGGGAAAATTTTCAATATAGTTAACACCTTCTTTTTGTGTGAACCCTTTTGCTACAAGTCTAACTTTATATCTAATACGTTTATTTCTCTATTCACCTTCTTTTATCTTATAAATCCACTTACAATCAATTAGCTTATGGTCTTTAAGTCTCCTAACCAATTCTCAGGTTTTATTTTGAAGAAGAGAAGTCATTTCATCTTCCATGGTAGCTTTCCAATGTTTAGAATCTTTGCAATTAATAGCATCATCATAGGTGTTAGGTTCATTTTCAAATTGATCTTGATAAGTAAATAATGAAACTAAATAATCACAATCAAACCTAGCAGGAGGTCTGATCCGCCTTCTCTCCCTATCTTTTTTAAGTTGATATTTATCAAGATGAAGAAATGTCGGATCAGATTAATTCTCAGTTTCTAGATTGTTTCCAATTTCAATAGAAATATCATTTTCATCAAGATCAGATTTATCATCAGCAAGTACGAGAGTTTCTCTTTCATTTTTAGAAGACTCTACCTCAATATTAACATCTTTCTCAGTCAAGTTATTTTCCTTTCCTTCCAAACATGTCATAATAGATTCATTAAAAATGACATCTCTTCTCACAATCACCCTATAGCCTTTAACATTTTCACCATAACCTAAGAAAACACATTTAAGTGATCTAGGTTCCAATTTGCCAATATTTTGATGAACATACGCAGTACAACCAAATGCTTTCGAGTGAGAATAGTTAACAGGACTTTTAGACCAGACAAATTCAGGAACTTCAAAATTCAAAGCACTAGTAAAGGTTCTATTTACAAGATAAGTAACAATTTTTACAGCTTCACCCCAAAACAATTTAGGTAAACTAGAACTCAAAAGCATGAATCTTACATTGTTTAATAAAGTTATATTCATTCTTTCTGCTATGCCATTTTGTTGAGGTGTATAAACAACAGTTTTATGTCTTATTATGCCATGTTCTTTACAAAAATTATTGAATTCATAGTTGCAAAATTTCAAACCATTATCTGTTCTTAGAATTTTATTTTATGATCAGTTTGGTTTTCAATTTGTGTTTTCCAATCCTTGAAAACTGAAAAAGTTTCATGTTTTGATTTTAATAAGAAAACTCAAATTCTTCCATAAAAATCATCAATGATCAAAAGATAATATCTAAAACCAATCAAAGTAGACACGGAAGCAAGACCCCATAGATCAGCATGCACATATTCAAGTATTTTGTTTGAATTTATGAATTCCAGCTAAGAAAGGTAACTTAATTTGCTTGCCTATCACATATTGTTCACAAGAACCAATATAATCAAGATTTTGATTTCCAGAAGCTCCTTTATTTTGTAAAGACTTTAAACTTTTCTTGCCAATGTGGCCAAGTCTTTTATGTTATAATTTTGCCAAAGTAAAATTTTCAATTAAAGCAACTGCAGTCAAACCAAGTAAAGGTTTAACTTTTAAAAAATAGAGACAATGTCACTGAAGGGTGCTAATAATCAAATCAATGCCCCTAAGAATCTTAATATGTCCTTAACCCAATTTTATGTTAAGCTCCATATCATCTCACATGCCTAGAGACGCAAGATTCCTCTCTAAATCAGGAACATATCTAGTTCCTTTCAGGAATAGTACATTGCCACTTTCAAGCAATAGTTTTACAATTCCTATTCCATTAACTTTAAAAGACATGTTATTTCCTATTATTTCTTGTCCCCCAATAGTTTTTTCAAAATCAAGATAACATTTTTATTTGGGCATGGTGTGTTGTCGTAGGCACCCAAAAATAGTCATTAAATCTCTAAAACTAATGCAGTAATGGAAGTAAGGGTCGATCCCACGAAAAGTGTGTAATTTAATATTTTATACTCCGTACAATGATTGGGGGAGTTTTGTATGCAAACAATTGTAAATAATGCAATTAATAAAAATGAAAACTAAACTAACGAAAATAATCAAAAGGCTAACCTTGGTCCAAGTCAATATCCACCTTCGAAAATCCACAATTGATCATAGATGCAAGGATAATTCAATTCATATTTTGAATATTCACCGTTGGAATAATTCTCCTATTTCTCCTTAATTTTAGTTAGTTAGAAACCAACGTTCTAATTAACCCTAATTATTAAATAATCTCAAACCAGCGCTCAAGATTCAATTTAATAACAGCTTTACACAATAGAGAAATCGATGAACTAGATAACACAAACACCAGCGGTTGCATTCAATCTATTTAAACATTCTTCTTAAGATTCAATAACCTCTATCGCAGAAAATCATCAAATCATAGTGCTTCACAAGTTAAAGGGATCAAACAATTACGGATTTGATATTTAACTTAGCGGTAGATTGCAATGAATAATAAACTAGTAGGTCTCCTAGCAATTAAACATAACAATCATAGAAATAAGTGTAGAAAAATATTCAATACTCAAAAACATGAATTAAATTAAGAAAACCCATTTAGATCTCACAATATGTGGTTCCGAGGCTTCAATCTCATTCGACCAAGTGTAAAAGTTTAGTTACACATGCTAAATCTAAGAAAAATAGAGAGAAAATAGATTGGATGCGTTCTGGTTCTGTTCTAGGGTTTATAAAGTGTAGAAAGATTTGTTTCCATAAGTGTTTGATTGAAATTAGGAAACCAGAATTTTCGTCTCGAAAATGAACCATGCGGCCGCATGGTTTAGAGGCTTGCGGCCACAAGGAACAAGTGAAATCAGCACTTTAACTCTTGGGAATGGTCTGTGCGGCCTCATGGAATTAAAGGCTTGCGGCCGGATGGTTTTACGAAATTTCCTCCGGATAGCTTTCAGTAATTTGACCATAACTTTTTCGTCCGATATCCAATTGAAGCGATTCAAGATGCGTTGTAAAGCTAACTCAAAGGGATAAAACTTTGATTCAGAGACCATCTTCAAATTAGATCATTTAACATTTCCAAAATTGGTCTCAATATAAGGCTGAAAATCGATGCAAAACTTTTCAGCTTGAAAGTTGATATGTGAAAATGTCTTGGCCATATTTCATCCCTTTGAATCCTCTCTTCATCCAATTGACGTCTAACACTCTCAAATCTTCATCACAAGGTTAGAAACAAGTTTAGAATATTTGTACTTTAGTCCTTGAACTTTCACTTTCTTTCATCTTGGTCATTTTTCACATATTTCTTCCAAATTACGCCATATCCATAGAATTGCCACCTAAATAAAAATATGAGCGTAATGAGTACATTTTGACACAAAATAAACATACGAGAGCATAAAATAAGGAGGAAAAGATATGCATTTTACATTCCTATCAGCGCACACATGAAAGAACCGCATGAATCAAGTATCCATTCATCATTTAATTCTTTTCAATATTAACATGGGCTAACCCATCTTCAAGCTTTTCTTTATTGCAGACTAAGGTAGTATTCCCATCATCCAATTTCTTTTCTTTTGCTTCATTTTTCTTCTTATAACAGTCTTTCATAAAATGATCCAGTTTTCCACAATAATAGCATTTCATGCCTTTTGCCTTAATTTTGGATTTGTTCTTATGATTCCACTTATTCTTATTTTCGTTTAAGGTCTTTGAATGAAAATTAGGTTTACTATATCCTTTTTCATTTGCTAATAGATTGTCTCCATTATGACTTTCTTTTGATTCAGATTTAATTTCAAGAGCCTTATTTTTTGAAAGAACTAATGGTTTCATCAGTAGTGATCTCAGCTCTACCATATTCTAGAGCAATCTTAATGTCTCTATATTTATCACTAATGAAGTTTAACAATACTTCAACAAACTGATCTTATGAAAGTTTTTCATCACAGTTGGCTAGATCTTGAGTCAATTCGGTAAACCTATTTAAATTTTCATCCAAATCAACTGAAGGGTCAATTTTAAAAGAAAAGAATTGTCTTAGCAAATAGCATTTATTTGGAATAGTCTTAATCACATATTTAGCATGTAGTTTAGTCTACAATTCAGAAGCAGTTTTGGTTTCACCAATAGTCCTTATCACATTGTCAAACAAGTAAAAGAAAATAGTACTTTAAGCAACATCTTCAAGCTCAGTTTTCTTTATAGGAGGCAAGTCCACTGACCAACAATCATCTGGAGCCCTAACACATCTCATTAGCATTAAAATTGCCTTCCTTTTTGACTCCACATATTAAAATAACTTCTTCCATCAAACAATTAATAAGGCACAAAACACTTAGTAATACAAGATTTTTCAAGTTTCAATCACAGTCAAGGAACATGCAGAGCAAACACAGATAAAGAACATAATAACAGAGATCGTAAGTCTATGTCTCACAGATTTCTCTAGCAATACCCTCTAGATACACACCCGTACTGGATTTATCTCAGATTTTCAAGGCCTTGTTTGAGCCTTTGGACAAAGATTAATCTCTAGAGGGGTTTAAGTGTATGGAAAATCAAGGGAAAAATCAAGAAGCCCTAATTTTTTGGGAAAAAAAACTTTACAAAAATTAAAGGATCTCACCCATCGAGTTTATAAAAACTCAACGTCTTTAAGATTTTCTTAACAGCAGTTCTAAAAATTCTAGATTTGCAACAAATCTAACTCTTTCTCCAAAGATCCAGACATCTTGTTCTCAGTTCAGGCTCTAATACTATTGAAAAGGCCTAGATAACACGATATTAAAACAAGAATCTAATAAATACAATCGATCAAAAAATAAATCTGTAGAAAGTAAAAGACTGAACACAAAAGAATTATTTCGGCATAAGTCTCGAAGGTTCAATGATCGTTTCTAGTGCCTACATCTCCCGTTGAGTATCCAATAAATTGGATATTCGCTTGGTTGCACTATATAGCCCAAAAATGGCAACAAAAGTTACAGATCGTATCTTCCAATTAAGAGAAAAGTACACAACACTTATCTCTTCAATAATATAATGCAGATCTACGAAGAATCACTCAAAAAACTTCAACTCGCCTTCTGAAAAACTATCACTATAAGAAACCCTTGTTCTTACAGTAATCACTAAAAAACATAGAGATTTTAGATGCTTAACATTACAACGATCTCAGTTTCATATGATTTTTCAAGAGAGAAGAAAACTACAGATCAAACCTTAACTTGAAAAGAAAAGGGAAGAAACTCTCAGAAAACCTAGAAGTTAGAAGATGAATGGTGCCGCCCAATGAAATGGTACAGTGTACGTATATATCTATCCATCAATAATGCAAAAAACCAAGGGCTAGGAGAAAAACATGTGTTGCAATCTCATAAAAAGTTCTAGCTTAAAAACGCATTCAATCAAAATACAACTTTAACCAAATTTTGGGAGCACATCACAAGAGTTTTGTGATTGAGTTTTACTTGAAAGGCAATGGAATTGTAGAGCTTGGTGATGTTGTGTATGGAATATTTGGAGGTTTGGCTATCTTTTGTGATGCATGTTGCCTGTATTTGTTGATTAGGCCATCAGCATTCTATTGTTGAATTTTTGTTGTCTTCCGGTCTTGTTTTGAAAGGGACCTGGGTTTTGCAAGTAGGAATATCGTTATACACATATGCATTTGGTTTGAAAGTGTGTGCTAAGATTTCAAGGGTGGCCCCGATGAAGGGGGAGTCTAATGTCCAGTGTGAGCTTGAGGAGGATAGATTGAGGGGTGTGGCATTGATGAGTTTGTAGTTTGTTAGACATGTTACTGCGGTGATGATTGATAATTATATTTTATACACTTATTCGAACTCTAAAATATTGACATTTCGTAATTCTTTAATGAAATTATAGCGTAATTTATTATATAATGTGTTATTTGGTGAAACTGGATGAATATAAGTGAAATTGAAATAAATAAGTGAATGGTAAGATCCAGAGTTTGGGGGTTAAAGTGAAAATACTTAAAACTTTTGTCGGAGCTCACGATGAAGCTTAGAGAATGGTATGGGTCAATTAGGTACAATCAAAAGTTGAAAGGAGTTAAAATATGGTCAAAATATTTTCACAAATCAATTTTTAACCGCACAAGGATGTCCTGATTTTTAGTTGAAGATTGAGACCCATTATTGGCTCAGTAAACATTCGAATTGAAAAAGAGCTATTGCTAGCAAAGTTGTAGCCTTTTGAGTTATGTTTCCAAAGCATTTTGAATCGCCTTAATCAGATATCGGAAGAAAAATACTGAAAAATACACAGAGTTTGGAACAGCGAATCAGCGCCTAGGCATCGACAACCTAGCATCCAGGTGCTATGTTTACCCGAAAGAAGCTAATTTTTACATAGATGCAGTGCCTAGTACTTAGGCGCTACCCGAATCTATATCTCGGCACCTAGGCGATACCTCCTAGCACTTAAGCACTGCGTCGCAAATTTTAGGGTTTGCTGTTTTGGGCTGCGGAAAGCCCAAAAAAACTCCAAATTTGGGGAGAACGTGTAAGGGAGTATAAATAAAAGAAATGAGGTACTTTTATAGGGTTCCACATGTTGAGAAAACAAAGATACGACTAGAGATTGAAGAGCACAATTCGAAGGAGGAAAACATGAATGATTCAAGTTTTGAATGATTGAAAGATAAATCTTGGTGCAAGCTTTATTTCTTTTTCTACATCTATATTCAAAATCCGACGATGTATTCAATAACAACTTTTAGTTTTTCTTTTTCATTTATTATGAGTAGCTAAACTTTATGTTAGAGTAAACGATGTAATCTACTTGAAACCCTTTATATCTTTTATTCAAGATTCTTGGTATTTTATAGTTCATGTGTTGACCTTGCTATGAGTTTAATGTATTAAATTACTTGATCACTAATTTGATGATTTTGTGAATCTTTTACGAATAGAAATGTGGTTTGAGATTTAGATCATATAGCAAAATCCGATAATTTAGTATAACATGTAGAGATACATATACTAAATATTGTGATCATACATGAATTCTTAAAACTAAAATTTCTTTTAACTAATGTAGATTCGCATAGAGATATGAGATTGAAATAGTTAAAGAAGCTCAATGAGAACTCATGAGGGGTAATTGAATACCATAGAAGAATTCAACCGAACACTATATTAGACTCTTGAATCTTGAATTAGGACTTAAAGGTGATCAATAGGTTAATTGTTCCCAAATTCCATCCATTATTTGAAATCTCAACCAATCATTGTGTGTATTTTAATTAAGTTAAATTACTTAACTAACGCATAACTCTTTGTTTACTTTCATCAAATAAGAGTTAGAAAAATCTAATTAAATTCTAAAGAATAGTCCTCGTGGGAACGATAATCCGGATTCAAAGGTCCACTATATTACTTGTTACGATATCGTACACTTGCGATAGAAAAAACGCAACAATGATTACGAGCTTTCTATTGTTCGTATTGATGCATGCATCGTAATAGGAATTTGAGGTTTGGTGAGTCTAGCAGTCCATTGCTGGCTGAGATTGGATCAGAGGGTATGCTGATGCGTCCCCTTCCTGAATTTGAAATTGCATGAGAGAAGTTTTGTTTCTGTTCGAAGGTCTGGTATGAAACATTCACGTTGTGAATAAACTTGTTTGTTTCTATCGGCAGTGCTTTAGACTTTTTCCTTTTTTTATACTTGGGACATACATTCTGGGGAATAGAAATTTTTTTACTGCCTTAATGCAATAGCTTCTAGTATTCTTTCTTGACGTTCTGCTGCTATATCTTCATTATATCATGCCATAGCAAGAAAATGTGCTACGATGTCACTGTTAAATGACTTGAATCAGATTGAAGGGGACATGATACCATTGAAGCACCGGTACTCATTATGATGCAACTGCCATTTTCTTCCTTCTAAAATGACTATTTTAGTTGTAAACTGCTGGTCTCAACTGACATATAATCAACTCACAGACTAATTATGGACTTGCTCAAACTAGGTTGGTTCATGTGATATCTTTGACTGGAGTCAGTACTGATGATTTAATACTGATTTAAGAGTGTTGTTTTTGAAATATAATAACCGGGTGCTAGTAGAAGTGTTTAACCAAATATATGCTATGAGTCATAGTTGCAAGTCGACTGGAATCAACTTAAAGAAACACTTCGCCTTGCAAGATTGATTGTTATGTCTCACCGTCTTCCTGCAATTTTTCCTTATTAAAGTCTTTTTTACTATAAAAGCGAATAACTGCTTTCCGTCATGTAGTGAATAAATGTTTTCTATGTTTCCAATTCTTACTGCAATACATAAGACAAGGAACTCTCTTTGCATTGAAAAATGCTTACGCAAACTTGGCGTTGAATTGGTAAGATGCATTGGTTGTGCATGGATATAAGATCTTGTAATCAAATGGTATAAGATGTCTGTTCCATAGCTAACATTTTTGGGAGTCATACTGAAACCTGTCGTTGAGAGGTCCCTCATCAATCATCATTGTGTATACATTGTAAGCATCACAGGAATAAGGGGTAAGTTAAGCTAGGTTTATTTTTATAACAGAAAATTTTGGCTGCTGTTTATTTTTTTATTTTTGGTGTGATTTGATCTTTCGTTACTTGTAACTATCTATGTGTAATTATGACCAGAAATGGTTGTGGAACCATATTTTTTTGCACTATCTGGAGTTTTCAGCGCCAAATATGTCAATATAAACTTAAAGGGAACATAAAGATCAAGGTTCCTTCTGAATTCTTTCATGTCGTATAGAAAGGTCTTGCTCTTAAATTCAACCAATTGACAATGTTGAAGTTTACAGAATTGTTTGGACTTCTGGATATAAATACTTTCCATTATTTCACTTAGATATAGGCTATGTTGCTTGTGGTGTAATGGAGTAACTAGTGGTGAGATAAGAGATGTGCTTATATGTTCCATCAAATATATTGATGCTATTGAAGACAACCATTTTACTTCAGTTTTGTATACCTGGTAACTGAAGAAAATTTTGGCATTGTTAACCATCGTCTGCGGAAACGACTGAACCCATGGATTTTTAATCTGGAACGAATTCTCTTGAGCTTTTTGCTGAAATTAAATCCTCCCTTGAGGATTTTGGGTTTTGAGAATCTTGCCAACTTCCTCACATATTTGAATCCTGCATCAGAATATTCATCTTCATAATGGAGAAAAGTCATTGAGGGAAGAAAAAGGAGGACAGGCTAGCAAAACAATGTATGCCTGAACTCTGCCTACATGCAGAATTTATGCAGTAGAATGTTAACTATAAACAACTTCCTCAATTTATGCTTTAGCTGGTCTCTTTATAAGAGCTCAAAATGCCCATTTTAGCTTCCTACAGATGAAAGCATCCTTGTCATCCCATAGCTACATTGTACTTTGCCCAGTCACTTAAGACTGCAACAATCGTTATCGATTTCACCACAATCTTTGAAATGGAAAATAATGTATCTCATACCTTGGACTTTATTTTTAATTTGTTCTTCTTCAATTCCTGCATTTTGCAAGATCTGCAAGTTAACACGAGAGCAGCTCATCAGATATCTTACCAGTAATGAGATCTCAAATCGAAGGGAGAGATGTAACTTGAAAAAAACTGGACTGTGTTACTATTACGATGTCATGTGCATGACTTCAGGTATGGATTTGATTACCTCGACCAAGTTTCCAAGACGCTTTCTCATCCTCCTGTGTATAAAACCTCTAGTGCTCTGTTTAAGACCAAATATTAGTTCCAGGATGCAAGGTATTCTATAACCTGTGAATGTGCACTACCTTCACGTGATATTTCACGAATATATAGAAGTTCAGTAAGTTCCACACGGTCTTGTCTAATTTCTTTCCTTCCACGTGACGGGACATAATATCTGAAAATATCATGGTAACAGGACTTGGATAACTGAACCAAAAGCTTGGAAATAGGGGGTAGAAAATGCTATTACTATTATTGTTAATTTGTTATAAAGTAATAACAATGACAAGTAATACCAAAAGAAACAAATCCTCCATTGGTGCTCAGGTCTTCCATATGTTCTCCTCTTAACTCCGGAGGTGGAATCGGTGACCAGATGCAATGAGGCGCCTTAGCACATGCTCCAGTACTTCCAACAACTACTAGTTCCTGGGAGAAAATATTCAGTTCCTTTATGAATAGTAGGAATAATGTGATCTCGTGAATCTAGATTAGATGAAAAGTCATTCCTTCTTGAGAGAACCAAAGACAAGGATTTCTTTTTTCCATTTGTACAGTGTAGCAATTCTTACCTGAAAGAAGGCTGTTGCAATAATCACGTCTGTATTTTCTTTGAAGCGCATTGGGAATACTGCAGTGATTTTTGCTGGCTGTGAAGTTGTGGATTTGTTTGCAGTCAGGCAATGGATATCAACTTCAAAGATTCTATGGATATACCGAGATTGAGTACTTCATAGTTTGAAAAATTTCTCGCTGAATTACCTCCTGTTTCTATTGTTGTTCTAAATTTTTTCCTTGGACTCTTTCACTGCTGTGAAACCTATTTAGTCAACAGTTGACAAAAATTACCTGTTTGATAACATAGAATGGCTCCCTTGGATGATAAATGAGTTTGATTGGTATATACATTCCCTGAGATATTTCCTGGGAATCAATATGCCTTAACATTTCTTTCAGCTGGGAGCTCAGTATTACAGCTTGCACGGAGGAAATTTCTGTGATTATCTTTGTTGAGACTGGACATAATAAGTTCCAACAAACCAAATCAGCATCTAATATGTAGTCATTATCCTTCGAATATTGATCTTTGGAAACAAATTATATCACCTCATGCATATCACGTATATAAACATTTTCAGTTGTTAGAGATCATTTCCATAAAGATGAGTGTTTTTTTTTTTTTTTTATGTCTGTGTATCTATATCTTTTATTTCCTCGTAACATAGAGTCTATGCCACCAGAAGTTCTCAAAATTCCAAACCTTCTAGCAGTTTTACCTTCAAATTTCCAGAGAATCAGGACAAAAAATCTACTTCTGTATTTATGTGATGAGCCTTGGTGAATAACTGTACGAATTACTTTTCACTAGAGAATATAAGACTGACAGGGACAATTTAGGGACATTAACATTGACGAAGTTGAACTAAGATAGTTATATATCTCCGTTTTGAAATCTGAAGCAGTTTTAAAAGAGCACTAACAAACCGTATGATTTTGACTTTTAAAAGTGTGGTCTTTTTTCCCATATGTTTTTTTTATATGTATTACTGTAGTCATAATCAATATATCTGATTTGAAAGCATCCACTTCAAACAAATAATTCCCGAGGTTAAATTGTATCTAGTTTTTTTATCCTTGCAACTAGTTTGGACTAATTAGTCTATAATCCCATATTTGAATTCAAATTTTAGCTTTCAGCTTTTATGGAAGTTAACTTGCCAAATGTGTAAAGTTTTCTGTTTGTAACACTTAGATTGATTATAGGTCTTACAGTTTCTTCATTTTTATGTTGGCATTGGTTGTTGTCATATGAAAAGGATGATTCTATTTATCAGAAACTGTAAAATCTCAATGTCTTGAGTTGTAAGCGCTCACATTTCCAATTATTCACTTCCATTGTGGCTCTATTCGAAATAGATTTTGCTCAATCAAATATCCTGGAGAAAATCAGACCAAGGCATTTACAAATTTCTATGCTCAAAAGCAATTATCCAGATTACATCTTATAAGAACCAAGAGAAATGTTGCTGATTTGAGAAAGGTACTGCATGTCCTTGTGCCTGTTTCTCTTAGATATGTTTTCATTTTTCAACCTCATTTGTGTGTGTGTGTGGGGGGTTGAGCAGGGAAAGGATTAAAGTATGAAGATTTACCCACCTTTACCGTGTGGAATTCTAGCAAAATTCAGCCTCAAAGTTAGCTGATAGCCATCTTTTGGAGGCTCTATAATCTCCACAACATCAGGATAAATTCCCTTAACCATGTCTAGAGTGTAGTTTGGAAGCCTGGATGTAAATTGTAATCCTTGAGATAGAAGAGGCATTGAGACTGACAAATAAGTTTGATATGGATCTGATGCAGAACACTGTTATACATTCAACATAATGATTAGAATTCCTATTTGCCACTGAATTTCTGAGGAAATTGTTGTCGTTCCACATAACTCATTATCTATCTGTATTTACCTCATAAATCCCAACTTAATGTGTAACAAATCTTTTGCATATTTTCATAAGCTCAAGATTAACTATCGTGATTGCTAATTCATATTAAATTTCTTTAACTCTGTCTTGTGCAGTTTCTAATGAGTCAAAGATGACTCCACAATTTTACCTGAACATGGTATTGTACAGATCCAAATTCATGCATTTGATGATCAATCTCCACGGACTTCTCTGCTCTGCATGAAAATATAATAGTCACAATCAGACTAAGATTTCGAATAGTATTGGAGTATTTGTTGAATTCATACGTTTCATAGGTTGCTAAAAGAAGCAGAAACCCTGGGTTTTATGACAGCTATATATTCATATAATTTTGCATAATTAGGAAATTGTGCAACTAGACGTTCACGACTCCATAAGATCTGAAACCAATGTATTTAAGAGAAGTGGACATGATTTGGATTTTACTTGTGTTGTTGAATGTGTTCAAACCTTCAGTGGATTCTTTTCTATCTGAAATGCGATTTATTTTTTCGAGTGGTAAATAATTCATTATTGATTTTCACTTTTACATTGCCTTGAATTGTTTGTCGATGTTATCACTTTAAAAGCGGACATATTTAGTTATTTATATTTTATCAACGAGTTCTCATCGCGTGCAGGCTAAACACATTAGGCAACAGGACTTGGCCTCAGAACCACTCTTTGTTCTAATGCCATGTCCATTTGTTCAAGTATATAGCATGACTTGATGCCTGACTGGGATATAACATTATTGTGCTGGCTAATGTGTAAATAATTGATTAGTTGATGAATATCACTAGAAGATATTTGCGTTCTTTTTCTTGTTTCATCTACTTGAAGGAAAAGCAGTAAGTCCTACTTTGAAATGACAAATGTTGCTAACGCTAACTGAATCACGGAAGAGCATTTTACACCTTTATTACCTAGAATTGCTAATCTACCTGGAAAACACATATCCTTATCTGCTGAACAGATGGTGGCCCTTAACCCTACAGTGAAACCAACATCCACTTTAACAGTTATTCGGATATCCCACTATATTAAGTCGCTTTATGCATTATGCCCCCATATACAGTGTATATGGTGGTGGTTAACATGTGACAGATCCTTGCAATTCTGCTTTCTTTCAGTCAAAATTATGATTTTTACTCTCTTGATTTCAAATGATTGTGTGTATTCCCAATCGAGATTGTAACTTGTTTAATAATATGTGATTAAAAAGTAAGGAAAAATTATTGATGTGATGGAAAATATTTCTTTATTGAAGAATGTGTACTTGAAAATGAGTTTTGAAAGAATGTATACCAAACAGGGGCTGTATTACACTGGCAAAAATGTATATCATGGTATAAAACTTTATTGTCATCACACTTCAAAAGATTTAGACCTAAGACTTTTTTAATGCTCTTTCTTCGATACCATAAATTCTTGTTTTATGGTAATGACATCATCATTTTAGTTAGAAATAAGAAATCTCTATTGAAGTTGAAGATGCCTGCTTAAAATTACCCCGGTAATGCAGAAACATATATTTGAATATTCTAGTATCTGAGGAACTGAAACATTTTATTTGAAGTTACCATGCTGTTTATTGACTTATTATGCGTCTAACGTCTTGATGTTGTTAGACTGTGTGGAGCCTAATTATATTGTACATTTATCTCGACTGCAGCATGAAGAATTTTTTTTAGAAATATGCTTTTAGAATTTAACTACTAACAGAAGATAGTTTGGCTGAATGTGAGATGAGCTGATTGCGTAAAATGCTGGGCAGAAGGAATGGTGTTATTTTGCAGTTGAATAAGGTTAGAAATTTAGAACACAGGATCTATATATGTGATTAATACAAGTTGATCTGCTTACCTGTATATTTTGAGAAGAATCTCCTTCAATGCTGGTGATGCCCTTTCAAAGCACGCCATATTCGACTCTTCGTGTGTGAGTTTAACTGTGTGGATTTGTATGTGTATGTGTATGTGTGAACACAAGGACTGCTACATTTTGTTGGTCACTGGTAGGGGAGTGTATAGACTTTTTTGAGTGAAATGCACGTTGAATGCTGCAATCATGTTGAGCAAACTTTGAAGCAATGTACCTATCAATCTGCCATAGAAACTCACCACAGCAATGCTTCAGAAGACAGCAAAATGATAGCGTGTTACATATTTATTGGTTGTGGTAGGTGAGCTAGGTTTATAAAGTTGCGAGACATTTCAATTCATATCCATTGTGAATATTATAGCATGGAAAAGACCTTCCTTGTATTACGTGAGCCATGAGGATCAAGAATCGATATGAAAATTTGCATATAAATGATCTATTAAGCAACGTGTTTAACTTATTTTAAGCACTTGTAACGTGACACATCAATCCATTTATGGATAAGTTTATGGTTGGTCTCAAATGTCATGTTATCAGAACTTAACATAAGCTAAGCATTGATAATTATGTATACGAGTTTGGCAAGGTTTACAGGAGTGTTTCTTTGAAATGTTTATAAGTTGTGGCTCTTGTAGAAAATGTCAAAATGAGAATAATAATTGGATAGTATTCGACTTGGGTAAACTGCTATCTGATTGTACTCCTTTTACCAATATAAATACAAACACTTGAATGCTAGAAACCAGAAAGAAAAAACTAAAACTTAATTTCATAATATTTATGAAGAAGGATATGAGAGAAAAGAATTACCAATTATTGATATGTGATACTAGAATCAAATGAAGGGGTTTATTTACAAATTTTGATATCTTTTATACTGTAAAATCACTGCCCTGTCGAAACAACACAAGTTTCAATTCCACAAACTGTAAGACTTTGCTCCTCGCGATGATGCATTCATTCGCCTCTGAAGTGCTCAGTGTGCTGATCAGGTCCAAATTAGGCTTAGAGTCACACCAAGGCATAGGTGGTGCCCTACGCTAGAGTAGCCTAGAACGATAATTAGATTTTTGAAAGATTTTGATAGAAGTTAATGAAATGCGTGATTGAAAAGTCGTGGGATCCATAAGATATGTGATTAAAATTATATATTAACTTTGACTTAAATTAAAATCTAGATTTTAATTCCTACCAAACAAAAGCTAATGTACAATGAATCGGATGTAGAAATCTTTAAGCATGTTTTTATATGCAGAATTAATGCTATGGGTTGAAAAAGAATGATATTGAATAGGATAACAATTCTATTATTGTTTATAAGACACATTTTGGTAGGGATAATAAAAAAGCTCGGCAGCTCAAACGCCTTAGGCTCGACCCGTAAAAAGCCCGATCCGGGCCTTGCTCAGGCTCGATTATACCGAGCCCCATTCTGGGGAGACAGCTTGAGCCCAGGCCGGCCCGAGCAAGCCTCCCATATTTATAAAAAAAAAAATATTAAAATTAAATTTTGGAAAGAACAGGCGCTGCCTTTGCAAGCAGCCTTTCTAGCTGCCGACAAAGGCAGCAATAAGAAAAATTAGAAAATCAAAAAATCAAAACCAAACAAAAAATCCGAGCTGGCTCGGCCCAAGCTCAACTTGGCCTGCTAAGGCCCGGGCCAAAAGCTTGGGCCGAGCCTCTTTTTTTAGCTGGGCTTTCCTTGGCTCGGTTCGGCTCAGGCCAAAAAAATCTCGAGCCGAGCCTGAGCTTTTTTTTTTTTTTTTTTGCTCGAGCTCGGCTCGACTTGGCTCGTTGACATAGCTACATTTTGGTACGTTTGTAAGATTTATATTGTTTGAAAAATAATATAAACTCTTAAGGATAGTTTAATAAAATATGATATATGTGTCAATATCCTCATAATTAGCTAAAATCCTTGTTTGATACCCATTAAATTATTATTATTATTATTATTATTATTATTATTATTATTATTATTATTATTATTATTATTATTATTATTATTATTATTATTCATACTTCATGTTTGTTGAAACGTTTTATCATATGATGTGCATCTTTAGTTCTTAAAGATTCTTTATATAATGGTTGGCAATATTGTAATCAATACAACTTAGTTACTTGAAAGTGACATTAATTGGTGACATTTGAACCATTATATCCATAAAATCTTAAAAATTAAAGAAGTCAAGCATGTTCTATATATCAATAGCATGGTAAGGCTATATCGTTAATATAATTTCTTGATTTTTCACCTTTTCGATATGGTTAACTAACTAATTGAAGTAATTTAATAAATTTATGAACCTTCATTGCGAACTTATTTGGATTTTAATTCGATACGAAATGAAATATATACAATTATATAATCAAATGTAATCCTAAAGCTTGGAAGGGTCTGATGAGTGTGGTTCACTCATGGTTTTATTGCCTCTTAAATTTGTTATTTTGACGTTTTTAAAAGTTTTTAGGACGTTTTAGTGTGTGATTTTAATATTATTTTATAGGTTAGACGAATTGTTGTGATTTTGTGTAAAACTTGAAGAAAAGAGTGATATTGGCATGACTCAAGGAGAAGTTGATGTTGGTTTGGCGAAACTTGATAATTTGGGGTTAAAAAAAAAAAAAAAAAAAGTAACGACGAAACAAAATGTTGAAATTCAAAGTTTGAGGACTCGATTGCAACTTTTCAATAGTTGATTTGGATCACAAAACTATAGTTAAAGATTTCTAGGAGTCATCCGGATGCAATTAGAAGTCAAAAATAAGTGAAATGTGATCAAAATGCTTTTACAAATCAATTTACAACCACACAAGTATGTTCCTGATTTTTAGTTGAAGATTAAGACTCGTTTTTAACATAGTAAATGTTCGAATTAGAGAAAGTTGTATCAAATAAAGTTTTAGCCCATTGAGTTATCGTTCCAACGCATTTTAAGTCACTTCAATCGGATGTCAAGAGAAAAAGTTATGATAAAATTATTGAAGGATGCACAATGCTGATTTTTCCACCCGAAAGGGGCGCCACAACGCAACTATTGCTGAAATTTCAAAAGCATTGCAGCGCCGCAGCACCACATTTACAATGTCGGGGCCCCACCGATGAGAATATTTTGCTCTCTTTTTAAATCTTAATCCACCCTAACTCTTTTAATACTTCATGATAATATAAATACAATCATAAGATCACTTTTAAATCACAATTCATCAAGTTAAGAGCAAGAATTGAAGGGGGCAATAATGAAGAAAGAGGTAAAGACTACTTGGTGAAGAAGATTGATTCAACCATTCAAAAATAGTTTTATATTTCTTCTCTTCGTGTTATTTTTTATGAATTGTGTAGATACATGAACTAAATAATTCATTTAGGGTTTGATTAGCCAAAACCTAAGGATATGATTTGATTTTGTTTTAGTTATTTTTATGAAACTTTCCCTTCCATTTATTTGTGTTGTTGATTTAATGTTTTGAATTAATTGGTCACTAATTAAATAATTAGATACTAGTCAATTCCAATACTTGAGAGAGTGGAATTTAGGCGTGATCACAAAAATAACACAATCTATGTTTTATAGATTTCGAGAGAAAGTATAATTTCTTTGAAGCACATTCCATTTAAGAACTACGAACCTGATAATTTCTAGATTTTAATTCGGAATATAGACATTGGATTTAATTTTTAACCGACACTCGAGAGAAGGGTAGAATTACATTAGAATCTTTACTTATAAATATGGGAAATTGATTAGAGATAACTAGGTTTTTGAAAATCATATTTGATAGTTAAGTGAAATCATACCATAGATTCACCTGTGTTGTTTGATTTGTATAACTTGCATTCATTTGTTGAATTCGTCAAAACATTGACATTTAATTAGTTCAAAATCATTGATTTTATAATTTGATTGTCTAAATAAAATAGAGGCTATACAAATATAGTACTCGGTAAAAGTTAAATATCAATCCATGTGGGTTCAACATCCTAACTCCATTAGTATATTACAAAATTTGATACCATACACTTGCAGTATTTTTATGTTGTAGAAAACGCTTAAAAGTTATTATGACATATGGCTCTATGTTCGAATGTGAATCTCAAGTGCATGATAACGCATTGTTCATTCTTGATAATGATTGATGTTCTTAAGTTATTCGACAATTTCTTTCAAGTGGAATCGAACATATTATCATGCATGAATTTTTGATATCTCTATGAGAATTGTGAATACACAACAATGTGTTAGAGCAACTAAACATCATTTAAAGATCACACATACCATTTCAGTAAATATTTATCCTCATCAAAATCTATGTTATTTGTTACTTGAGCTAAAACACATACTTCGCCTCTCAATATCAATATGGTTCTCAATCCAATCAATTTATTAGCCAAATAAAAAGAAGGCAATAAGTTCAATAATAGACACTCAATCACGAATAGGCACTTTTAGTTAAAAATGAGAAATTAGAACTAAAGCATCATAAGCATAAGAAACATCATCATTTTAGTTATTTGAAATTAGAAACACACATTTGAAAAGAAAAATATCATCGGGATGTGAGAAAAGGAAATGAAACGAATATGAGTTGAAGAATCTTCATATGTCACCTTGAAAAAACAATAAAACTTCTGTTTTTCCTCTTTTTCTTCAAAACATAAATCTATGATAGAGGTGTCAAAATGTGCAGGTCGTTTCGAACCGACCTACAAATAGCCTGAAGTAGACACGACTCATCCACGCCGAGTCTAGTCCATCTAGATTGACAGTTCATCCATTGGCTCATCCCAAAATCAGAGCGTATGGGTTAAATTGAACTGCATTTTCTGTTTTTTTTTTTTTTAAATTGAATTGCACAAAAGGAAAAAAAAAAAAAAAATTCACATACCTTATATTTAAGTGGATTCAAATATCCAAAACAAAACAGGTTCTCTCAGGAGTTTCAAGTTAAAATTTAACCACGGGCCTAAATAAAAATAAATAAATAAATCACATACCTTTAGTCTAGGGTTTTGTGTTTGAGCGTTTTGCTCCAAGAAATCCCACCTCCTTTTCGTATATATTGAGGAAAGTCAAGCGTAACACATATAATTTCATATCTGGTTCAGAAAATTTATTGGTGCTCTTAGTAAATTTTCACTCTAGCAAAACTTTTTTTTTTTTAACCCAAACAGCCAACAATAAATCACGCATAATTTTCTAAAGAAAATTACAAAATAGGCATCAGTAAACAGTAGGACTTCTAATTTGATAAGTTTCACAATTTTATATCATTTGCACAACAGAAATCTTTGCTTCAAACTTGGTATTCTAATTTCTTCATGTGTTTTCGACGTTGAGTTTCTACCTTTATTACTTTCTCTGCACTGTTCATTTCAATGCATTCCAAACACATTTTCATCTGTTTAATCTACAAAATCATCAAACTCGAAATTCATCATCGAACATGAAAATGACAAAAATCAACTAATACAAATATCGTAAAAGAGTCGAGTAAAAGAGTTTTGAGTATCACCTACGTTGGCAACTACCTTTGCATAAGGTTATGATGGATCATGGATTCATGGATGCAGGTCTAAAGTCGAACCAATTGAGCCAGCCTACAACAAATAAACAAACAAACAAGGTTATAACAAAATACCTTACCAGCATGAAAGGGAAATTGAAACGTGTTCACGTGAACTCAATGGTCGACCAATTGCAGCCGTCAGGCCCCACAAAATTGCGCCATTTTTCATTAACTAACTACCACTATACTTAATACCGACAAACAATAATCCATACCAATAATTTAATATTTCTAATATTTGACTTTAATAATATTTCTAATATTAGTAGTTTTTATTAATGCTAGTAACAATTAACAAATGAGCCTTCACCAGTAAATCTATGCAAAATCCATTACGCAAGTATTCTCTCTCTCTTCCTTAGATTTCAGGGTTTCAATCTGTGCCTCTATATCTCGGCTTCACATTACTAAAGAAATCAATTGCTTTTATATTTTTATAAAATACCTAAATAATATAGTTTTCGCATTACTTTTTTGGCATTATTTTCTAGGCTGTCAAGAATCCTATAATCTTTATTATATTTGAAGATTTTCAATGTGTTTTTCAGTTTTCTTTCGAAAATCTATTCAAATATATGTTGATGAAATAGTCTGGAATTTCTGATCAAAAGGTTTCAGATTAATTGCTTTCTTAGTCAGACCAAGAGTTGACTTTCTTGATTGCGTCCACTTCTTACAATTCAATATCAAAGATCGAAACTTCAATTGTTTGGGATGCTGAATTGTTGTTTTTCGTAAATGGGTTATTGTTTCCGTGTTGAGTATCGATAAAAGATCCTACCTTTCTTGGTATTGGTAGCTGAATATAGATCTTTGGTAGATAGTTTCTCACGATGGATACGAATGGAAAGGAGGTTAAGAGTAATGAACATAATACTAAATTTGTAAAGAATGTGGAGTCTCCAAAAGTTGTTTTGAATGGGGAAAGTGAAGGAAACGAAGAATCACGGACATTGTTGCCATCCAAGAAAGGTGGGCTGTCCAAAAAGACGGGGAATCCTATGAGGAAAGTGCAGTGGTTGGATAAGAATGGGGATAAGCTTGCTGAGATTTTGGAATTTCAACCTAGGTAATGAAAGTACTCTGTTTTATTTGTTTTATTGCATAGTGGTTGCATAATTTTGATCGAAAATAACGAAATTTGATTCTCAGTAGTGATTTTTTACTTTGTAGGAAGTGGGTTATTGTTTCAAGTGCTTAGTTGTATTCTTTTGAATGTCTTCTAGTTAGTTCTAGCGTAGAGGTATAAGGTGATTATTTGGATATGAAGGTGTTGCATATTGTATTGTGGCATGTTATGAACAATTGATTCACTGTAGAACGTAGAAAAGCAATAAAACTTTGACTAGATTAGAGATAATAGTCACTAAATGACAATGTTTATTTATTTATTACTCCCTCCGTCCCATTTATATAGGCTCGATTTCCTTATTTTCTTGTCCCAATTATATAGTCTTGTTTTTTTTATTAAGAATGTTTTATTTTGTTCATTTACTAATATACCCTTATTTTGTTACTACTTCTAATAATAATTTACTACTAGTTATTGATAATTAAATAGAGGTAAATTAGGAAAGTTTTTGGCAAAAATTGCAATTCCAATAACATTAAATAAGATTTCTTAATATGTGTGAAAAAAAAATAAGCCTATATAAATGGGACGGAGGGAGTATTATTTTTTTTTGGGTGATAGTCATGCATGGATTTATCTTCTGGCACCAAATTATTAGTGTTCCTAAGGAGATAACTTATTCGTGAACTCTTGCGTTGATAAGGAATTCTTTGTTGGCGATGACCATATGTATTTTTAACCTAAAAATTCATGATAGAGGTTGGGGGAGGATAGGGAAGGGAAAAAACGAGAATAGAGGAAGGTAGATGGAAGGCAAGGAAATGATGTTATTACAAGGAACATGGGTGGTCACAGGGTGCATTGTTGTAATTCTTATGTATTGTAAAAATGTGCAACTGTATGAGCTAGCTAACCTAACATTAGAAGCATGAGTATGTTAGTGACGCAATAAGTAATCTTATTCTTTGAAGTTTAATTGAAATATCAATTTCTTAATCGTGTTCTCATAGCTCTACCTCATTACTCTTATTTTAGGTTCTATGTAGTTAATTTTATAATTTAGGAAGCAGGTCAATTTTTATTTTTTATTTTTTTGCCTGTAAAGGATAAATATCTTTAGGATGACAAACTAGTCAGTTATACAATCTTTTTTTACGAAAGCAGCTTTTTAAAAAAATAAATAAATAATATACATACATATATATATATATATATATATACAAAAATTGTGTCCTAGTATTGAAGGTTGTATATGAAGATGGTTTGGTGATAAGTTTTACCCTTACTAGTCATCAGAAGGCTATCATGGGAGGGGGACTGATTAGGACTGTAATAGGATGGCAATCCAACTAATTGAAAGGCCATAGCCCCTGTTTAAATCTCTTCTTAATCAAAACATAGTTCTTAGAGGGCAAGACTCTAAAAAGTCTCTGTTTCAAGTTACCTATGATGTGCTTTAATTTATGCCACCCATGCCCCATCTTGTTAGCACTTTTGAGTTCCAAATATTTCCCTTTTTTTTTTTTAATTATTTTTTTGTGAAATAATGTTGGAAGTTGATATCATGTTACTCAAATTCATATTGCATGCCTCAAGTTCATTCTTGTGGTTGGATATGATTACATGTCTACCATTACATTATAACTTCTTGTTGCAGTTAAGAGTTTATTAGAAACACGTACTATTATGACCATAATGGACCTTTGTTGTGAGACAATTTCACTGATATAAGTTTCAGTAACGTGTAGATTGAAAAGATCCATACATTATCTTGCAGTTGAAATGGTTGTTCATTTGCAACCGCTTATTGCTCCTAGAAAAGTCAGCATCGTTTCTCCTTTATCTTAATTCAGTTTGAAATGGATCTCGTATCTTTGGAATTTCAAAAGAGTGCTTTATGTTGATTAAATCTCTCTGAGTCTCAAAATTTCCTTGGAGACAAATATTTTTACACATCTCATGTGCCTAATTTCTTTTTAGTTAGTATATTATGAACAAGCTCTGCTTTTCCAAAAACTTTGGCACCTTAGCATGTATTCATCCATCTGTAACTTCAGACATCTTTTTTTCTTATTAATACTCCTATTCTTCCTGCTGTTACATGGTATTTGCTGCTACATGAACATGAAAAGCAGAGATACTGCAGGAAAAAAGTTGTGAAGACCATGGACTCATTTGAAAACCTATCTCAGTTTCTTTGAGGAGGTTTTTGATCTAAACGTAGAAGGATGGTTCACAACTTTTTTCCCGAAGTACCCAATGTTTCATGAGAGTTAGAAGTGCAGTTCCAGGTAATACATTTTTCTACTAAAGTTGCCATTTGCAGTACCAGAGATACTTTATTTGACCAGTAATATTAGTTATTTCAGAATGATATGGGTAGAGGAATGATGCCTCACCTGAATATTTGTCAAATATGTTGTGTGTTCAAAATATTGGCAAAGCCTGATAGCAGCATCGTTTTTGTTATTTTTAGAAGCTTTGGGTTACTGTAATAAGTTTGTTTAATTGAGCTGGTTTATAGATGTGTTACATACATATAATGGATGGTCAAATATGTGTAGAAGAAATCCTACACATATGTGGATACTAGTTTTATCAATATCATGTTTTCATCTAATATTAGATGAAAGTATACATCTGAGAAAAGAAATCCTAATTAGCAATGATACACGAGTCTGTCATGAACTGTGGACTAGATTAATGTAGTCAGTTGTATCTGTCTTTCTGTCCTACTCCTCACTATCATTTCTTAATTTTCCTTGCAGTGATGAGAGTGACTCAGATGACGAAGATTCAGATTCTTGCATCTGTCGAATAATGTAGATCATATCACCAGAGCATCTTCTTTGTAGTTCTCTTGGATCCATCAGTGGTTAATCTTTTATGACTCATTGAAGATAAAGCTGAAATTTTGCTGCCCTGTAGACTTGTTTCTCTTACAACTCGTTTTCTCAAATGAAGGAATTGAGGAATAATGATACCATATCTACTTTTAGTTCAAGGTATCCCGTGTGTAGAACAAAGCAATCCCGTTACTTTGCTTCAAAAAGTTGATGAAGATGATTATAGCTTCCTTGAAACTCCATGCCTTCCCTTCTTCTTTCTTCCCTTCCAAAAATCAGTAATGTGTACATGTGTAGTACTCATTGAGCATTCCAAGTGCTTCTCTATTGTCAAGTTTTCACCTCATTTCTGCTACTTTTTATGGTTGATTATCGTCATTTGTAATTAACTGAAGTGGATCTGGATTATACAAGGTCAAAAATTCTTCATGATAGCAGTATCTAGCAATGGCTCTGTTAATTTTTATTTATTTATTTATTTATTTTTATTTTTTTGTGATTTTAAGCTTTGATATTTTCCGTTTCGAATGCCTCGAGCAGTATATTTCTTCATGACCACAGTTATCATTATCAGCTAAAATATTAGGTATTTCTTATTCCTGAATTTTCTTGATTAGAAATGAATGGTATTTTGCGTATACTTGAAGAAGCAGTTGTAACATAAAAAATGAAGTTATAACTTTTCAAAATAAAAACTCATAATTTCATGATGTAACTTATATGTAAATTGGAATAATTCTCATTATTGTAGGCGTTAAGTTTTACACTATAAAAGGACATTAGCCTGCAAAAATTGAAAGTTAGGGTAAAGCCTGCAAAAATTGAAAAGAGCAGGAATCGCTGTTGCAATTTCCCCTAAAATTTATTGATGATTATTTTAGGTTTACTTAGATTACCCTCTTTTAAGTTTAAGTTAGAAGCGTTTCCGCTATTCACTCTATTAAAAAACAAACTTGAGATTTTTCATTTCAGGTTTCATAAGAAATAACTAGTCTTGGATGGCTTAATTCTATTAAAGTTTTGTTGTTACTTAGCATGGCTAATTTCTGCATCTGAATTACACTCCATGGTTCCAAGACTGGTATAACTCAATTTTCCGAATTTATTGTGGGTGTGAATGTGATTGCACACTTACGCGCCCGTCCCAAATGGGGCGAAAAAAAACCCGCTGCCCCATCTCGGGTTGGCAGGGCGGGAATCGCCGCCCCATCTCGGGTCACGTGGTGGGGCGGGGGTGCCCCGCCCCGTGAAGAATAAAAAAAATTAATTACAAATTACAAAAAAAATAAAATAAATAGTTAACTAAAAATTAATAAATAAATAAACGGGGCAAGCCCGCGCCCCGCCTCCCCCCGTCCTGTTGCCATCTCTAATCTTGGAGTGTAAACGTGATTGTATTGGCCTCCGCATTTTGGTTTTGAAGTGGCCGGGTTCACGGTTGAAAAACGCAAGTTCGACCCCAACAATACCTAGAGGGGAGTAAATAGATATTTTATGCAAAATTAAAAACAATTACGAATTAAACAGCAACAAGTCACTTTTTATTCTTATCTAGATGGTGAATCATGCAAGTCAAATTATCATATGTTGAACTACCGTAATTTTCATATCATAAATAATGAATAATAAAGTAGTAAATAACACAAGAATTGTTCACGGAAAAATTCAATTGAGAAAACTCCGGACACTTTGTCAGTCTATAAATGATTATGTACTTACAGTCTACCAAACTAGACGACTACACGAACTATCTGATCTTCTAACTGCAATTCTGATAGCTCTCCTGAATTCTGTGCTCCACTGCACCAATTCCAGTTGAAATAACTAACGCTCTCTTGGAACTACACTATCATGCAGCAACCCCTAACTTGGTAAAATCGTCTATCTTTCATGGATCACGAAGAACAACTCGTTCTTCACAGACTAGAACTACAGTCGTCTTCCTTGATCTTCAGCACCTTCAATAGATATGTAGGAAGTTTGATTTTTGGTATTTAGATATTGAATTTGATGTTTTTCTGACCAAAACACTCACACAAGATGAAAGTTGAATGATGGAATGAATAGATCTCTCAATGTAGAAGCTCTCTCAATTAACAACCTTAGGAAAATTGTTCTGTACGTGTTCTAGTATATATATAGATAGGTAAAAAAACAATGGGCCAAGAAAAAAACCTTTAAAACGCAAAATAAAGATTTCCCGTATAAAACTATCGCTCGAGTGAAAGGCCAGCGATAGTCGAGCGAAGGAGGGGTGACGGTCTAACGACGATGTTTCTGCTTTTGTAGCTCTAGCCAACCCTTGGCAACAGTCCAGCGAAAATCCGCTCCGTTTTCTTCCTTGTTCCAAACTCGAAACCCTAGACCTATTAAACTAACTTTTAAGCAAATTGCACATTGCTCCTTGAACTATTACACTCTATCAAATTAAGTCTTTTTGTTAACAGAAGTTGCCAATTACAAAATCAACTAAAACCTAACAAACTCCCCATTTGACATTCTGTAACAAAACACTAATATATGTCAAGGCAATAATAAAATAAAAGTTACAGACTCAAAACAATGACACAACCTAAACTACAGACTGTCTCGAACGAACTCTGCAGTACCTGTTTCCTGAAATAGACAACTCAAACACCAGTGTAAAATATGTGGAAAACATGATTAATGATAATCACAGTTCAAATAGTTCAATTGTAGGTGTCATTTAAGCAATCGTAAGCAATTGTAACTCATATAGCATATTATTCAGTTTTAAATTACAAGCTAAACCAAGACACAGTATCAATGCAACCCAGCATACCAAAATGAAACATTGACACTGTAAAAATATCAAAAACTTAATTTAGCGAAACTGAATTCAAACAAATATGCATGTGTTCCCCCTTACTGCAAACTCTCAATGTGTTTAAGCAGTAGGTAAATGTATCTATGTCTCACTCTGACGACCCCTCAAGACATAAGTTATAAGTGAAAAAGTTAATGCAGTGTATATCAAGTCAAATGTCAAAATGTATCTATGTCTCACCCCAACGACCCCTCAAGACATAAATTGCAAATCACAAAAT
Organism: Fraxinus excelsior; assembly: GCA_019097785.1. Taxonomy (NCBI): domain Eukaryota; kingdom Viridiplantae; phylum Streptophyta; class Magnoliopsida; order Lamiales; family Oleaceae; genus Fraxinus; species Fraxinus excelsior. The sequence continues at coordinate 19,713,870 of CM032644.1, forward strand.
GCAACTCAATTTGAGAAATTATATCAAATCACTTTTGCAATTCGAAATTTGTCTCTCCCTTTTTGTCACAAAATGATAAGGAGCAAAGCAGAAGCACTCAACATCTCAATAATGTGGGTATAAGCAATTACAAGTGGATGCAGTGAACATCAAACTTTCCCACAATACCAACTTAAAGCACACATGAAGTAAATGATATGAGTGACTCATATGTGTTAAGTATCATTAATCATCTAGGGCTTCAAACCTTAAATTTATGAGAAATGACATGCTAAACATCACTCCTAATAAGTACATTCTTCTACTTATGAAAATCAAACCGTATAGCACATTAGAATCTATATATGAAAGCTCATTTTTAATGAAGAATTTATTTTCTCCCACTGACTTATAGCACATACATTTTTTGTTTTTTATCACAACTTTCAAAAGGAATGCTCACATATAGGTATTCATCTTAAGTGTAGACTCATTTCCATTAAACGACTAATATGACTCCTGTAACGAGCTTTAGGCTAGTTAACCCAAGTCAGATGATCATAGGCACCAAGTTATGAGAAACCCTACAAGCTTAATTACTCAAGTCACGTAGGCTCCGAAAAGAAGCATTAAGATATTGAGTCCCTTATAATTTTTTTTTTCAGACGAATATTGATTCATGTAGGGATCATTTCGAGCTTAGGTCTAATAAAAATAGTCAATTCATATTCAAAGTCACCCAATTAACATGTGACAGTCATCCCAAATCTCACACATGCAATAGAGTTTCACTGTCAAGATCATAGTGTGTGCGGGGTGCAGTGCAGATGGTATATGAAGAGACATATATTAAATACTCCATAAGCATCCTAAGCTAGTAATGTAAATTATATTACAGCTCACCAAATAAACTTGCTCTTGATTATAACCAACAAAATCAAGTGTATTGTAAGTTATGTTATAAAACAAATTTCCAAATCAAACTCTTTTTGTTCTTAAAAGTGTTGATGTACTTGTTTTTTGTTTAAGAAAAACTTGAAACTAAAGCAATAAAAGAAAAAGATTTTATTTGTTTTTCGAATAAAAACATGAATGCGCCAAGTACACAAAACATGAAAGTTTAAATAGAGCACAAAACATAAAATAAAATGCATGAGAACAAGTAAAGAAATATGATGCATGCATAACAAAATGTCATGCAACAGTAGAATACGAGCATGCATAAAAAAGACTCAGTCCATGAGGTATACAAACACCAATAGTTGTTCGAAGAGATTCAAAACGAAGAATATCCAAATGTTTAGTAAACAAATCAGCTAATTAGTTCTCAGTAGAATTATATTCAAGATTTACAATTTGAGTTTCCACAAGTTCTCGAATAAAATGATGTATGGTGTCAATATGTTTAGTTCGAGAGTATTGAACATGATTTTATAGAAATATTTATATCGCTGGTGTTATCACAAAACACAGTCATAGTACCATGTTCAATCTCATAATCACTCAACATCTACTTCATCTAAAGTAGTTGAGTGCAACAACTTCTTGCCGTAATGTACTCGGCATGGCTGTGGACAATGAGATAAAATTTTGTTTCTTACTAATCCAAGTAACGAGATTATCACAAATATAAAAACAACCTCCGGAAGTACTCTTCTATCATCGTCATTATCAGTCCAATCAGTATCGGAATAACTAGCAAGATCAAGATTAGAGTCCCTAGAGTACATGATCCCCTAATCAACACTACCATTAACATATCTAATAATACATTGGACAACGCTCAGGTGTGATTCCTTGGGATCAGCCTGAAAATGCGCACAGATCCCTACACTAAATGATATGTCAGGTCTACTAGCAGTGAGGTAAAGCAGACTACATATCTTACTCCTATACAGTGTTTGATCAGCACTCTTGGCTGTAGGATCTAAACCTAACTTGATACTATGATGGAATGAATAGATCTCTCAATGTAGAAGCTATCTCAATTAACAATTTTAAGAAAACCGTTCTCTACGTGTTCTGGTATATATATAGATAGGTCAAAAAACAATGGACTGAGAAAAAAGTCTTTAAAACACGAAATAAAGATTTCACGTATAAAACTGTCGCTCGAGCGGAGGGCCGCGACAGTCGAATGATAGGGTGTCGCTCGAGCGAAAGAGGAGCGACGGTCTAGGGACGATGTTTCTGCTTTTGTAGCTTGAGCCAACCCTTGGCGACAGTCGAGCGAAAATTCGTGTCGTTTTCCACCTTGTTCCAAACTCGAAACCCTAAACCTATTAAACTAAATTTTAAGCAAATTGTACATTACTCATTGATTATTGACGATAGCGGTCCCTAGTATTTGACAATATGTTTGAAGAAGAGTTAAGCTGTCTCTTCGGCTAATATATACTTTGGCACTGTGGTGAAAGTTGCATCTTTAGATAAACGGTCCACCCCGATGATGATAGTGCCAAAGTCTTCAACTCTTGGCAATCCACCAATGTAGTCCATCGATCCACTCTCGACTGATCTATTCGGGATGGAAATGGGCTCCAGTAAGCCTGCCTTTTCTGATGATCTGCCACATCTTGCTGACGAACAAGATAAGTTTTTCCATAACTTGCAATGTCATCCTGCCTTTGAGGCCAGTATTATGCACGTTGTAGTAGTGCAGAAGTGTACAACACAATAGTCCCATGTCCCAACACTTCTCCCACTTGTTTCCGAAGCTCTTCAAGCTTTGGCTGAGCCATACGGTATGGTGCCTTGGTGGGAGGTTTGGCACCCGGAACAAGTTCAATCTCACGATCAATTGCCCTCCTTGGTGGCAATTTCCTTGGTAACTCATCCGACAAGCCATTCTCAACTTTCTTAGGCCTTGTGATAGGCTTTGGAATAGTGTCAGTTGTTTCTTCGATATCCTCTACTCGAAGAGTGTATAGAAATGAGGGTTCATTCCTCTTGAAACTCTTACTAAATTGTATGGCCGAGATACCCTTCTCGCCTATTTTCCCAACTTGTGTGAGGATGATGCATGGTTTACTGCCCATCATTATTAATGAGTCAAAATGCGGCAACACGGTTGTCTTTGTATCCCGAAAATATTCCAATCCCAGAATAAGCTTGAAATCATCTATCTGAACTACCGATGTCCTTCCTTCAAAAGGACTTATTTTGATCGACACAGATTTTACTACTCCTGCTATTAGTTGAGCAGCGGAGTTGATAGCTTTAACTTTTCCCCTAACTGTTTTCAGAGTAAGTCCGAGCCGCTCTACTTCAGTACTTACAAGATAGCTGTGGGTAGCACTAGTATCTATCATAGCCTTGATTGGCTTTCCATTGATCCTCACATCAATGTACATTAGGCCTTTCGCCCTACAAGTGCAACCCTTCGATTATTCCATCTTTGGCCCTTTCGGGGGAACATCTTCCTTTCTTGTAATTCGGTGTAATAGTGTATTGCACCGATGTGAGAATGCACCAACTACTTCCTCATCCCCTTCAGAGTCGGTGTCGTTATGGCAGCTAGCTTGTGGGATATTTTGTTTTGAACTCGAGCTACCAATTGCTAGTTGACAGTATGCGTTCACCATCCGTTTCTAAGGACACTCCGCCACCCGATGAGGTCCTTCACATAAAAAGCACTTCAATTTAGGAGCGACATCCAATTTGTCCTCCTTTGCCTTTCCATGATTCCAGTCATTACTAGTACTACCGTTATAGTTTCCTTGACGGCTGTTTTGATAGTTTCCCTGCGAGTTACTCTGGTGGTTGCCTTGATAGGCTTCTTCCCTATTTTGAGAGTAACACTCTCCATCATTTGAGCTCGAGTTGGGTCTGTAAGGTCTTTTTCCACCTTCGATAGATTGACTATTTCCCAAAGGTCTATCCTCTCTCGATTTCGGTTGATAGTCACTTAAACATTCAACAGCTCCCATAACCGCGCTCAAATCAGTAACCTTTTGTCTCTGAAGTTCTGTGTGTCCACGGTTCCAACCCTTCCATAAAGGTGAATAGCTTATCCTTTTTCGACATATCTCGAATGTTCAGCATATGTCCTGAAAAGGCTTTCACATACTCACTTATGGAGCTTGTGTGTTTCAGTTCTTGTAAGGCTCGACGTGCCTCATAGTCCACATTCTCTGGGAAAAACTGAAATCAGATTGCTTCCTTGAGAAGATCCCAAGAATCTATTTTGACCTTGTTGGCCTAAATATCAACATACTTCGTCCGCCACCATAGCTTGCATCTCCACCTAGATACATGGTAGCTGTTGTGACATTTCTCGCTTCGTCTTTGATCGTAGCCGCAAGAAAGTATTGTTCCATATCGAACAAGAAGTTCTCAACTTCTTTAGCATCCGTGCCCCACCGTAGGTACACGGTTCTGGAATTTTGAGCCTATGCACAGGCTCTTGTGCGGTGGCTTGGCCATTGCCAACCGCGCGTTGAAGTACTAGTAACTGAGCTCTCAACGTTCACATTTCATCCTGTAGATCAGTTATGATAGCAACAACTTCAGTCATAAATGCGCAAGCCTCTTGGCTTTCATCCAGTTGTATGCGTAATTCCCGAATTTCTGCCTCTGCCACTCGACCTTCTCTCTGAGGCCCTCCATAGTAAAACATAACCTAGTGTTTGTCACCTCAAGCGCCTCTAAATACTATTTTGTATTCCTCTTTTGAAGATCTACCACCCATGTGGTGTTGGAAGAATTTGGGTCAAATTCCATAGCTTTCTAATTAAGGTTCTTGAGCTGCAGCTCTGATACCAACTTTCACAGGTTACCTTTCTTCTTAGCACAAAAAGGGACACCGTGCAAGAGTAGTCTGCTCCACTAGACTACCTTCCGCCTTTTCTCGATCGTGTCAGAACGAAAGTATATTTGATCACAATTTAAAGAAAGTTTACAATATGAAATTGAAATGCATTGAAATTAACTTTATCATTGATTGCTTGAATGCTGAACATTACAATAAACGAAAGTAGGAAATTACAATGGCTAATGCAGGGAGCGAACACTAGAAAGTTTGAAAATGTTTGAAAGACTAATACCCCCTATAATATACTTTGAAACAAAAATCCAACTGACAAGAGTAGACGTCTTTATGCTGATGAATCATACTAAAATTTTCTAATTTCCATCTATTTAAATAAAGTATTTACAATGTGCGGTCAAAGTTGGACAAACTACGATTGCGATAGGATCACGGTGTTTAAGCAAAGCTGCGGCCCGTGACACTGGGGCATGCTTTTCGTGTGTGGCTCAGCACGTTGTAACACTTGAAAAATTTTTAAAGGGAGATTATTGTGTGTTCTCGACTTTTGTTTATGTTGGGAGACACTGAACACCAAGTGACTTTGGTGCAAGGTAAAACATTGAAGGTTGTTTTCATTTTTGCTTCTTTGATTGGAAAAAAATAAAATAAAGGAGAGAGAACTGTAATTTCCATTCAAATGCAAGAAAAATTATGCACTTTCATGTGATTATAAACTAGCAAGTATCATTTACATTTGAGGAAGTTTTTGAAGGACTAACATGGAATAGCAAATGGCGAGATTGCTCAGAATTCATTTATTGGAAATACTTAGCTCCATTATCTACCCAAAAAAATCGTTCGTCCACGTGCAAAAAAATACTACGTAGCAAACCAAAATCAATTTGTTCAATTTTGGTCCGATTAGATACATTTTGTTGAAGTTCTCAAATTAGCTAACACATGCAAAAGTTCTTAAGCTATAATTGTTTATTCTTTAAATTCTCCATAATCTATTCATTAAAATGATTTATATTGATTCTGCGACAATTTACATTAAATGCTTAACTATTTACTTGAATGCATTCTTTTAAAATCATGTTCTTCTTTGTATACTTTGAATGATCGAAATAGTAATTTGGAAAGGATTAAAGGAACTCAAACCTGTTATTAATCTAATCACATACATCTATAGAATTCAATGGATCATTTTGTCTAAGTTTGTCAATAATGCCATATTAAAATGAGTTTGATGTACTATTGTCAATAATGTCTAAATTATATTGTTTTATCCATATGAAAAGTATTTAACTATATTCAGACTAAATTATAATATTATTTTATTGTTTCAAAAAATTATATTATAATTTAATTAAATACATAAAATTTATGGGGCGTTATAGTACATTACAAATGTAATATTTTATATTAAATCGTTAAATTTATGGGGTATTACTGTGTGTTACAAATGTAAATTTTTTGTAATAAGTAACATTTCCTGAAATTCTTATAATGAGAAATGATGTACTAAGTACTCTTGCTTAATTTAATAGTGACATGATACATTAATTAATTGACGAATAAGTTCATAGTACGTTCTATGAATTAATTTATTTAACCATTAAATTGATGGGTTATGTTACTGTTACTTAGTTATTTAAGACCATGTTTGACAACTGTTAAAAAGAAATTTTTAGGAAAAGTGATTTTTGGATAGTAATTTTTTGAAGAGCGTGTGATTAAAATGTAGGAAAAATATTTGGATTTACATGCAAAATATTTTTTATGAAAATTTGTTGTTAAAAATAAGGTTTTTAGTTTTTAAAAAAAGAATTTTTACTCTTAGAAAATGCTTATTGTACATAACTATTTACATAATATTTTATACAAAGATGAGGTGTCAAAATGTAAGTGGAAAGATTATTTGATTGATAAGATTTTGATTCAATTAAATTCACTACATCATCTATTGATAAATCATTATGTAATTTGTTAGGTACATGTAGCACAACCGTTTATTCTTATGGACACTTACAAAAATACTCTTAAAATTAGAAATCTTATATATATATATATGACAAACACAAAAAATGTGACAAGAATTAAAAAAAAAAAATGATAGAAAAAATGACAAAATTCAAAAAATTGACAAAACACCAATTAAACATTGGAATCACTTCAATAAATGTTCAAAAAAAAAAAAGGTGACACAACTATCGTCACTCATCTTTCTTCGTTCACCATCATGCATCTTTAAATCAATTCACCAACAAACACCAATAAAAACGTCAAACATTTTTAAGTCAATTAACTGCCACCGTCATCTACCACCTCATCCCACCTATTTATCATATAAAATGTTTTTGTGAAAGTACAAAATATTGTATAAAGTTAAATGTCACTTTTTTAATAAAAAGTAACATACAATATCACTTTAGTTAAAAAGTGATGTTTGTCACTCAAAAGGTGACACTATTCAAAAAGTGACAAAACCTTGAGAAAGTGGCATAAATTCAAAAAAGTCACAAATATCAATCAAAACTTTAAAATATATCATTTTATGTAAATTCAATTCCAACTACAGATGAAAATGCCCAACTACTTGCACAAAATTGATTCAATCCAAACACAAAATCATTACAAACATAATATAATAGGAAATGAAATCTTGATGTTCTGACCATATGTTGGCTTGTTATCTCAAAATTTCCAACGAGACGTACCAAATTTGCCTTGATCTTTAACACTAGTGCCATTTGCAAGTCCAAAGGCCATAACCAATAAAACAAAAGTCAAAAGACCCTCCAAATTCTCATCTTTTCAATAACAGAATTCAGTTTTTTAATTTGTCTAAACTAGACATATCGTAAAAAAATACAAAAAGAAAATTCCACATGTAGAATTAACTTGCAACCGAGGCACAACACTCTATAAGTTGAAAATGATAGAAATTCAATAAATAAATAAAAAGTAACAGAAATTCAAAAAGTGAGGAACACCAATCAAACCTTAGAATTAATCTCGAGGTAGTTTATTTTCTTCTACATGTTGTCTCTTTATGATTATGTTTCATTTCATTCTAGGAACACAGCACTCAATAAGTTGAAAGTGATAAAAAATTTTAAAAAAAAGTTAGAAATTCAAAAAAGTGAAACAATAAAAAAAAAAAAAAGTGATAAAAATTCAAAAAAATGACGAACATTCAAAAAAGTGAGGAACACTCGTCAAACTCCTAGGAGTTGCCAAAAAGATTGAACCAGACCCAACATTAGAAGAAGCCAATGCCAAGTATAAAACCCACAGATACTACAATTGTCCAAAATGATTAAAGAAAAGTGTTGGATGAAACACGTATATACAAAGAGGACCCTCAAAATTTTCTTGTTTCCTAATTGACATTCATTAAATTATGTAAAGAAAGAGAAGCATGAAGGCAAATAAGTCTTCTGTAGCTTCCATTATTTCTTGTGGGAACGCCAATCAATTTTTTTCTCTTAAACTCAAAAAAGCGATAAACATTCAAGAAAGTGAAGCTTATGAAAAAAGCCAAAAACAAAGCAAGAGAAGCTGCTCAAGTTTAAATGAGATATTACAATGTATATAATGACATTATTAAGGTATAACTCGTAAGTAGAGCTGTCTTCGATTTATATCAATCAAACTACTCTAGCAGGATTTTCAATTATTGTTGCACTGGTTGGAATTTCCTTTAAAACAATTGATCCTGCTCCAATTTTTTTGCATTTTCTTTAATTTTAACATTGTCCAAGATTTTAGCCCTTGTACCTATCAGAAGCCCATCTCCAATCTTTGGGTGTCTATCCCCTTGAATCTTCTTCGTACCCCCTAATGTCACATCATGTAATATTGTGACTCTATTTCCAATAACTAATGTTTCTCCAGTCACAATTCAAGTGGCATGATTAATACTAAGCCCTATCCAATTTTTGCTCGTGGATGGATATCCACTTCAAAAACTTCTGAATCTTGATTCTGAATAAGGATTGCTAATACAGTTTTACCATTTATCCAAAGTTTTTATGTGCCACGATGTGGGCTTGCAATGCTAAGAATTCCATGAAATATAAGAAGCAATGAACATAACTTAGATAGGCAGGGTTCAGATCATTCACTGCTTTGAGGTCATTTATGATAGCACGCTTGTTATTGCCCTCTTCTACCATTCTACGAGTGCTTTCAAGAAAACATCTAAAGGGTTTCTCTTAATAGATTCACTCTACATAATTTCATAGGTAATTGATTTGCTAACGTAGTCTCTGAAGACTTGTGAGATAGTATAGATGAACAATGGTACTTTGACAAGATAAGCTATTCTTTTGTGTAAACTTTAGCCCTTTCTTGCATTTTTGCCATATATCATCTTCACGACATTCTTCAGGAATCACTTTGGAAGAATCTTTGAAACCATATTTACATATGGAATTAGACGAAACAATACGTCGAACACTAGGTGTGCACATTCTGATGAACCTCCAGAAGTTACTTATCATTCATCTGTAATGTGAATCGACTAGCATATCTCCATTGTTTGTGAACCTCGCAAACTTCATATGTTCTCCCATCATAACAACAATGTACACGCCCTCCAATATCCAACCTTACCATACTCCTCCATTACCCACATTGAAAACGTCTATTACTTCCAGCTATGATAATGTATCGCTGCAAGCTTCTTCCCTAGCACATCCATAGACAACTCCAATCCCCATTTTTCCAAATCATCTGGCAAAGTCCACTCTTTAAACACATTGTTTGGGAATTTTAGGTTGTTTGAGGCTCTCTCTGTGTAACCAGTTGGTTTTGGGCTTTTTTGTGGTTTTGGGTCGACTTTCGTACATATACAGGGTGTTTGGTGGGGATCAAAATTAGATTTTTAGTAAATTGTGATAAAAGTTTTTGAAATACGTGGTTAAAAAGTTGTAAGACACATGAAAGATGTGGTTAATATTGATTGTTTGACTTTGACTTGAATTAAAATCAGATTTTAATCCGGACCAAACAATGGCATAAATCACAGTCATTAGAGGTGTTGTTTCGCTAACAATCTAAAAAAAATGGTTCAGACGATTGTGTAAGGAATAAACATCTGGAGACAAAGTCCCAACGATGGTTGCTTTATTTATGAAGATTACAATTGGCAATGAGCGAAATGCCTCCAAGGGGTACAAGAACACAAAGCAATTGAAAGTTTAATGACAAGAAAGTAAAAGAAACAAAATTACATATTCTATGTTCGAGAGTGATTTGATCGGGCCTCCTTCTATGCTATCTTTGCTCTTTTATACTTACTTGACAGTTTTCTTAGAGAATCATTTAAACCGCTTATCACCCTATAACTACCAACTTTCTTCATAGTGGATGACTTGTTAAGAAACTGTCGTTTTTAACTGCTGTCATTACTCCTATTATTTTACTGCTTTCATCCGAGATTCTTGGATCGTGGTTTATGATAGGATTGTTCGTTAAACCGCCTCAATAACCGTTGTTTTGGATGGTCTACGACATTACACTTGCCTAGCTTTTGGGCGCATCGCGAACTTGGGCGATGATGATACTATACTCGGTCAGATCTTGAGCGACGGGCTGGCTTGAGCGATAGTGGGGTCTTTGCTGCATAACTCTTCCTTGGGCTTTTATTTGGGCTTATCCTTCAAATCTCAAAACTAGGCTCCATCCTCTGGACCATTCGATTGTGCCATAATTTTGGTTGTCAACAATTACCCCCAATATGGCAAAATTAATATTGATTATTAATCTTATGCCATATTCGTCCTTTGTATTTCCCGCAATACTTGAAATCCCCAAAATGCAGAGAATTCCAATCATTATTTTTGTTTGGCAGGGACTTTCTATATCCCATAAGGTGCAATGTTATGTTACTCCTTATAAACCGAAAAGCACACCACTTCATTGTGCCATTATACCCGCGTTCTGTATCAATGTGTTTCTATAAAAATTATTGTTTAACTTCTTGCTAATTATTCGAACACTTATGCTCTAAAACCCTTAAGAAGATTAGAGTTTGCAGTAGATGGCGATTGCAGACAACTCCCTTAGTTTCGAAGAATTTAAACAACTACTTACGAGACAATATGCGAATCCTGCACTTTTATCAGCCAATGCTGACCTTAATGAGTTCTATTTAGGTCTATCATTTAATGATGTTGATTCTGTGGGACAAGCCGCAGTGGGCCAACTGTTCCCTTGCACCCAAGATCCCATTAATGCCAATCCATGAACGAGGTATTTGCACTTGGCCCAAAACTGATACTATCTTTCATCTTTGGCATGCATGTATAGTAAGCCATGGCCCCACCAAGGCAATTTTTATCGCGCTAGAATTTCTGATTTATTGGCAATCGCTCTTTGTCCCCAATATATAACTCTGTTCTTTTCCCTATCGCTTTAAGTTTTTGGTCTTCTGAATATAATACTTTCATATTCCCACTTGGCCCAATGTCCATTACTCTGAGGGATGTTGGAGCCTTAGTTAACCTTCCGCCTCTAGGCGACACTATTTCTCCCAATCTTTTGGTTACTGCTGCTGCCCTAAAATTTGAAAAGAAACTCACTGATTCTTATTCAGGCATGCAAGAACTCTATAATATGTGCTAAACTACCCCACACTGAACGTGTAGCCTTTCTTCAAGTCTGGCTTTTTAAATACATTCTTTGTGTGTCTAATTTGAAACCTTCTATGGTCTATTTGCCCATAGCGCATGAACTAGCGCGGGGTAAGTCTCTGAACCTTTGTTCATTATTTCTAGCTACCTTTTACAGAGGCATGACTTCTCTCTAATTCCAATTGAGGAATTGTGCATCTCCCACTGGCAGCGGGCCTCTTTGGCTCGCTCAATTGTGGTTGAGGCATATTTCCCACAACTTAGTGCTCCACCATCTCAGCCAAGATTAGTTAGTTGTTATGGGCTATTCATTAATTAGTTAGACCCTGTGAAAATGTCTAATAGGGACGTCTTCACATTCTTTTATACTTTGAATTCAACTCCTTCCTTTTTTCCTTTCTCTACTCACCAGGTTCCCATTTATGTACAACATCCTTCCACCATGACTGATGTGAGCACCTCTTTGCCCATTTGGGCTCAATATTTGGTTGGGAAAGAGTTGTTCCACGACATTTTGACTGGGATGAATACTAAAGCAGGGGTTGAGCTATATGCTCCTCATTTTGTTGCCCGCCAACTTGGTTTTGGCCAAACATGGCATGTTCCTCCTTGTTTTTCCAAAAGCTTGACAGAGCGTTTTCATACCATTACCAAAGCAGAGACACGGGCTATTGACGCTCATACTGCTCTTTTGACACATGGCTTTTCTTTAGCCCCTTTCAATAGTACTTCTGTCATCCATCCTTTTTTTGCACAATTTTGGCCTTTTGTGAAGCACGTGTTATTTGCAACTGATGTCAACCGTGCCTTCCACTTGCTAGAGAGGCCAGGGACTTCTCCATGTTTCTCCCATTTCTGTTGTTCCTTTATCTGCCCAGCTTCATATTTCTCATTCGAAGTCTCCTCCAGCTAGCTTTAAACGCTCTGCAATGAGTCCCATTCTATCCGTTCTTCATCTGCTCAGACGGGAACTACTAAGGATGTGTTTAGTCGTAAACGACCAGCTTCAGCTTCGCCAAGCTTTCCTGATGATGATGATGACGACGATGATGTTGAAAATGGGTATCTAATCCTCAAAATAAGAAATTAATTTTCTTATGAAGATTAAACTCAAATGCATGGTGGATCTTAGAAAACCATTTGAGATCATTGGTGTTTTATTTTGAATCCTTACACATAAGAGTAAGATGATAACCTTGAAGGAACTTTCAATAGCCAAGCTAATTGCCTCCTCCCTTAGGTCTTCTTCCTTGTGCTCTCTAGGTATTTCTCACACTCTTTAGAAGAATAAAATTGGCAATTAACCACTAGTGAAAAATGTGTCCTAAGGGACATATTTATAATCAACAACTAGGGTTTATATTTGCACAATGGTCCTTGAACTTTATTGTAGTAGACCAATTAAGTCACATACCTATATTAGAGCCAAAAGAGGGACCTAATCGGATTCACAAGACTCAAGCTCCAATATATGCTTCTAATTGGGTCAACTCTTGACCAATTGAGATACATATATTAATCCCGGCTTACTCTACCAAAAAAACCCGAGATTGCACTCTTGAGTCAAGCGAAAGTTATGGAAGTCAATTATGATTAGATAACAATATCATCCGACTACCATTCCACAAGTCAACCCCCGTTTGACCGTCAATATGTTGAAGTCGACAAAATGATCGTTTTGCCCTTCAACATGTATTATCCTCTAAGTCCCATTTCATAAGGCGAATATGTCGTGATCACATCACAACACCAAATCCAACGATCTCATCGTCGAACTACTGAGCTCAGGTTCAATTTCCTTTAGAAAATATCTTAGAGTGACGATCGTCTCATAATGATGATTAACGGATTCCACTATTGCATGTATATGATCTCTAACCACTTCGCCCAGATTCCCAAAGTACCGAGATCGATCTTCTAATTAAGACTTTACTCATTGGTACCTCAAAGAACTTGAACTAGTAATTAAAGGTACATTACTTGCTCAGGATTTAGGTGACTTGTTCGATAATCGAGTGTTGTCTCATTTCCAGTGGTCACAAATGAGTCATCCACGTGGTCCCGTTCAATGTGCTTCAAAAAATACATTATTGTTCATATTCCCAGACGTAGACAAATCTTAATAAGAACAATGCAATCTTATCAACATAAAGCGTCCAACTTCATGTACCGATTGTGAACGACATGTTTTTGATTATATATAACGAATTGTGTCTCACTATACTCAAACAGTCAAGCATACAATTTGTTGTATTTCAGATAATCATGGAACCTTAGATTATTATCGCAAATAATAATACGCGAATAATTGAACGTTAATTCATAATGTCATTGTTATATACTTGCTTAAAAGAGCATCAAACTAACAATCTCCCACTTGCCCTTTTAAAGTATATGTGACATATCAATAATACCCATCATTTCAAGATGCCCATCAAAAACCTTAGCTGGTAAGCTCTTGGTGAACGGATCTGCAAGATTATCTGCAGATGCAATCCTACTAACCGTTACGTCTCCTCGATGAACAAACTCTCTAAGAAGATGGTATTTTCTCTCAATGTGTTTGCCACGCTGATGACTCCTTGGTTCTTTAGCATTGGCAACCACTCCACTATTATCACAATAAAGTGTTATAGGTTCCATTGCCAAAGGTACCACGTCAAGATCCAAGAGAAACTTCTTGAACCATACAGCCTCTTTAGCAGCTACATACTCTGCCTCCATGGTGGAATCGGCAATACAAGATTACTTAATACTCCTCCATACCACGGCACCACCTCCTAGTGTAAATACCGAACCCGATGTGGACTTTCTAGAGTCACGATCGGATTGGAAATCGGAATCAGTATACCCAATGAGATCCAGATCATGTCCCGAATAGACAAGCATATAGTCTCTCGTTCTCCGAAGGTATTTAAGTATATGCTTTACCGCTATCCAATGTTCTGGTCCTGGATTAAACTGATAACGACTAACAATACCCACAGAATAACAAATGTCCGATCTAGTGCAAAGCATAACATACATGAGGCTTCCCACAGCCGAGGCATAAGGAACCTTCTTCATGTAATCTATATCTGTTGTAGTTTTGGAAGAATGCTCCTTAAATAGATGAATTCCATGTCTAAAAGGGAGTTGTCCCTTTTTGGAATTTTTCATTTCGAATCTAGACAATATTTTGTCAATGTATGAAGCTTGGGATAATGCTATCCTTTTGTTTTTCCTATCTCGTAAGATATGGATCCCCAAAACACAACTAGCCTCTCCCAAGTCCTTCATATCAAACTGCTGTGACAACCATTTCTTTACGGATGACAATGTCCCTACATCATTTCCAATGAGTAGGATGTCATCCACATAAAGAATCAGAAAAACTACTTTATTTCCTTGCATACGCTTGTATACACAAGGTTCATCTAGATTTTGGTCAAAACCATATGTCTTAATAGTTTGATCAAATCTGACATTCCATGACCTGGACACTTGCTTCAGTCCATAAATGGACCGTTGCAACTTGCAGACTTTCCTTTCATGGCATTTTCTTATGAACCCCTCAGGTTGCATCATGTATATAGTCTCATCAAGACTCCCATTTAAAAATGCTGTCTTAACATCCATTTGCCAAACCTCATAATTATAATGAACGGCAATGGATAAAAGGATTCGAATAGATTTAAGCATGGCAACCGATGAGAAAGTTTCCTTATAGTCGACACTTTCTCTCTGGGTAAAACCCTTGGCCACTAGCCTTGCTTTGAAGGTTTCAACCTTCCCATCTATACCTCTTTTCCTTTTATAGACCCACTTACACCCTATAGGTTTAACCCCATTGGGTTCATCCACAAGATCCCAAACCTTGTTAGAATACATAGATTCCATTTCTGAGTTCATGGCATATTTCCATGATTCAAAATCTACATCCTTCATTGCCTCTTTATACGAAGTGGGATCTTCCTCTTGTTCAGCAGAGATTGCCTGATAGGACTCTCCATAGAGCAAGTATCTAGAAGGTGGTCTAACAACCCTCACACTACGAGTAAAGACTAAAGGTGTCTGATTGTCCAGTCTGATCGAAGATCCTTCTTCTTCTCCCACTGCTTGGTCATGTCCTTGGTCAGGACAAACCTCCTCATTCCTCTGGGGATGTAGAGGTGCATCGATGGGTGCCTCGTTCCTTACTACCTCTGGTTCTATCTCATGAGGTACTGTAGGCATCATATGCTCACTTACCTTATCATGAACCATAGGTTCCGTAGGAGGTTCCAAGTCATAACCATTAGATTATATGCGGAAATTTGGAATCGAGTTATTTGAACCACGTTCTAATACCTCTTCCAATAGAATCTTACTGGTAGACTTGTATTCTTCCATGTACTTGCCTTTTAAGAAAGTTGCATTTGTACTAACAAATACCTTCTTTTCTAGAGGACTATAGAAGTAGAAACCTCTAGTTCCTTTTGGATACCCTACAAAAAGGCAAACCTCTGATCATGATTCCATCTTATCTGTCTTTCCCTTCAGCGCATGTGCCGGACAACCCCATATCCGAACATGATACAAATTAGGCTTGCGCCCATTCCATAATTCAAGAGGCGTCATGGGAACTGATTTAGACGGTACTAAATTCAAGATATAAATGGTTGTTTGTAGCGCATATCCCCAAAAGGAAATAGGCAATGAGGAATAACTCATCATTGATCTTACCATATCCAAAAGAGTTTGGTTTCTCCTTTCCGAGACACCATTCTGTTGGGGAGTTCTTGGTGCACTCAGTTGGGATAATATTCCATTATCCGATAAGTAGGCCTTAAACTCATGGGATAGATATTCGCCACCTCGATCGGATCGAAGAGCCTTGATACTTTTACCCAATTGTTTATCAACTTCCGTCCGAAACTCCTTGAATTTCTTCAAAGCTTAGGATTTGTGAGACATAAGGTATATGTATCCAAATCTTGAGTAATCATCCGTGAATGTGATGAAGTACTCAAATCCTCCCCTAGCCCGAGTACTAATAGGTCCACAAATATCGGAATGTACCAATTCCAAAACTTCTTTAGCTCTTAGTCCTTTAGCCTTAAAAGGCCTCTTGGTCATCTTTCCTTCTATACAAGACTCACATGTTGGTATAGATTCCACCTCTAACTCTTTTAAAGGTCCATCCTTTACCAATCTTTGAATCCTATTTAGATTAATATGACCCAACCTAAGATGCCATAAGAGAGTTTCATTGGTACTAGACGATCTCTTTCTTTTGTTAGTAGTAGTAATGTTATGTATAGAGCCTATCGTAGGACTTAAGACATAGAGACTATTAACCATATGACCCGAACATATAACAGAATTATTCAACTTTATAACCACCGTAGAACGGCTAAAAAGTACTGAATAACCAAAACGATATAAAAGTAAAACGAAAACCAAGTTCCGTGTAAGTTCGGGAACATAATAACAGTCATCCAAAATTAAATGTCTACGATTCTCAAAACATAAAGTAAATATGCCAACTGCCTTGGCAGATACTACTGCTCCTGTGCCGACTCTAAGAGTATACTCCCCTTTACTGAGGTGCTTGGTTTCCTAAAACCCCTGCAAAGAATTGCAAACATGATTAGTGGCTCCAGAATCTACAATCCAGGTCCTAGTAGAATCAACCACTAAGCATGACTCAATGAATAGGGCATCGCCTTTACCTTGCTTCCCCTTAGCTAGGTTATCCGGGCAGTTCCTCTTCCAATGTCCTTTCTGTCCACAAGAAAAACACTTTCCCTTTGGTTTCCCATCGGTAGTGGTTTTCTTCGCCTTTGACATGTCAACCCTTTTGTTATTTGGCCTTTTCCTCTTAGTTCCTCCTTTACCACTAGAAGGCTTAGGATGAGATGGTCCGGCTGTTACAATCATAGCACTTCCATTTCTGGTTTTAAGAACACTTTCAGCATTTTGGAGCTCTTTCATTAATTCTATCAGAGACATGTCCATCTTGTGTAGATTATAATCTACTATGAATTGTGAGAACATCTCAGGGAGAGTCTCAAGGACCATGTCAATCTGCGTCTCGGAATCAATGTTAGCTCCTAAAACTTCTGCAGCATTGAAGTGACCAATCATGGTTAACATATGGTCCCTCACAGATGTGCCTGGTTTCATGCGCGTGTTCATAATTGCCCTAATCGAAGCTTGCCTAGCTTGTCGGCTTTGATGTCCAAACATCTCTTGAAGACTCTCCATTATGTCAAAAGCTGTTTCAAAATTCTGATGTTTCTGCTGCAACACATTTGACATGGATGCCAAAATGTAGCAATGGGCCATCTCATCAGAATGAAGCCACTTTTCATATGCAGCCTTTTGAGATTCAGTGGGATCATCTTTTGGGACTTCAGGACAAGTTTCAGTTAACACAAATTTGTGTTTTTCGGCGGTAAGAACAATATTGAGATTTCTTTTCCAGTCAACGTAGTTTTCTCCGATAAGTTGATTTTTGTTAAGTATAACTGATAGTGGATTAAGCGACATGATTCTGAAAAAATTAACGATCCGCGTATTAATTGAAATGACAAATAATCTTTGTATGATGCATGATTGAGTAAGAAAATATAGACGTTAAAAATATATTATTAATCAAAAAACCTTAAACCCTACAACTTTAAACATGCCCTCTATAGGAGGCCAATGTAGTTGACGGCAAGGTTGGGACCCTCCCACTCATTTTATTTGAGCTAGGCATTTCATGCCACAATATAATGAGGATTGATTATTTATTTGGCCTACGAATAATTTTGTCGGAACATTCTATAGGAAGTCCTCAAAAAAATTCATACATAAGTATAATAACCTTCGTCAATAATTTTAAAAAATATCCGAAATAGGTGAGATGTTATCTATAGGATAATCATCCTATTATTCCATTTTCAAAATTTCTTTCACAAGATCCAATTTCAATTAATCTAAAATGACGTCGTTTTCCTATAGGGAGACCGATGTGACTCGATACTAAACATACGCATTTTAATAACAAATTGGATGACGGAGGAGGCCACGGGGTTTATACATGCATATAAACCCTCTCCCACTTATTTTTTTATGTAATGAGTTTTCATTAATAATTACTCGGCCAAATATAAACAATTATAATGGCACAAAATTATTAATAATAATTTCTCGTCACTTCTAATTAATTTAGAGTGATAAAAAATTATTAAATACAAATGCATATGATATTAGTTCACCGGGTGGAGTTTAATTTAATCTACATGACATGTAATATTCATACATTCATTCATCATCCATAAAGCGTTAAAAGCAATAATTAATGAATAATAATTACTTGTGGCCCATCCTAAGAATTAAAAATACAAAAAGAATTAAAGTGTCTTATTGGGCCACATTCCGACCCAATTCTTCAATTTCCTTGTAGTCCAATCCATGCTTCCAAGTTGGTCAATTTAATTTTGAGTACCAATCTTTAGAAAAAACATAAAAGCCCTTATCCAAAAAGAATGGCCCAAGTTTTCAAGAAAAGCCCAAAATGAAATTAAACCCTAATTTCACAAAACCTAGCAATAACACAATGTACCACATCCACCACCACCTCCGGTGACGGCACCGACGGTGACTACCCCCAAAAAGAAGGACACCGCCATCGTCACCACCGGGCGATGGCAGCCGGGCAGCAGCTGGCAGCAGCAGCGGGCTGCTGCTGGAAACCGCAACAGCTTTGGCTGCTGCACTTGCAGCCAGCCAGCTGCTCCTTAGCCGATTCAATGCGTTTTCTTGCTATATACTTTGTAAATCTTCATGTTTTACAACCAAAAAATTCATACAATGTGTTTGTCTCTTCCAAAATACATATGTATCAAAAAAGAAAGAAGTTTCCTAATGCCTTATGGCTTACAAAATTTCTAGGTACAAGAGTAACAACAAAAATGAATTACAATAATAGGAAGCAAAAATTCTAAAAGGCCACAAGTGATTATGTATAAACATTAACAGCACATTCAATATATAAAACAATATATAAAGCAATAACATGTCAAATTAAATAACCTAACACCACACATACTAAAAAATGCATTTTAAATTCGGATTTAAAATAAAATATTAATCCTACTCAAGGTTTTCAATAACCATGGCTCTTATACCATTTGTTGGAAATGGGTATCTAATCCTCAAAATAAGAAATTAATTTTCTTATGAAGATTAAACCCAAATGCATGGTGGATCTTAGAAAACCATTTGAGATCATTGGTGTTTTATTTTGAATCCTTACACATAAGAGTAAGATGATAACCTTGAAGGAGCTTTCAATAGCCAAGCTAATTGCTTCCTCCCTTAGGTCTTCTCCCTTGTGCTCTCTAGGTATTTCTTACACTCTTTAGAAGAATGAAATTGGCAAATAACCACTAGTGAAAAATGTGTCCTAAGGGATATATTTATAACCAACAACTAGGGTTTATATTTGCACAATGGTCCTTGGACTTTATTGTAGTAGACCAATTAAGTCACATACCTATGTTAGAGCCAAAAGAGGGACCTAATCGGATTCACAAGACTCAAGCTCCAATATATGCTTCTAATTGGGTCAACTCTTGACCAATTGAGATACATATATTAATCCCGGCTTACTCTACCAAAAAAACCCGAGATTGCACTCTTGAGTCAAGCGAAAGTTATGGAAGTCAATTATGATTAGATAACAATATCCTCCGACTACCATTCTACAAGTCAACCCCCATTTGACCTTCAATATGTTGAAGTCGACAAAATGACCGTTTTGCCCTTCAACATGTATTATCCTCTAAGTCCCATTTCATAAGGTGTTATCACAACACCAAATCCAACGATCTCATCGTCAAACTACTGAGCTCAGGTTCAATTCCCTTTAGAAAATATCTTAGAGTGACGATCGTCTCATAATGATGATTAACGGATTCCACTATTGCATGTATATGATCTCTAACCACTTCGCCCAGATTCCCAAAGTACCGAGATCGATCTTCTAATTAAGACTTTACTCATTAGTACCTCAAAGAACTTGAACTAGTAATTAAAGGTACATTACTTGCTCAGGATTTAGGTGACTTGTTCGATAATCGAATGGTGTCTCATTTCGAGCAGTCACAAATGAGTCATCCACGTGGTCCCGTTCAATGTGCTTCAAAAAATACATTATTGTTCATATTCCCAAATCTAGAGAAATCTTAATAAGAACAATGCAATCTTATCAACATAAGGCGTCCAACTTCATGTACCGATTGTGAATGACATGTTTTTGATTATATATAATGAATTGTGTCTCACTATACTCAAACAGTCAAGTATACAATTTGTTGTATTTCAGATAATCATGGAACCTTAGATTATTATCGCAAATAATAATACGCGAATAATTGAACGTTAATTCATAATGTCATTGTTATATACTTGCTTAAAAGAGCATCAAACTAACAGATGATAACTCTCTCGTCATCAAGAGGAATGTATTTGAATATTTTTTTCAAGCAGAGTTTGTTTATTCATGAAAAAATCCTCATATGTTAATGTTATACCTGATTTTTTTCGAAGAGCTCGACTTCTCCCTTAAAAGCTCTGCCATCACCGGTCATTATTCCACCATCTCTAACTGAAGCCTCTATGTCCATGTCATCTGGAGAATGGCCTTTACCTATAAGCCAAGAGCTTATGATTGCACATTTGACTAGAGAACTTCCACCTTCTTAGGGCGCTGACCCCCTATGCATTGAACCAGAAAGTAATACAGTTTTAACTTTTCCCTTGCTTGCATTGTTGGCTTTCAACTCATTATCATTTGCTTCCTGCAGAGGCTACTGTAAGTCTGCCTGTTGTAGAAGAGCCTGCTAGTTCAGCAAAAGTAAATTCCCCACAGGTGGTTGGATCCTCTAGTGATGTGTCCCAATCTTCCAAAGCTGCCGACGAGTTATCCTTTGTTTCATCTTTCATCTTTGTTTTGTTTACTGTAACAAAAATTCTAACTGTTTGCATTTTCTTTACAGGACACTGACGTCATTTTGCACTCCATCCAGGACTTGTTTACTTCTTGGGAACAAGTAAAGGCAGACACAACTTCCGATCATCTTGCTTCCTCTGCTACGTTTTCGGAAGAAAACATAAGCGTCCTCAAGCAATCAGTGCTTGACTATGTTTCCTTCATGGATATGGACATCAACAAGGCCAGTGGTTCTAGCCAAAAAGATAAGTTCAAGCATTTAACCAAAAAAATGGCCCAAGCACTTGAGCTTCCTTCACTCAAAATTTCGTCTGATTTTAAGCTGACTTTGAAGATCATCTACTCAGAAATCAGTTCTTTGCTTAAAACATTGATATTTTGACTTTTCATGTGTGACGATTTCGTCTTATATTTTTATCTGATAATGGCAGCCACTATTTGGCTAAACATGTGCTGGCAGCCGATTTTATTAATGAAGTAATTATTTTATTTATTTGGGTTATGTCTTTTGCATGAATTTTAAAACAGCGTACTTGACGTCTTATTTAATCGTACATTACTCTCCAAAACTTAATTACTAACCTTGTGCTATATTCATACTCATTTCCCCTTGTTGAATCTTTAGAAGAAATAAAACTCTTGGTATTCCACCGTCTTCTCAAGATCTGGACCTTCAATTTCGGTTACTACGCATGTATCTGGCCATTCGTATTATGTCTCTTCGCCTTCAAGCCTCTATAAAGCTATGTGTTCGTTACATGCTTGTTGTCTTCATCATCCTTTCTCTCACGACCCATCTGTTTCCATCACTTGGCATTCAAACGATCGATCTTACATATCCAACAGATCCATTCTTTCATCTTTCACCCGGAATAAACCTTTATTTTCCCAATTTCACCTCTGTCTTGATGTTTTCTTTAGTGTGGGAGGTATAGAAAATATTTCTTTGAAAAAGGTCTTCTCAGTGACCTTTTCGCTCATGATCTCCAGAGGAAGTTCTTGATGTGAAAATAATTGCTTGCTGAGAGTGCTTCTCAACCTTTCTGCCTATCATTGCCGCAATGCATTTAGGAAGGCGGTGAAGGCCAATCCACCTTTTTCTGTAGTAGTTGATAGAAGAACAACGATAGCCTACTTCCAATTGCGCCTTATATACCATTTGTATTTTTTGTATTCCTTGATTTGTAATGAATACTTGGTAATGAAAGATTGCTCTTATCTTATTTGAACGTGATTGTCCAATTTATTTTGCTTATTTTGATAACATGATGTATGCCTAGCATTTCAATTTTATTTTATAAGATTTTCTTATATCTATTCACTTTCTCATATGGAAGAAACATACTTCTTCAAGTACTTACCATTAATAAACATTATATGCTTCATGCTACCTAAATCTTCGAAATGGTAAACTCTATTAGACAATATTTTTTCACTTTATATGGTCCTTCCCAATTGGAGGACCATTTGCCTACTTTTGGATCTTTGCTATCCAAATAGAGTAGAGTCTTCTAAACTAAATCGCCTAGGCTAAAAGATTTGGCTACAACTTTTTTGTTATAGAACTTAGTCATTTTTCATTTTTGAACTTACAGTCTATCTATAATGTCCAACTTTAACTCGTCCAATTCTAAAAAAAAATTAGGCTAATGATTCTGCATATTCGCCATCACTTAAATTTTTTGCAAGCCTACTCTAATCGACTGCACATTGATTTTCATAGGCAACACCGCTTCTTGTCCATAAGTAAGTTGAACTAGGGTCATAGGCAACACCTAGGGTCAGACGTATATCTCTATCTCCTACAAGAACATAGGACATTTGTTTGCTATTAAATGATTGTGTTGAGTGAAGTGTATAATAATCGAGAGACTTATTTTCATGTGTGTTTGCTATTGTATAAAAAGAGTGAAAATGGTGAGATTTAGAGTAGTACATTACAAATTGAACAAATCAAATATCAAAATTCAAGATAAAGAAAGTAACCCGTCCCTTGAATGAAGTTCTTGAAATGTTGCTCTTGATTATCACCAAAAATTTCACTTTTCTTCTTCTTCTTCTTCTTCTTCTTCTTCTTCTCTTTGTTGAACCAATCCTTCTTCTTCTTTTTTTTTTTTTTTTTTTTGGAGAATGAGAACTTTCAAAACTAGAGAACTCAAGCTAGGGTTTGAGTCATGAGATTTGGTCCTTAAATACTCCCAAAATTGAGTACAAACAAAAGCCCAAAATGCCCTCGAAAATTCTAATTTTCAAAAATTTTCAACGCACAGGTGCGCACCATTCCAGAAGTAAAGTGCGCAGGTGTGCACTTTTCCAGAAGTAAAGTGCGCGAGTGTGTACTTTTAGTGAAATCAAAATTTGCACAGGAAAACCTCAGGATAATTAGCATAGTTAGTCCATCAACTTGGATAAGTGACATTTTGGTCCTCGACTTTTTGATTCCTTCATGTTGATGATGAACTTCAAAGTCGACTTTTCAATTAAGCTCCAATCTTTTTCATTTTGCTTGTTTTTCCTTGCAATGCGGGGTTCACCTATATAAGACAAAATAATCACAATTATAAGTAGAAATTCGCTCAATTTATCAATACTTCTTCCATTTAACGGCTCTAACAAGTATGTAAAATCGCACTTATCTAACGTGGTGACGTCATTTAAGCCCATAAAGCTTTGATCAAACACTTATGCCAACTTCTGCATTTTCACTTATCATTTTCCTTATGATATTTTTCAGAATCTTATTGAAAGATTATGTCTGTCCATTAGATTGAGCGTAATAAGGTGTGGAATTTACTAACTTAACTCCAAACTCGCTCAAGAATCCTTTCACTTGATCCCCATTTAAAGAAGTTCTGTGATCCATCATTATAGTTTGTGGTATCCCAAATCTATAAATAATGTGGTCACTAATAAAGTCTATAATATTCTTCTGGGAAATCTTCTTTAAAGGTATTGCTTCCACCCATTTAATGAAAAAATATGTCGCAACTATTATGAACGTATATTGCTTAGACAACGGGGGATATATGTTTCCTATTAAATCTATCGTCTAACCTTTAAACGGCCAATGTTTGATAATATGTGTCTTTTCTCTTGCTAGCGTCCTTTGTATCGGACCATACTTTTGGCATGCTAAGCAACTTTTTGCATATTGAACGTATGATTCTCCCATTTTGGGCCAAAAGTATCTACTCCTAATTATTAATCATCTCATTCTTTGGCTAGCCTGATGGGCTCCACATATCCCTTCATGTACTTTGGCCATAATTGTCTTGGCCTCTTGCAAGCTCACACATTTCAATAAAACACGATCTAATCGTTTCTTGAATAGCTCCTCGTCTATTAATATGTAATTTAATGAGCATAGCTTCATTCTTCTATCACCATTTGAGTCGGGCTCTTTTAGGAACCTTTTTATTTCTGCTTTGTATACGATGAACATTAACCCTTCTTACCATCTGTTGCACTACAGGCAGTATTACTCCATACTCACAAGTGATTTTCCAAATTCGGTACCTTAGAATAACCTGAAGCCATTTGGGCTAATTCATTTGCTAAATCGTTATACATCCAGTTAACGTATTGGAGTTCCACTTGATCAAATTCTTCTAACAATTCTTGGGCAATTTCATGTTGGTTTATGAACACATATTATCCCGAGTGAAATCAAATTTATAATAAACCTTTAAAGAATTTATTAAAACTATTCCTACCCCTGCACCTCCAGAAGTTTTTGATCCATCGAAGTATAAAACCTAAGGTTTTAGTTAAAATGACTCAATTTCCAATTCAATTTCTTTAGGCACATTGAGGCATGGATGGTCGACCAAATAGTTAGTCAATGCTTGATTTTTAGCTGTCTTTTGGGGTACATATTGTATTTCAAATTTCGATAATGCCAAAATCTAAAGGCCTATCATTTGGTGTAAAATAGGGCAAGAAAACATATATTTAACCAAATTTACCTTAGAAATTAAGTAAACAATTACAGACAGTAAGTAAGCCCTTAGTTTTGTACGTGTGAAATATAAAGCAAGACAATTTTTCGATAGCAGAATAATTACATTCACATTTTGTTAAATGTCTACTCAGATAATAAATTGCCCCTTCTGGCCCAATTGATCTTCTTGCGCGACCATCCCGACTATCGATTCTTGTTCAACCGTTATTTATACTTTCATTGGCCACCCTTGGATGGATGATACTAATACTAGTGGACTTGACAAATATGTTTTCAGGCTATCAAAAGCCCTTTGATATTCTTCCTTCCAGACGAATTCGTCCTATTTTTTCAACTTTAAAAGAGGCGAAAAATCTTTCATTCGCCCTGCACAATTAGAGATGAAACGTCTCAAAAAGTTTATTTGTCCTAGAAAACTTTTCAACTTTTTCTTATTACTAGGCAGTTTGACATCTAAAATGACATTTACCTTATTTTTATCAAGTTTAATACCTCTTTTGAGCACTAAAAACCCAATAAAATTCCCTGCATTAACACTGAATGCACATTCCAGTGAGTTCAATTTTAGTTTGTACTGCCTTATTCGCTCAAATGAGCATTTTAACTGTCCAAAATGATCTTCCTCTTTAACCGATTTGACCACTATATCATCCACATATACTTCCATGAATTGGCCTATCATGTCATAAAAAATTAAGTTCATTGCCATTTGATAAGTGAACCCTACATTTTTTAGACCGAAAGGCATAACCACTCATTCAAAGCATCTAAGGCCCTAGGGCACCTAAAGGAAACTTTATGTATATTTTCTTCGGCTATGTAAATCTGGTTATATCCTGAATACCCATCCATAAAAGAATACATTACATGTTCGGTAGTCGAATCTACTAGAGAATCTACTGTATGCATTGTATATTCATCTTTAGGCATGGCTAAGTTTAAATTCCTGAAATCTATGTACACCCTAATACTACCATTCTTTTTTAATACCGGCATAATATTAGAGACAATTCAATATATCGGCTGTTCTAATAAAGCTTGCCTTTAACAATCTCTCAATCTCTTTCTTTACTTCAGGCGATACATTATAGACAAAACACCTAGGAGGTTGCTTATGAGATTTAAAATTTGGCTTAGTTAGTAACCTATGTTCTACCAAACCTTTATCTAAACCAGGCATGTGTCCATATTCTCAAGCAAAACAATCATTATACTCTTTTAACAAAACGATCAACTTGTCACTTACCTTTTGACTAAGCATCTGACTGACAAATGTTGGACGATCTTCCGCTTCGTCGCCAATGTTCACCTTTATTAAAGGATCTTGTATTGAGCATGCCCGGGCTTTGTGATCCCCATTACTTCATCGTCTATGTTCCTTGTAGGTACTTTCTCTTCTAAGCAATCCACATTATTGACTTCTCGGCCAATACTCTGCTCCAGTTCAAACACAGCTAATTTATTCTTCAACGTCTTCAAAGCTGCTTCTTCCTTTGTTTTTTCTTTACACTCCTTATTGAAAGCCATCAATCGGCTTTGAGGGCCCGAATATCGACCATGTTTTCTTACTGCTGACAACTCATTGAAGTTCCTTAACCATCATTTTGCCAATTACTGGCTCTTCAAGGGCCACTATGTTTGGCCTCATTTAATTGAACACTTCAGTAAGTGCGTCTACTGAAAATGGCTCTTCGCTTTGTACGACAATTTGAGTTTCTTCACCGTCTTGCACTACCTTGACAGGTCCATAATTTCCTTTGTACATGAACCTTTTCACTGAGTTTACTTCTACAACAAGGGTCTATGGTCTACTTGCACCACTTCGGTTTCGCCTTTGTCATTTCAGAAAATCAGGCATTGGTGAAGCGATGAAGGTATGCAACGGCTCCCGTTAATCCAATCTCTTCCTAGTAGCATATTATAACTGGTAGGACCATCTATCACATAGAAAACTATGATCCTGGTGGTTGTTCCCACAGTTATATCTAGTGGCATCACTTCTTTAGTTGAAGTGACTCCCCCATTAAAACTCGTGAGAATAACTTCTGTGGGGATCATATCGCTCTCTGTCTTTGCAAACTTTCTCATCATTCGGGACGGGATGATATTTATGGCTGCTCCATTGTCGATGAGCACTTTTGCCACATGTATACCATTAACCTAACCAAGGCTTTCACGTAGAAAGGCCTCAAGTGCTTTGTTAATTTCATAGTTGGTCTCTTAAAGATGACCTTTTCAGCTGCATCAATTTCCACCTTCTGTTTATCTTCCATTGGATTGTTTCCTCGTGACAAGTCCACGTGCAATATTTCACATTGGGTCTCTGCTTATTAGACTTCCTCCTTATTTTTTTCCCAATACTTCTTCTTCAGTTATCCAACCTATAGGAGGAGGCAATGTCTCTTCTTCAGTTATCCAACTTGTAGGGGGAGGCAATATTCTTGGAAGTTGCCCATATTTCTCAGCGCGAGGTACTCTCACCTTCTTCTTGGGCGTCCCATACAATACATAGAAGTCAAAGGCGCGTCTAGATGGTTTACCCAACAAATCTACCTCGCCGACACCTTCATGATACAACTGCTTCAATAAAATGTTGTGCGATTCTCCTCTACTTTTCCTCTCTTCTTCTAAGTCAATTTCCTCTTCGATGTCATTTATACCATCATCCTCTTCTTCACCACACATATCCTGAGATGTTTGGTATTCTTCACATTCCAGTACACAGGCTTTTTCCTCGTCATCTTCCTTGTCCTCCTCTTTATTGTTCTTACTTTTGAATTCATTGACCAGTAAGTAATTGTTAGTCATAACAGGAGGCAGCATGCTAAATTGAATAGTAAGGAGTTTCTCTGGGTCTTCTCTATCTTCATCCTTCTTTCCACACTCAAATTTTGATCTCCCAGAAGAATTCTCTGGTAATTCCTCCATGGACTCACTCATACTAGCATCTTCATCATCTTTGAGGACATTTTGGTTAGCCACCTTTAATATCCTTGCTGTTGTCTCATCATTCATCCATAATTTCGCTGGAAACGCCTTTGTTGGGTTCTGGTAATTTCATTGAAGGATACAATTATTCCTGCATTATACTGAAACGAATGTCATACATTTGGCTGGAGAGGCTGCGGCCTGAACGTTTTCCCATGGTTTATCGGTCTGAAGTGCCTCTTAAAAAGCAGTTGCCCATAAAATGGCATATTATGTCCTCCACTGGATTGGAAACTCAGCATACTATTAGGACGATGGTGATTTCGCCACGTTCCAGGTCTTTCATTCACTTCTACTTTGCATCTAGCACACTAGACACCTTCGTCTATTCTAGGTTCCTTTCCCTTGATACGCTTAAAAATACTAGGATGTGACTCATGATCCTCTTCTCCATCATCTATGACTAACTTGAATTTTGGCAATTTATGTTTGAAACCAGATGTAACCATATTTACCACAAGTAGCTGTAGAAAAGGGTTTTCATCCACCGCCATTTTCTTCTTGTCCTCAAACGTGATTCACCCTGACTCGAAGGCATCCTGCAACACATGACGGAAAACCAAACAGTTATTAGTCATATGTGACCATGCATTGTGCCATTTACAATATTTTTTACCCTGAAATTGTTCAGGGTATGGTAACTTATGCTTGTCGCTCAACTTTATCTGCTTATCTTTATACAGTTTGTCAAATATAAGGTCAGCTTTGGTCTATCAAATGAGAATACCCTAGCCCTTTTATTTTCATTTTTTATAGGCTCATTCTTGTCTATCGCTCTAAATTTAGCTATTATAGGACAAGCATATACATCTCATTTAATTAATTAAGCTAAACACATCTATGTCAGATTGTTATATTCGTCATTAAAAGCATGAACGTCAAAATTCGAGTCTCTATAATAAGTTTCTTTGTTAGAGTTTTTCAGTTGTTCATTTTCTCTTATTAGACGTTCATATCTAACCACATTAGCACTCAATTGGAAAAGGTCAAGAAACTCTTTGTTCTGAAATTTCTTTTTTAAATTAAAACTCAAACAACTTTGAGCGATTTTGACAAATTCCTTTTCAGGCAAAGGCACAAAACATTTGCTCTTAGTTATTTTAAACCTCTACAAGAAACTTTCTGCCCATTCATTCAACAGTTGACGTAAATTCGCTAAGTCGGCCAACATAACTTCAGATTCAGTTTTGTAAAACTGAGTGTGGAACAATTGTTCCAATTGTTGCTATGTGTTGGACAGAATTTGCTGGCAAGTTAATAAATCATGAGAAGGCTATCCCTGTTAACGAATTAGGGATCATTCTCATTTTGTGATAATCAGTTACTTCACCACATTACAATGTGAATCGCCTTGTATGTTCCAGGGTTGAAACTTCTCCCATACCAGTAAACAATGAAAATTCTGGAACTTTGTACCTCCTAGGTCAGAGATATGTTTAATCTATCCAATCAGTATATGGCTTTGTGTAGGTTGACCTAATAAAAGGGCGCATCTCAAAGGCCATTTGATCATGTACTATCTCTATAATTTGATTCATCAACACAGCGTTGGGACCATACGGGACTCCTATAGATTGATTCATTGGTGGGACTACTTAAGGCCTAACATTTGATACTAGGTTTGTGGAAAAGCGCCATTATTCAAACCATTGTTACCAAGAACCTGAGTATTTCCGCTATCATTAATTCGTAGAGTATTATGTCCATTAGTTTGGACATTGTCTCTTGCATTTGGGTTACTCCCAGGTTTGATGCTCTATTACCACTATTCAAATTTGTCATTCCATTACCCCTTGGTTTGAAGTAGATGGTCCAAAGGGATGTTCTATTCCTTGATTCGGACCTAGGACTAGGGAATTATGTCCCATAATCGTCCTAGATTGAAAATGATTCCTTATACTTGGCATAACTGGTTGACTAATTTGGCTCACTAACTTATTCATGGTTTCATTTAGAGTATTTATTTGTTTGGTCATGTTGTCATAATGTACATTCCCATTTTGAATAAATCTTTCCATATTATGAATATTCTGTAAATTTACCTGTTCAACGACATCTTGTGTGAGTTCACCAAACAATGCCCGCATGGTTCGAGGACTCAACTCTGTCATTAGCTCGTAATGCCTTTGGTTCTGTCCCTCTATTCCTGGAGTGTTTTGTTGCTCCTCGTATCGTTCAATCACAAACTAGACTATTCATTGGCTTGCTAGCTCCTTATCGAAGTTCTTATGAGGCATATTGCTTCACTCTTCGTATCTTCAGACTTCAAACACCAATTGTCCCACTGGGCGTGCCAAATTGTTTCGCACGAGAAGTCGCTAACAATTAAAAGATGGTTCTGACGATTGTGTAAGAAACAAACATTTCGAGACAAAGTCTTAACGATGGGTGCTTTATTTACGAAGATCACAATTGGCAAAAAGAGAAATGCCTTCAAGTGACATAAGCACACAAAGCAATTGAAAGTTTAATGACAAGAAAGTAAAAGAAACGAAATTACATATTCTTTGTTCGAGAGTGATTTGATCGGACCTCCTTCCATGCTATCTTTGCTCTTTTATACTTTCTTGATAGTTTTCTTAAAGAACCATTTAAACCGCTTATCATCCTATAACTACCCACTTTCTTCGTAGTGGATGACTTATTGAGAAATTGTCATCTTTAACTGCTGTCATTACTCTTATTATTTAACTACTTTCAACCAAGATTCTTGGATCATGGTTTATGATAGGAGTGTTCGTTAAACCGCCTCAATAACCGTTGTTTTGGATGGTCTACAAGACATTACACTCGCCTAGCTTTTGGGCACATCGCGAACTTGGGCGATGATGATGCTATACTCACTCAGATCTTGAGTGATGGGCTGGCTTGAGAGATGGTAAGTCTCTGTTGCATAACTCTATTTTGAACTTTTATTTGGACTTATCCTTCAAATCTCAAAATTGGGCTCCACCCTCTGGACCATTCGATTGGACCATAATTTTGGTTGTCAACAGGTTAATTTATTTTAAGTCTATTAATCTAATTGGTTCCTTTTTAGAGTATTGGCCTAATTTACTCTAAACTTATTTGGTGGTCAAATGGAGGCTTACGGATCATTTCTCTTTTTATAATAACTAGTTTTAGCGCCCGTGCAATGCACGGGTGATTATATTTTTTAAGGTAATGTTAGCGTCTAATTTTTAAGGGATAAAATTATTTTGAAAGCTAGGTAAGTTTTCACATAATTCTTGTACAAATTGATATAAGAAGTAGTCAAATGTCACAAGGATAATGCCAGTTACATAAGGTGTGATTAATTGTAAACTTTTTCCACAGCAGAAAGAAAATGCGATGTAACGCATTGGCCGCATTATTCCATTATGTTTTCAACAAAGAATTTCATCAGAGTTACTAACCAAAAGACTAAATTTAATGTGTACATCATCTATTGTGTGCAATAAGTTTAAAGTTGCTCGGGATACAAAGTGAGGGGAATTACAAATTTTACCCCGCAGGATCAATCCAACAAAATGAAGCTACCTACATCATCACATAAGAGCATCCGAACAAGAGAGTAACCAGAAACGGATGTTGAACAAACTTGATTGCATTAGCACTGTATACATAAACAGCCAAAATTTCTTGAATAATTTTAGCACATGTACGTGAAGAGACATGCTAAAGACAATAATTGAATTTGTTGACTCTCTAACCAGTTGAGCTTAAGATTTAAGAAGATGTGATTCAACCTCAAAATACACATAAAGGTCTTGCACATTGAAATGATTCGTGTAAGTAATATAATGGAAATCATTTTTGTAACAGTTTAAAGTCATTAACTAATATTCTGTTCTGGGAGAAAACCTGAACTTGCTAACTCAAAGGAAAAACAATCATGCAGTAATTCAAGAAAGAAACAAGGGAAGTTTACTTAGAGAAGAGGTTATAAAGAACTTTCCAACAAATATTAGTGAAGAAAAAAGCGTACTTTCCCAAAATTTACCAGTAAAGTGGCACAAACCCAAGAATCCTATGCATGAAATTGAAGAAACTAAACAATAAAAATAGGGGAAAATAAAATTACCTCAACTACTTCTTCAACTTTCAAAAGCCTTCCAGAATGTTGATTTTGTGTGTAAATTTTTAGATCAATTTTAAGTTCTATGACTTTTATGGGCTGTTCTGTAGTTCCAAATCACAACTTACAAGTATTCTTATCATGTTAACTTTTCATAACAAGTACAAAAACAAGGTTCTTGATGAATATTTGCCTTATATTGTGGAAAACACAAAATCCATCAAAGGAGAAATGAAAACATTGAAATTGTTGACTTAGAAGAGTGAGAGACATGCTCCTAGAAAAAATCCATGGCAGTCTGTGAATCTTAATCATCCAGCCACTTTTGAAACTTTAGCAATGGATACAGAAATCAAGAATATGATTATTGATGATCTTGAAAGATTTGTGAGTAGGAAGCAGTTTCATAGGAAGGTTGACAAGGCATGGCAGGGGGAGTACTTGTGGTTTGGGCCAACAGGGACTGGGAAATCAAGTTTGATTGCGGCCATGGCTAATTACCTGAATTTTGATGTTTATGATTTGGAACTCACTGATCTTAGGAGTAATTTTGATCTGAGGGGACTCATTATTTCAACTGCTAATCGGTCCATACTTTCCTAGCAAACATCAAATACTGAAATTTTTAGAACAATTCATTGAGACGATAAATCAAACACTTTCCTAGCAAACATCAAGTAACATAAAGTAACAACAACAGGCAACAGAATCCACTTGCCAAGGCAATGGTAGGCAGCCCAATTTCAAAATCGAAAACAAAGAAAGGGGGTAAGGCAACCCAATTTAAAAAAAAAATAGTAACCAAGAAACCGTAATTAAAAATTAAAATCAATTCACAGATTTTTGTGAACATATGTGAGTTGGACTGAACCAGTATGAACAATTTTAAGAAAATGAACCAAAGATCCACTATCATCGAACCTATGATAACAAGTTTCAACAAAATCAAAACGAATCCATAAAAGAAAAGTGAAATTCAAAACGAAGTTACAGTCAAACATCGAAAAATTGAACAATAAATACCAAGAATATAAAGAAAGTTCGAAACCTTTACCAATCGATCGGTCAAATTTTTCAATAATATGACCTTCTCCATGTCAAGTGCCTTCATGCCTGTGAAGAGAGAAAGACGAAGGAAATGACGGTAGAAGGCTCTTGAACGATGCTTTTGTGGTTTTTTTTTTCTTTTTGATATAGATCCATGAAAGACCCGTGCGCGCACGGGGAGTTTGAGCCCGTCCGCGCACGGGGAATTTGATGCTCCCGTGCACGCACGGGAGTTTGATTTTAAAATTTTTTTTTTGAAATTTTTTTTTTTTAGCAATTAATAATCAGTTTTTATATGTCTCCCCGTGCGCGCACGGCGAGTTTCATTCTCCCCGTGCGCGGGGAGACGTTTCTCCAATTTTTATTTTTTTTTTATTTTCTTTCCCATTCAACTTTTCAACGATTTTTTATATACATAAATTCAAGTATAATTTTATGTAAGTATTATTAATTGTTGTAATTTAATTAGTAAAAATTTAATGTTTTCGTACAACTCTTTAACTGTAATGGAAGATACCCACCCCAATAATAATACTAAAATGATATATTCACAAACTTATTAAGTTAACCTAATATGATTCAGAATTTATTGTGAAACATTGATAAATACTAAATCTACACAAACAAAATTAACTATTTAAAGAAATAATAAAGTAATAATAATATAAATATTATTGTGAAACATAGAGAAATACTAAATCTACACAAACAATATTAACTATACCTAACGACTTACAAAAATCGAACACAATTATATTTATTTAAAGAAATACTAAATATGCAAAATTAATAATAATATAAACAAAAATAACTTTTACATATAAATACTTACAGTAAAAGTTTATGCTGCAATATCAAAGCTTCAAAACTTAGTCGTACAAGCTGAAAAACATAATGGAGTAAAATAAATATTTTCATCATTTATAGATCAACATAATGGTATTTACATGCTAAACATACCAAAAAAAAAAGAAGACAAAATTAACTATACCTAACTACTTACAAAAATCTTAACCATGTAACACAATTGTATTTTTATTTAATGAAATACTAAACATGCAAAATATATATCTAATATCTAATATAATAATAGAAACCAAAATAAATTTTTCGATAGACTTACAGCAAACAGCAGTAAAGGTTAAGAAATTCTCGATAATTGAATAAATTTTTGTTCATTAGTTCTCCCATATAAATAGACTAATTTCTTCAGCCGACTACAAAAATTAACCGACTATAAAAATATCAAAAGTTATTGAAACTATACAGAAGGCGCCTACATTTTTGACCGTATATGGGTAATGAGTCCTCACCTTTTTGTTTCACCGCCACAGTTAATAGTTTTCTGTTTTTTTTTTTTTTTTTTTTTTGTCATATGAACATCAAAGTCAACAATTGAGGCTGGACCGTCTGTTTCAGGGAATTTCTTATAAGAGGAAGGATAAATTAGGGAAAAAAAATACGTCAAGAATGAATAGTAAACTGCGGATTGCCTCTTTTAGTAGAAGAGGGATATATTTTATTTTGCTAATTTCTTCTAACAAACGGGTGCCACCTTTGCCTCAAGTGTGTCTGCTGACTCTCTCCCACCTTTGCGTCCTCGTATTCTTCGCATAACTTTAAACCAACCAACCAACCATAATTCTCTCTCTCTCTCTCTTCTCTCTCTAATGTTCCTTTCTCATTTTCATCTTTCTTGTCCTCCATTAGAGAAAATATACACATATGCTTAGCAATTTCTCTCTCCCGTCTCTTCCGTCGGATATCTAACGACTTGTCGCCGGAATATTCTCATCGGACGGATATTTGACCCCACAATGGTCCAACACATCCGGTTGCCTAACAAAACCCATTATTGTCCACGACCCGACCCGGGTGGGTGTGGGTCTGAGCTGGCGAAGGACCTTTCATGGCCGTTCGGGAAGCTCGACGGTCTTGACAGGGATGATTTGCGGGAGGCTGCGTATGAGATTTTCTTCACGGCTTGCCGGTCGTCACCGGGGTTCGGTGGAAGAAGCGCCCTCACGTATTATAATCCCTCTGATGGAGGAGACGGAATCGGGCTGGGTTCTCCAATGAAGTCACCCGGTGTGGGAATGGCGGTGAACAGCAGGGTTAAAAGGGCGTTGGGTTTGAAAATGATGAAGCGGTCTAATCCTTCTTCCCGGCGGTCCAGCTCCTGTGGGTCTAACCCGATGTCGCCGAGTGCTGCGAGCGGGACGGTATCGAGCCCCCGCCTGATGGCCTTCAGTACGGCGCCGCAGCCGAGGATGAGGCGACCGATGACGGCGGCCGAGATCGCCAGACAACAGATGAGGGTGACGGAGCAGATTGACAATAGGTTACGTAAAACTCTGATGAGGACCCTCGTTGGCCAAGTAAGTAATAACTCTAGATGCATATTTTATTAATAATAATAAATGAATATATTACAGACTTTGGAGGGAATCGGCCTAATCTCCAGCTAAAAGTGCAAAAGAAATCAGCTTACCGTGTCCCCAGCCATCCTTGCATTGTTGTAGAAGAAACTAAAATGGAGATTTTCTGATGAAATTATGCCTCACAGGCCACAGCATGCATATAGAATCAGAAAATGGGAGCTATATATTCAAAAATCATAAGAATATATGATTTAATACTGTCTAATTATTATTTGTTGTTGGATCAAGAATTTATGTTTACCCTTAATGGAGATTTGGATGTAATTCTTTGATTTGTGCAGTATATTATATATTCACGAAGATAGTTAGCCAATTGCATTTGTAACTAACACTGGCTTATTAATTTGATAAGATGGGAAGGCGCGCAGAGACGATAATTCTTCCTCTAGAGCTACTACGCCACCTAAAACCATCTGAATTTAACGATTCTCACGAATATCATTTGTGGCAGAAGCGTCAGCTTAAAATCCTCGAGGCTGGACTTCTGATACAGCCTGCAATTCCAATTGACAAATCTAACAAATTTGCTATGAAATTAAGAGATATAATTCAGGCTTCTGACATGAAGGCAATAGACACAGGAAAGAATTCAGAAACCATGAAATCGCTATGCAATTGTGTTATGTCCTTAGCTTGGAGAAGCCCTGACGGCTCCCCTACAGATGTGTGCCATTGGGCTGATGGCTACCCTCTAAATGTTCATGTCTACATTGCCCTCCTTTACTCGATTTTCGATATAAAAGATGAAACATTAGTCGTTGATGAAGTCGATGAATTGCTTGAGCTTATGAAGAAAACATGGTCTACATTGGGAATCAATAGATCAATACATAATTTGTGTTTCACTTGGGTGTTGTTTGAGCAATATATCATGACAGGACAGATGGAATCGGATTTACTAAATGCATCCCTTGCTATGTTAACAGAAGTAGCAAATGATGCTAAGAAAGTTGACAGAGAACCTATGTATGTGAAAATGTTGGCTTCTGTATTGACTGAAATGAAGAGGTGGTTGGAGCAGAGATTGCTCGATTACCATGGAAATTTTGAAAGAGGATCAGTCAGGATAATGGAAAACATTCTTCCCTTAGTTTTCTTGGCTACCAAGATTTTAGAAGATGTCCCTGGATATATTTCAGAAGCACAACTAGAAAATGGAGAAGTGGCTAATGACTCGGATGGAAATAGGATAGATCGCTATATCCGATCTTCGTTGAGGAATGCATTTGCCAAGGTTTGTATAATTTAAAATATGAGTCCATTGGTGAAGGCTAAACTTTTTGTGAAATTCATGTTGGTCATCACTGTACTTCATTTTTGTTCAAGTTGGTCATAGAACTTAACCTTTGTTTCAAGTTAGTCATTATGTCCATTTCGAGGAATTTGACAGAGAGAAAAGGAGGCATGGTAGTCTGGTTATTTGCCAACTATGTGGTCATCGTGCCAGCTTTTCCATTGTCAAACCATGAACGTGGACACAATGATCAAATTGTAACAAACATTCAACTTCAGTGACCATCTGGGAATGAAGTCAAAGTTCAATGACCCAACCTGGAAAAAAAATGAAGTGCATTGAACGACGTGAAGCTTTTCTACAAGTTCAGTGACCTCTGGTGTTTTAACCCTTGAGAATACACAATTTTTTCTGATATCTTTGTTGATGCTGACATATTGTTATGATTAAAAGATGCTTGATGAGCAGTGTGTGAATTATGAAGCTCTCGAAGCACAAGAAGTGTGCCAGGTTCTCATTAAGTTAGCTAACAAAACCGAAGAATTGGCTGCAAAGGAAAAGGAAATATTCAGTCATGTTCTCAAGAAATGGCACCCTATTGCAGCTGGAGTTGCTGCCGTGACTCTGCACTCTTGCTATGGAACTTTGTTGAAGCAGTATCTAACTGGGACACCCTTGCTCACGAACGAGACAATCTCGATATTGCAGAGAGCAGGGAGGATCGAGAAGTTGTTGATTCAGATGGTGGTTGAGGACTCAGGGGAATGTGAAGATGGAGGGAAAGCTATTGTAAGAGAGATGGTTCCTTATGAAGTAGATTCAATCCTTCTAAGGTTAATGAAACACTGGATTAATGAAAGGTTGAAGAAAGGAAAGGAGTTTTTCCAGAGATCAAAAGACACAGAAGTAAGCATACAATAAGGGTGTGTCTGGCCAATATTTTGGCCAAATTTTCCATGATTTTTTGACCGTTGAGGTCAACACTTGGACCCCACATGTCTCACATTTGGTCCAAAAAGATGGCTGAGTCATGTACCAACGGTTAAAAAATGCTGAAAATCCTCCAAAAAATCTTGGCCAGAAACACCCTACGTTAGTTGTAAGCATAATTTAGAATGCATATGCATTTTAGCATTGAAGAGCTAATAAGTAACTCTTTGTTTGAAATTTTGTCTAGACATGGAATCCAAAGTCCAAAACCGAGCCATATGCACATTCAGCAGTAGACCTGATCAAGTTTTCTAAGGAAACAGTGGAGAACTTCTTCGAAATTCCTGTAAACAAATCAGAAAATTTAATTTTTGATCTTGCTGATGGCTTGGAGCATCTCTTCAAAGAATACATTACATTTGTCACATCATGTGGTAAGAACTAACCCTTCAAATTCATTGCATGTTTGATACATATTACTAGACATGACTAGATAGTATGGTGACAGGATATTAACTATTTTTTCATCTCTTTGATATTGTCCAGTTGTGCCCAATTCACTTTACCAAATACAGCATCATAGTTTTATTTGGAATAAAGGTGTACTAGTTAGAGTTTGCTTTCAAATTTGACATCTAAAGAGATTCTTTTGCACAATCCAAGTCTAAACTTTATTTGACAAGATAATTACTTGATCTTTCATTTCTTTTACAGGATCAAAGCAGAGTTATCTCCCTACACTTCCTCCTCTAACACGATGTAGTCAGAACTCGAAATTCCTCAAACTGTGGAAAAGAGCAGCATGCAGTGTTGGAGTAGAAGATCCGAACCAAAACATTATAGATGATGGAAATCACCCACGCCCTTCAACTAGCCGTGGAACACAACGCCTTTACATTCGGCTTAACACCTTACATTACCTTCAGTCTCAGCTCCACTCCCTCAACAAAACATTATCCCTCTCCTCGAAGGTCACTCCATCACCCCAAAACCAGCTAAATAACAGAAGGAGACAACTTAGCCGTTCCTATTTTGAACATAGCCGATCATCTATACAAGTATCCTTTCAGCATGTGTCAGAAGTTGCTGCCTATCGTTTAATATTCCTCGACTCAAACTCTGTCTTCTATGGAAGTCTATTTGTTGGTGATGTAACAGACTCACGCATTAGGCCAGCATTAAGAATACTCAAGCAGAATCTTACTCTTTTGTGTGCAATAGTTACTGATCGTGCTCAACCACTCGCACTAAAAGAAGTAATGAAGGCATCTTTTGAGGCCTACCTTATGGTTTTGCTAGCAGGGGGAAGCTCTAGAATCTTTTCAAGGTTTGATCACCCAATGATCGAGGAAGACTTTGATCATTTGAAACGCGTGTTTTATACGTGTGGAGAAACTTTGATAGTCGAGGATGTGGTGGAAAGGGAGGCTGAGACGGTGGAAGGTGTCATAGCATTGATGGGCCAGTCGACTGAGCAATTAGTCGAAGATTTCAGCATTGTGGCTTGTGAAGCCAGTGGAATGGGTGTTGTTGGTGTAGGGCAAAAGCTGCCTATGCCTCCAACTACTGGAAAATGGAATCGATCAGATCCTAATACGATACTGAGGATTCTTTGCTATAGGAACGATCGAGCTGCTAATCATTTCTTGAAGAGAGCATTCCAATTAGCAAAGAGAAGGGGGTGAGAGTCATTCAAGATTACAAATTTTCAAGGTATGAATTTGAAACTAACAGAACTAATTGAGCTCTTTTGATAATTGTGAAAAAAATGTTTGGTTTAAAATTTGATGAAGAATGTAAAGAAAATTGCTATATAACTTTTCTCATAGTATATAAATTCAGTAATATTCAAAGATAAAGCTGGTGATTTGAGAGCACTTAGACTAAGTTTTTGGTGGGAAAAGCAAAATTTGAATTTTTTTCGCCTTATCCTTTGTCATCTTAGGTGATCTACTGTTCAGACAGATACTTAGAATGTATATTTTCTCAAGTTCACTAATTGTAATTGTTGAGATTTGAGACATTACTTGAAACATCCTTGGAAAACTCTATGCAGATTTCATTACTTGGTTTTCATTTACAACAACAATCTAAATTTCGTTTCTGGTAAATTTGGGGTTGGATGTATAATTCTTTCCCGGAGCTCTTTTCGGCTCATTGCTAAATCTATCGGTGATATTTTCATCTATTCCAATTCACAAAGAATGGAAGCAGAAAAGATCCCGATATTCTGGACATTTTATTAATACCCCTTTTAACACAAGATCTTAGGGTCCGTTTGATTGCAAGGTGGAAAATGGA
Organism: Fraxinus excelsior; assembly: GCA_019097785.1. Taxonomy (NCBI): domain Eukaryota; kingdom Viridiplantae; phylum Streptophyta; class Magnoliopsida; order Lamiales; family Oleaceae; genus Fraxinus; species Fraxinus excelsior. The sequence continues at coordinate 19,754,166 of CM032644.1, forward strand.
TGGAAAGAAAATGTTTTACAGGGAAAATATTTTCTTAGAAATTGTTTTACTGGGAATTGTAATTAATTGTGTTTGATTGGTATAATTTTCTATGGAAAATGTTGAAAGTTTGGAGTTCATTTGACTTCGTTTTTTATGAAAATTGTTCATTAAAGTGATAATATTTTCTACTATTAGGTTTAGAATTTATTCCAATTGTCAAAAATAAAAATAAAAATTGAAAAAAAAATAATAATTACACCGAATACTATTCGTTTGGCTTTGTTTTGCATGGAAATTGTCAATAAAAGTGAAAATATTTTTTACCATTGTATCTAGAATTTCTTCCTATTTCCAAAGATGCCTTGCGCAGGCAGCTTTAAGTTAAGCTACCAGGCAGTTTAAATTAAGCTGCCTGCTTTTAAGGAAGGAAAAAATTCAAAAAACACGAGCCGGCTCGGCCCGTTTAGGCTCGGGTCTAAAGCTCGGGCCGAGCCTTATTTTTTTGGCCGGGCTTTGCTCGGCTCGGCTCGGCTCGTACCAAAAAAAGTTCGGTCCAAAAAAGCTCGAGCCGAGCTCAGGCTTTTTTTTTTTTCCGGCTTAGCTTGGCTTGGCTCGTTGACATCTCTAAAAATATTTTTCCACCAAAATATCAAGAATTTATTTTCCTCAAAAATGTGGAAAATTTAGAAAGTTGAAAAATGGTGGAAAATATAGGCTATCAAACGGAGCCTTAGAAACTTATACACAATGTATCAAAATTTAATTCATATTAGCAAATAATCATATTTAAACCAAGTTATATCGATTAATAATGGCCAGAGGTACATAGACCAGCAAATAATTGATTCCTGATCAACCTAAGCGTTCGATGTACCCTTACTTCAGCTATTTACCTTCATCATTTGATGCCTCAGAAATTGTTCCCACCGAAAGTGGTTTGCTACATTCTTTCTCATTGTAGATAGCTAGGATTCTTTAAGCACTTCCATTGAGTTGGAGACTTCATCCTTATATCGATACAACTTTACGATTAGTAAGAAGACGATAAAATTCAAGAAACTCAGCACTGCAAGAAATGCAAAGTATAGATCAAGTCGAGAGGCGTTAAGGTTATTTCGTATCCATCCTTTGTGACCATTCTCCTTGGTGATGTGAGAAACAGTCGAGAGAATGAAACTGCTGAGGAAATTCAAAATTCCCACACTAGTCGTCGAATATGAAGTTCCGAGACTTTTCGTGCTCTCGGGTGGTCGCTTCTGCATATGCATCAGCCACTCCCATGAGTATAAATTTGGGAAGCAAGATAAATATTTTCAATGGAACCTGTCCTCCACTTTCGACTAGGTCATGTTTTGTGGCTACAACGAGCCGACGCTTTTCAATTACCGAGGCTATTACCATAATTAGAGGTGTCAATCTGAGTGGTCCGGACCGGGTCGGCCAGCCAACATATGAGCCCGGTAACGGCCAACGCATGGGCGGAGGGAGGGGTGGGCTATAGCCCACCCTACCCCCAACCCAACAACGTTTTTTCAAGTTAATTTTTTTCCCTTTTTTATCTCTGGAAGATAAGATTGTCCTCCATATTATCAATAAATTTAAATTTTTTGTAAAAAAACTATTAATATTTGGGATGGAAAAATTTTATTCTTTTTAATTTTTTACCATGAATTTGCTTCTGGGTTGGGGGAATTAATTTTTGGGCTGGGCTAATGTTAATCTTTTTAATTTTTCACAATGAATTTGCTTCTGAAACGATGTTATTATCAAAATAAGTAATATGCTATATATTTAATTTTATTAGTTTAAAAATATATTGTTAGAACTTTGTTACGAGCGTTCAAAAATGTATTATGACCAATATTTTAAAAATCGACCTGGTCATCAACCTGGAAAAAAGTGAAGGATCAAAATGTTCAACCGAGGTCGAACCGGGATCGAACCAAATACAATAAATACATAAAAAAATAATAAAATACTATGAAAAAAAATTATTTTAAATTTCATATTAATAATTCTAAGTAAATCTATCTTTGTTAATTAGATTCATTATCCTACAATTAGTCTCGATACTTCAAAAATTAAAAATCAATTGTTAAAATATTTTATTTTGTTAAATTAAAATAGTTTAAACTTATAGAAAATGATATCTAACATTAATATATTAATAATCAAGTGGGATTTAAGTTAAATTTGAAAATTAAATAAATGAAATGATGAAGGTGAATATTACAATTTAATTAGTTAAGATTCAAAATCAAATTAGTCAATTAGACATGCATTTGGAAAATGATTTTGATGAGTATTTTAATTTTTTTTTTTGTTATTCACTATCCCACATTAGAAGTTTATAAAACCATTGGAGATGAGTATTTATAAAAGACAATATTGGGATATTGGAAGTTTATGAAACCATTTGAGAGAAGTGCATATATAAAATGAGCATGTCATCTAATAGTTTTCTATGGGTCTTTGAATTGTAATAATTTATAAGGTCCATTTATGAAATTAAATTTTTTTTAAACTAAAAAAAAAAAAATCGGGAAAACCACCAAACTGCGACTAGTTCATCGGTTTATGGTTGAACCGGTTGTTCAGTGAGTTTTGAGTGATTTTGTCATAATCGATTATCTGGGCATGATTTTGTCCGATTTTGGGTCCAATTTTTGTTTTACCGTGTGGTTTATAGCATCTTTTACATATAAGTTCATTGAAAAAAAAATTAAATTTCAGCCCACCCTAACATAATTTTCTGGCTCCGCCCCTGGGCCAACGTGAAAAAAAGTCCGCCCGCTACGGGTTACGAGTCGGTTACAGGTCGGCCCACAATTTTGGACTACAACCCAGGCCCGCCACTGACCCATCCGGGTCGAACCCATGAGGGTCACAGATCACGATTTGATCCGGTTTGGCCCATATAATTGTATAAATAAAATTATAAAAATATAGAATTTTTTATATTTATAGCAAAAAAAATTTTAAAAAAAATGTAAACTAAAAATTGAACAAAATGATAAATTCAATTTATACCAAGAAATGTTTACATATAATTCAAATTTAATGTTATATGAATTATTTATAACTTTGAAAAGTTAAATTTAACTTAAGCAATTAACAACTAAATGCATTTCTAATTACTATTATCAAATATTTATAGTATAAGTATATCCCAACTAAGTTGGTACCTACTTTTACTATAATTTATAGTTTAAGTACATCTTAATTAGGTGGCACCCACTTAACTATAATATATATATTTTTTTCACGGGTCACGGTTAATCGCGGCCCATGAAGGTGCAACCCATGAAGCCCTCGGGTCGCACCTCCTTGACCCGTGAACCGCCTGCTCGGGTCACGGGTCGGCCCGCGGTCCCGGGTCGATCCGAGTCTATTTTCACGGGTCTGGTCGGTTCGTCCGTCTTGACACCTCTAACAATAATGACAATGTGAAGCACAAAACCAATCCCTACTGTCTGAAGGAGAGTAATGCCTCTCGGGTTCTGTGCATTTTTACCGAAACAAACACAGTAATTAGGCTGGAATGAACGCGGGAGGTACTTTCCGGCAATAGACGATATCGTTTCGGACTTCGACGATGTAATTTGATGGCAACCGCGCTATCAACGATTGCCAAATTCAGGGGCGGACCGAGACTAATTTTCTTGTGGGGTTAAAAATGAGATTTCAAAGATGTTTAGGTTAAAAAAAAAAATGACCCCACATGACCCCATGTGTGGACGCCCCTAGCCAAATTCATGATGACTAGGAATCAATCTCTCTTCTTGTTCGCTACAATATGTGGAATGATAGATACGAAAAGTCAGGAATAGATGTTGGAATTAACAATAGCCTACCCTTTTTTGGTTTGTATTCGATAATGTTGTGGAAGAGCAATGGAGGCCTTGCTTAGAGCAATCGTGTTGTATTCTTGAGAGTTTTTAGTATATGTATTTGGTCATTTTCTTATCAAGATGCCAACCCTTCTTTCTTACAAGAATGGGCTATTTATACTGTCTTGACCGACGTGGTGACCATAGGATCAAAACCATGTAGCCAAATCTCCTGTAACCAAGCCTCACATCATTGTCCATTCCTTTAGTTAATGTTGACAATGGGTCAACCGTTCTATATTGTAAACTGACATACTGACACACTTTATTACAAATATCACATCAGTCATTTCTAAGAAATCTCCGAATCTACTATAGGAGACAGCGTCAGCTTCATGAGCTTCGGGCGAGTGAGAGCATCGGAAGATTTGAGGTGGTTCTCTAAGTGAAGAGTTTCAGCTTCTTTCTTTGTTTCCTCATGCAGTGGTTCGGTCCAAGTTGTAGTGCTTCGCCTTTGAGGCAATGCCTCAACATGGACATCGGTCCACAATACAAGGATCTCGGACTTCTTCATGTTTTGACCTCATGGATCTCCATTTGGCCTCCTCGTTGACCTTCTGATTATGTGGCTTGATTTTCCACGTGGCACTCTCATAGGAAGCCTAAAAAATGAGGCATAACACCATATATTTATGGTTTCAATGAGAATTATAAACTGATCAAGTTACAAACTTCTAGAGTAAGATTTATTTAAGTATTCTCACAAGACTTAATATTCATTAATAGTTATCTCATAATTTTATAACATTGTTCATTTGATTACTCATTGAACAAAAACTCTTTCGTTAAAAATCTTGTTTGACAAGAACTTAGAGGGACAAATTCAAACAAAGGGCAAAAGAATACAATTAATTGTTAAAATTTTAGAGTATTATGAAAAAACGCCACCAAATTAAAACATTGTCATGGAAGTCCAGTAGAACAAAATCTGGATGAAGAGGAGTATTGCTACTCCATTTGGTGATATCACTACAGATTATTGAGTCGATGCATTTTAGTCCTCGAGTCCCAATTTCTTGAATGTAGATGACGGCAATACTTCTGTAAATAAGTTGGACACATTATCACTTGAAAAATTTGTTAAATATGAATGTCTATTATTCTTCTTAAGCTCATGAATGTAAAAGAATTTTGAAGAAATATGTTCTCATCTCTTTTGATGTAGCTTCTTTTGAGTTGTGCAACACAAGTTGCATTAACAATATTATTTTACTTTTGTTGAAACTAATCCACATGATACTTGGATATGATAGATCATGTTCCTGATATATATATATATATATTTGCAATAACTTCACAATGATTTGAATATGTTGCTATCAAAGTTTGCTTTATAGATCTTCAATATACAGTTGTTCATCCATGTGTAAATATATTATTTACAATTTTGCTTTATATAAATCAGAGAGAACCTAATATGCATATCCTACTTAAGAATATCCTATTTTTTGTGAATTAAACAACCTCATGTCAACAATACCTCTTAGGCAGTGTCTTAAAAATCCTGCCTATGCAGTACCTAGGCGCTGCCTAGACACGAGGCACGAAATATCACGCTTTGACAATGAGCGCATATTGGCGCTTTACTAATTTTTCTTTTTTAAAAGCAATTTTATTTGACTTTAGTTTCAAGTTTTAAATGATTTTATATGTCCAAAAATAAAAAATGAAACACATTAGAAAATCTCAAATATAAGTCATCTAGTTGGAAGTTGAAACTATAAAAAATAGTTTTAACTTTTGCAATTCGAAAAATTAAAAATTATATAGTTGGCTAATTATAGAAATTATTAAGTAAATATAGTATTTTATAATTTTACTTGTTGGGTTTGTATTATTTTAATTATTAAATAATTTTGAAAATGATTTTAAAAATAAGAAAATATTTTTTATGTTTAGGCTCGTAAAGCTTGAGTTTCATGATTAGCCGCACTTTACGATTTTTAGAACATTGCTCTTAGGTAATAATGAATGTGTTTAACACCGCTTCAATGTCTTCTAATAGTTGGTGTATAGCTATGTCTGATTGAGTTCAGTTTACAAGATAAGTTAATACGCCTATAGCACTTAAGTATGTAACTTTAAAACCCAAGATCTATTTTCCCATCTTCAAGTGGGTGAAATTTATAGTTTTCACATGGCGATCAAATGAGCATAGGTGAAGCGAGCGATGTACTTTATCCATATAAAAACGTTTTAATACTATTTTAGTATATGAAAATTGATGAACAAATAATTTTTCTTGAAAATATTCAATTTTCAATCCAAGATAAAAATCGATTTATGTCAAGTCTTTCATCTTAAATTCATTTTTCAAGTAATTTACAATTTTGTTGAGCATTTCACGAGTTCCTATTCGATAAATCATCAAAATAAATTATATCAAATATTTTTTTAATTTATTTTTACGAAAACACATGGACAAATATCTCTGTTTTTATTACAATAAATATTCTGTAAGGAAATTATCCAAATTCACATTGTTTTTATCCGTATAGTGATCTTGTAGTTTGCCTTATGTTTATAAACTATACATTGCCTCGTGTTTTCGTATGTTTTTATCCCTATAAATTATGTTCGGAAAATATTTGTTGTACATAACTATTTACATAATGTTTTACATAATGATGAGGTGTCGAAATGGAAATGGTGAAGTTTATTTATGAAATTTTGATCTAATTAAATCTTGTCACATCATCTATTGGTAAACCATTATATAAGTTGTTATATACAAGTAACACAACCGGTTATATTTTTATACTTCTAACTTATGTTTGCCTCATGTTTATAAATTATTTATAAACATTAAAGTCAATTTTTATTTACACATCTCAAAAGAACCACAAGTACTAGCTATCAACTATTCACCAAATACTTATAATTTAATCCATTTTCAAATGTCTAATTTTAGCCATTTTCGCAGTATAATATACATAGTTTAATATCGCGATTTTTTTTTCTTGCAGTCTAATAATACCCAAAAATGTTGGGTCATATATTAATGATAATATTAAAAATTAATTTATATACTCATATCCCACCCCATCCAAATCCATCATTTTCTCTCTCCTCTTCCTCTCCCTTCTTTCTTCTCCTCTCTTCGTCTTCGTCTTCCTCTCCGTCTCTTTCTACCCTTTTCCTTACACGTGGACAACTGTCGTCGTTGGAGACCACCTCTAAGAGTCTCTACGCAACAACATCACATCTTCCTAGAGAAGTCGCGTGTAGCAGCGATGACATTGCTGCGTGCGGCTTTACACGATGTCGTTGCAGTGGATGCGACTCACAGCGGAGTGGCGCTCATATCTATTTATTTTTTTGGCTATCTGTTGTCACTCATATCTATGTAGCGATGCTCAAATCTATTGAGTTTTGTTGGTGATCTCAGGGCATTCGCTCTATTAGAATGAAAAACAATTCTGAATGGTCATATATAAATCAATTAAGGTTTATTTAGTACTTTTGTGACCTAAAAAATGCGTCAACAGAATCCCTTCCACTTCCCCTCCATGTAGACATCACTTTCACATTGGAACACTCCGTTAGGAGACAAAGGCCACCGGATGAGAAAAGGGGCCGACGATCGTTTGCACTTCGATGGTCAAATCAACGGTCAGAAGAGAGAAATATAGAGTGCAAGAGAGGGAGAGTGAATTTGAATAGGGTTAGAAATCATACTTTATTGTGAATAAAACTTACACATATATAGGAAAATGTAAATGGGTCACGTGGGTAATAGGTCGTGCCCAATATGCAAATTATTTAGTTTAATAGCTCGATCAATTCAACAGTCGATACCACGTCGACATATATGGGACCCCTTCCATTTGAGCATGACACGTAATTTATAAGTATAACAATATTCCCCCAAGCCTAAGCTGTACATTCATGTGCAGGTCGGACTTTAAAATATAAGCTATCAAGCAGACGAGGTCTCAAAGATTGCCTAAAGAAATATGCATTGATCCCAAATATGAGAGGACTTGCGAATTGCCTCAAAAGTATATGTGCGAGCCTGAATAAGCAAGGGCTTACAAACTATCTCGAAAATATGCATTGATCCCAAATAAACAATGACTTAAGAATTGCCTCGAGAAGATAAATCGCTCTAATAAGTGAGGACTTACGAACTGCCTCAAAAAATGTGTGAGCCTGAATAAACGAGTACTTACGAATTACCTCGAAAGATAGTTACTGCATACAATTTGTCGAGATTTCGGCAACATCTCCTCTATAATATAGACTAAACCAACTAGTAAGACAATATTGACAGGTCGAAAAAGTGTTCGACTTTGATTACCGCAAGTGTACGGATCGTTCAAGTAATAAAAATGGGTTTTAAAGTCCAAGTATCATTCCCACGAAGATTGAGTAGTTTAGATATTATTTATCTCGACCATAACCTAAAGTAAACGAATCCAAAGAGATTTTTATGAAATTGTGAATTTTTACTAAATTGAACTAAAATTATGAAATTGAATGCAAATTAACTAATGGAATGCCAAATGTGAATGTTTGATGAAAATATATGTATGAAAAGCGTACTAGGTTCCCGAATCCCCTCGTAAGCTCACCTCTAATCCCTATTTCACAAATTGATGACACAATGCGTCGGTTGAAGAATCAATGCTCCTATTTTATTCACCAATCTCTCTCGAGTAGAGTTGAACCTATTCTCGCATACCATTTGACTATATCTCTATGACAAATGCAAATATACAAGAATGCATGGATTTTTGTGAACACTTAAAGACTCACGTAAAGCATAGCGGTATATCTCTATCCCCTATCGAACCCTACGATGATTTGTATCTTGTAGAATCTATTCTCCTTCTCTCGAATGCATGAAATAGATCACCCAAACTCACATAATCATTGCGCATATAATTATAGAGACGATAACGTGAATACAAACCATTCAACACCCAACAAATATGTTTAGAATCAAATTGCAAAATAAGAAATTAGAAGTTTACAATACGAGGTTCATCGTTCACCTAGCACAAATGAAACTAGCCTAGCATAACTGAATTAAAATAAAGGAATAAATAAATAAGGGAAGACATCACCCAATTCATAGAAATAAAGCTTGAAATCCTTGGTCTTGATGTGAAAATCCTTGCCCTAACCTTTGTTCTTGCCTCAAAAGGATGAAATTCTCTCTAGAAAGGCGTAACCCTAGCTTCTGGACGTTATTCGGCTTATATAGGAGTCCCCAAGTCATTACCATAAGAGTTGGATTCGAAATAGGAAACTCGGAATCTCGCCAATTTTTCCTTCTATGCGACCGCATAGAAGGGATGAATGCGGTCGCATAGAAGGGCCTGTTTGTGCTCTGGAATTCCCTGCATGGACCAATGCGGTCGCATGCAGGGGACCACTATGCGACCGCATAGTGGTGACAACTTTCAATTCGTGGCGATTTGGTCCCTGAATCCTATTTTTCCACTTTTCGACCCTTTTTCCATCTTTTTCTTGTTCCAATGCACACTTTCAATACTCAATTGAATCTTTTCATCTCCATGTACTCAATTTCTCCTCCGAGTCATCTTTTGAGTATTTGCATCTTAGTCCATGAACTTTGATTTGTCTCCTTTTTGGTCCTTTTTCTCCATTTTTCTTCCTTTTTCACCACGATCACCGATGTTGACCTACAAACAAGATTTGTAACCAATTTAGCCATGTTTCACGCATATAACGATGGATATCCAAGTTAAACTCATGAATTAAACGTGTAAAATACACTTCTATCATCTTACTCTAATTTTAATGTTCCTATACTTGTGCACTTTTGAATCTTCGTACAGGTAACTGTTGATGTCCCAGATATTCGTGGAAGAACAGAGATCTTAAAGGTCCATGCTGGTAATAAGAAGTTTGACTCTGATGTATCTCTTGAAGTGATAGCCATGAGGACACTTGGTTTTAGTGGAGCAGATCTTGCTAATCTCTTAAATGAAGCTGCTATTCTGGCGGGTCGACATGGAAAGTCCGCAATCTCATCTAAAGAAATTGATGATTCAATTGATAGGATAGTAGCCGGAATGGAAGGGACAGTTATGACGGAGGGCAAAAGCAAAAGTCTCGTAGCATACCATGAAGCCATGCCATCTGTGGGTAAATGCTGTAAAGAATTTCATCTATAGATATTATATTTGTTACACACACACACACACACACTCCTATACATAAGCAATTTGATATTTTTATCATCTTGCTTTTTAGATGTAATAGTTAAATATGGAATCAATCTTATGCTGTTGTTCTGTCTTCTGTTGTTTGTGAGCCGTGACCAGTAAACTAAATTCTCTGGCTGTCTTACTATTACAAACCTGGCCAAACCAGTAAACTGTATAATAGCCTGAATATATACGGTAACCCCCAGGGCAGATTCCAATTACACAGCCTTAATTGATCTGATGCTCTATATGATGTTTTTTGCTTCTGATATATAGCAATTCCCATATAGAATTTTATGTCCAAAGATTTAGATATATAGCTTTGTATTTCATATGAAGATTAGTGTAGCCAATGGAGTGTCTTTATTAAATCACCAGTCTTTATTTCACTGTCTTTTCTGATAAATTGTGTTGAAAATGACTTGGCAAGTGGGGTTATACATTAGTGCATTTTCTCAGGATCATTCGAGCTCACGTAACTAGATTCTATGTTTACATATATATTCCGATGTGGTTTCATAATAGTATGTGAACCTCAAAAATTGACAAACAATCTTGAATGTTTTACATTTTCAGTTAATTTTGTTGTTTATTCATGTCATGGCAGAAAAAAAGTTGAAAATAAATAGTGTTCAAAAAATGGTAATTCGTCCATATTGCAAAGCATGAAGAGCGGGGGCTCCATTAAAAGATCAAATCCCGAATAATTCTATTTTTATTGAGATTCAATTACATTTCAATATAATTGGGTCAAATAGTCTATTTCATAATACACTTCAAGATTTTAACCTTTGACCAAAATAATATTTTTAAAATAAATATTTTAAATCATAATTTATAAACTACCTAATATACCCTTATTCAAGATCAATAGAATTTCCCCTCTTCTCAAATCAATTGAATTCCCAAAATATTAAATCTAATATCTTTCTTCTCCCTTGTGTTCTACTAAGAGAATTTTTTTCCCTTTGCGATGAATCTTCAAAAATAGCAAGTTAAAACTTCAGTAGTGGAACATAGTAATCGTTGCTAGATGTGATATTGGGGAAAATTGGACTGAGAAATTTGGAAGAATTATTCGAGAAAAACACTTAATTGATTCTATTCTATAATCACTGGCGTGATCTAGTTGTGTAGGAAGATAATTAATAAAGATGATGGTCGATTTGAGCACGTTTTCGGACGAAAAGTTCGATACAAAGAAATGGATTAACGGGGCGGTGCAGCAGAGGCACCTACAGGATCCGCTTGACAAGCATTTGGTGGATCTGGAAATGAAGCTTCAGATGGTTTCTGAGGAAATTGCCACCTCTTTAGAGGAGCAGAGTGCCTCTTCACTTCTACGTGTCCCACGCGCCACCCGTGACGTCATCTGTCTTCGTGATGATGCTCTTTCACGTTGTTCATCCGTTGCCTCCATCCTCCAATATCTCAAAAAGGTGTCATTTACTACAGCCCTGTGTCACTTTTTTTTTTTTTTTTTAACTAATTGAAATATTGGTGATTTCGGTAATGCTAGTTGAAAGTAAGGAAAATATAATACGGGCAATAATTAATAAAATTTGTGTTTTCGCGCGTTTTCCAACCCACCACCAATTACGAGAAAAAGATCAGACGATTGTGTAAGGAACAAACATCTTGAGACAAAGTCCCAAAAAGGGGTGCGTTTATTAGTGAAGAATTACAATTGGAAAGTAGACAAAACACCTCCAAGGGGCGCAAGCACACGAGTACTGAAAAATGATTAAATTTAAATTAAGAAAATAAAAATTACATGATCTCTTGTCGAGAGTTTTTGATTCGGGGTCCTTGCTTCTACGACATTACTTCCTTTTATACCTCCTGAGCATCCCTTGGTTGTCGAAACTGCTCGGGATTGCTCCATTACTTTCGTAACTGTCCACTCCTTTAGTGAGAAACTGGTTGTCTGGGGAGAAGTTACCTAGTAACTGTTGCCACTACTCTTGCTGTTTCTGGATCGTGGGGGCGTGTCGGGTTTACTTGACAACCGCTTCCATAATTGCTAAATTGGATAAACTATACCTTTTAGACTTGTTTTATTCTGGGCGACTCGAGAATCTGGGCAATAATGAGGCTATCGCTCTGGGCGATTGAGCAGCACTACATTCGTTCAGCCTCTGGGCATCCTACGATCTTGTGCGATGGCACTTCTATGTTCTCGGGCTTCCAGTAGTCAAGCCTTTTCTCAGGCTTCTAGATTGAGCTTTTCTTCTTGGGCCTTTTAATTGATTTTCATTGGGTCCTCATCTTGGACTTCTCAATTGGACCCCCATTTGATTTTGGGCTGCATTTTAGTATGTCAACAATTACCCCCCAATATGGCAGAATTAATACTAATCATTAATTTTGCCATATTCACTCTGTATCTTTCCCGCGACATTTGAACTTCCCCAGAATTTCAATCATCACTTACATTTTATTGCCTGAAGGATCGCGACGTTACAAACCCTTAAAACCCCAAAAGTACGCGGCATTCCTTATTTACGTCTCTGCAGTTTTACGCTTCTCTCTCGCCATTTCACAATCTCCATTGCTGAGACCTTCGATTTAAACAAACACGTTTCGAGAGCAACGAGTTTTATCTGGGTCCGTCGTTTAATGATGCCGAAGCCGTCGGACGGGCTGCGGTAGGTCATTTGTTCCCGTGCTCTGAAGATCTCCCTTTCTCGCAATCTTTGCCATTAAGGCCGATTCATGATAGAGGTATTCGCACTTGGATTGGCATAAGTTGTGGTTAGAGACATCAAAGAGTTAGAGGCTTGAATGTTGCAGATATGGGTTTAGGAGGACTATTGTTAAAGAAATCGGTGAACTCTCTTTTCTGAGATCCTTGATTATTAGCAATAATAATTTCCACGGATTTATCCCCGACGAAATTGGTAATTTAAGCCAGCTTCGGGAAATAGAGATGCAGGAAAATGAGCTAAATGGTCATATTCCTACCAGTCTTGGATTTCTTGAAAATCTACGGAAATTAAATATGTCTTATAATGGACTCACCAGAAATATTCCTAACAGGATTTTCAACCTCCCTTTTCTTATTGAAATTGGTTTAGTTAACAACAGTCTCTCAGGAAGTCTACCTATGGATATTTGCTACAATCATCCTAAGCTAGAGACCCTAAGGGCTTCAGGGAATCAATTAAGTGGCAACATTCCTCCGAGATTAGGAACATGCCTGAATCTTAAAATACTAACTCTGTCGAGGAATAACTTTGCTGGAAGCATTCCAATGGAAATCGGGAATTTGTCAAAGCTTCAAGTTCTCTCTCTTGGAGGAAATAATCTGACAGGTACATTTAAAGCATCGTTCGTATACATACATCTCCCAATTTACTAGATAAATTTTTTCAAAATATTTTAAAATAGACCAATATTGTTCTCACTTCGCATCATAAAACATCTCATACATGCACAGTGATACGTGTGTTGATGGCTATCGATTATGCCCTTTTACATAGCTGCTCTAAAAGTTATGTATGTACTTATACCTGAAACCTCCATTGTGCGTTCTGAAATCAGAAAAATTTTGGCCTATAAATTTTTCATGCAAAAGCATGTGGAAAAGTCGACCAACAAACCTATATAAAGAATTAAAGATGTCATCACACCGTTTTAAAAAAAAAGGAAAAAAAAAAGGCAATATTCAATATGACTTTTTGGTACAATGAATAAAATTAGCTTTGAGAAATGAGTTTCATCATGTATAGCATTTTCCAAATATTTGTTAGAGATACATCGTACTAGCATCAAATCCTACGTACCCAATGAGCTTGGGATGAAGATGGTCGACACTGCTTGTGGCTAGCCTCATTATAATGTTTGGTCGGTATTTTCAGTCTTCATTATTAATTGGATTTAGTTTTCTATTTTATTTTAATTTCTTTAGTTTGAGGACCTAGGATGCAATTTCAGTTAAGAAAAAAATTTAGAGCCTGTTTGGTAGGGATTAAAATCGGATTAAAATTGAAAAATTATCCGTTATTGTTGACTTTTATTAGATGAGTGTGACCCAACAATGATCATATTTTCAATTTTAATGTGATTAGTAGCCTTACCAAACATGCTCTTAAAATGGGCACATGTAACAAAAAAATTTATGCTGATGGAAAATCTAAATGACAAATGTTTTTCAGCATTTTCCAAATAATTATTTGAAAATTCCATGCAACAATAACTTCATAACTACTTAGTTATCGAATTCAAATTAGTTTTTATTTCCTCTCTTTAATTCGATCTATTTGTGTTAATTTGACATTTGATGTTTTAAAATCTATATGTTTAAATGGATTGACAGGAAATATTCCAAATGAAATTGGAAACCTATCATCACTTGTATATTTAGATTTGAGGAGCAACACTTTTAGTGGTACGTAACTAGATCTCTTAAACTTATTTTATATATTCAGTTTTAGTGTTTGGTATGATCATGCCATAAGCTATTATGGTATTGACAATGTCATTTATACCCTTAATGATAAAAAATTATTAGTCTTATTATCATATTAAAAGTGTATTAGTAAAACATAGATATAAATTATATGGTCAAATTAAATAAAAAATAACAATTTATTAAATTTAGTCTTGTGTTAAATTTTGATATAAATTACTTAACATCGACAAAACAACATTGAAAATAAAACAAAAATAATTAATTACATGAAATTTAAATTTAAATGCAACAATTTTAGATTAGAAACCATAAGAAAATAATCGTCATCTATGCATAAGCTCTCTAGCAATTCCATCACAAATAAATCTCATTTCACCCTCATCAACGGTTGAATTTATATTTGAGTCTTCATCATCACACAAATAATCTTTTTCTAATTGTATTTTTGAAATCTCGAATCAACTATAGCCTCCCTTCTTATGCAATGCCATTGAAGCCGTAACAATATCTACTTGCTTTTCAAAATCATAGTTTGGCATATGTTGAAATATTCTCCATCGCAATTTCCATACCCCAAAGCGATGTTGAATAACACTTTGTAGTGAGGAATGTGAATGATTAATTATTTCTCGAGAGCCTCTAGGTTGACTATCACGTCTAAAATCAGGGAAATGGTACCTTTCTCCCGTACATGGGGCTAAATAACCTTTCATATTTGGATAGCCCGCATCAACCCAGAAGTATTTATATAGCAAAATTATCAATTCAAATATCAATAGGAAAATAAAGACCTTATGATGTTACCAAGATGTATAAAAATTATTTATAAATAAAAATCATAAACCATCCAATGGTTTAGGAAATTTTAGATCAATGCTTCGTAGAGCCTCCAAAAATATATGTGTATCATGTGTTGTTCCTTCCCACCCTGGCCACACAAAGGTGAATAGCATGTCAAAACTACACAAATATCATGTATATTGAATAAAATGTTTTAAGTAAATTTAACTGATCTCTATAATTTGAGTATAAATATTCGATAATAAATTTTGAAATTTTAAACATTTTAATTTTTGTCCTAAAATGTATACACAGGAAGCATTCCATATGGAATTGAGAACTCATTAGCACTTCAATATTTATATTTGCATCGGAATATCTTAACAGGTAACCTATCTATTATTTATTAGTACTTTTGGAATTCGTTAATTTAAGTGCATTGACAAACACCATAACACAACACAGGTATAATTCCTCGTTCGATTGGTAGTTTATCAAATCTGAAGGAATTGGCTATAAGTCGCAACACTCTTCAAGGATATATCCCACGAGAATTGGGACTTCTATCAAGTTTGGAATTGTTAGATTTGTCCATCAATGGTCTTCATGGAAACATCCCACAAGAGTTGGGACGTCTATCCAGCTTAAAGAAGTTAGGTTTATCCATCAACAGTCTTGAGGGTCACATACCTCATTCCATCTTCAATCTCTCCATGTTACAAATACTTTCTCTTTCTGACAATAGTATCTCCGGCAATCTTCCATCGTCAATTGCCAATGGGCTTCCTAATCTCGAAATTCTCTATCTTGGTGGCAATCGATTGAGTGGAAAAATACCTGCCTCTATTTCAAATTTTTCTAAGCTTACTGTTTTGGATCTTGCTGGCAACTCCTTCAGTGGACGAGCACCCATGAATCTTGGGAATTTACAGAACCTACAGATTCTAAGTTTTATGGGTAATCAGTTAACAAATGATCCTTCAATGCTGGAATTGGATTTCCTTACTTCATTGCAAAATTGTTGGAAGTTGAATAGCATAAGGATGGGATTAAATTCTTTTAATGGAACATTACCAAAATCCTTGGGTAATTTGTCAGCATCTGTTGAAATCTTCTCTATCAATTACTGTGGTATTAAAGGTAACATTCCTAATGAAATCGGTAATATGAGCAACTTGATCGAGTTAGACATTGAAGGCAATCAATTGACAGGAACAATTCCTGACACATTGGACCGATTAAGAAAATTGCAAATGCTGACACTTGAATACAATGAACTAGGGGGGTCTGTACCTGTCAACCTTTGCAAATTGGAAAATCTGTTTCATCTTGATTTGGGGAATAATCTGCTTTCTCAGCAGCTACCAACTTGTTTAGGAAATCTTACCTCTTTACGAGAAATTAATCTAGCTTACAACTCATTGACTTCCAACATCCCATCCACACTGTGGACTAGCATGAAAATTCAGATTTTGAGTTTTGCTGATAATTTGCTGGATGGATCGTTGCCTCCAGAAATTGGAAACATGGAGAACATGCGAGAGTTATATCTATCAGGAAATCAATTCTCAGGTGATATTCCTAGCACTATAGGACAACTTCAAAGTCTGGAAAATCTAACATTATCAAACAATCAATTACATGGTCCTATACCTGAATCGTTTGGTAATCTAATTTCATTGAAAATGTTGGATTTATCCATGAACAAACTCGATGGTGTAATCCCAAGTCATTGGAGAAACTTGAGTACCTTGAGTATTTCAATGTTTCGTTCAATGAACTCAGTGGTGAAATTCCAAATGGAAGGCCTTTTAAGTACTTCAAGGCAGATTTTTTCAAAGGCAACAGAGAATTGTGTGGAGAATCTCAATTTAAGGTCAAGCCATGCAAACATAATACATCAAAAATATCAAGCAAAACTAGAGTTTTGAAGTATATTTTACCATCAATTGCCATGGTATTTATTCTGGCCATTACTTTGGTTTATTTAATAAGACGTCGTAGCAAAAATACACTTCTTCCAGCGCCGTCTACTCTCCTTCTCACCATCAAGAAGATTTCATATTATGAAGTTCTAAATGCTACAGATAAATTTGGTGAACATAATCTGATTGGCAAAGGCAGTATTGGTTCAGTGTACAAGGGAACATTTTCAGATGGAATGATTGCTGCTATTAAGGTTTTTAATCTAGATTTGGAAGGTGCAAACCAAAGTTTTGATACTGAGTGTCAAATGCTTTGCAACATTCGTCACAGAAATCTTGTTAAGGTAATTAGTAGTTGCTCTAACCTTGATGTTAAAGCCTTGGTATTGGAATATATGCCTAATGGAAACCTTACCAAATGGCTATCTTTGAGCAACTATTTCTTAAATTTAACTCAAAGATTGGAAATAATGATAGATGTGGCATCTGCACTAGAGTATCTACATCATGGGTATCCCTCTCCGATTGTCCATAGTGATTTGAAGCCCAGCAATATACTTTTAGATGAAGATATGGTTGCCCGTGTTGCAGACTTTGGCATTGCCAAGCTTTTCACTAAAGACCAAAGAATTCTGATTACTGAGACATTGGGCACGATTGGATATATGGCTCCAGGTAAATGGTATCTATCATCTACTTATGTATAGAGTTGTGCACGATAATATATAGTGTAATGGCTGTGTATTACTTATTAGTTCTTATTTATTTGTCCATCATTTAACATTTCGCTAGCTAATTTGATCTCACGTCCCAATTTGTAGAGTATGGATCAACTGGATTAGTATCAACTATGGCGGATGTTTATAGTTATGGGATTATGCTGATGGAAACTTTTACCAAGAGGAAGCCAACAGATGATATGTTTTTCGAAGAGTTCACAATGAGGAAATGGGTGCTTGAATCATTCCCAGATGAAATAGTGCAGATAATGGATGTCGATTTAGTGAATGCTGCTGAAGACAATATTCGAGCTAAGGAGAGCTGCTTCAAATTAATCATAGAACTAGCACTAGAATGCACGACTGATTTGCCAGAGGAGAGGCCTATTGCCAAAGATGTTCTAACAAGGCTCAAGAAGATCAAAATTTAATTTTGTTAAAGCATAACTGAGGTGGAACAAGACAAAAGGTTTGCTTCTTATTAAGAACACACAAAAAAAAAATGATTATTTGAATCAAAATCTATTTTCTTCTTTACTGGTAATCTTTAAGGCTTATTATATATTTGCTATTGCAGGAAACTGGGCTCTCATTCTGAAGATTTTTAAGCTCTGTTGGCTTCCAATGTTGTGATGCAGTGTGTGATAGTCGTTTTGAGCCCCAAAATTTGTACTGCAAAGTAATTCAGTTAATGAATAAATAATTTTATGCATTTAGTATCCATAATTAGATGACGTTTAGATCTCTGGTTAATCTACTGTAAGAAAATATTTTGGTACCATAAATTATGTGAGAATATTGTTTCCTTTTGTTCTTATCCTCTTCATTTGCCCTCAACACCAGTCATTAATACAAAGAAGCAGCAAATTATTAGTACAAATAAGCACCCTAAATGAAGCTTTTTTGAAATATACAAATTACAAATAATAATTTAAGCTAATAAATGTTGAAATGATATAAATGAAATTTCCAATCATAGAAAGGAAGGGAAGGAAACAAGATGATAGTGATGCAGTTCTGGTAACCAAAATGATGCATGATTTTATGAACTTATATAGTCACGAATGAATTATTTGTCAAGGTACATAGTACAATATTCAGAGTATTGAGAAATAAAATAAATTTAAAATACTTTATATCGTACTGTGTGGCTTATCTCATTAACTTGACGACCTTCACCACTATCATCTAGGTCATCTCCTGCACCAGATGGCACTTTATCACCACTATAATCATCTAGCCCATTCACCTGCTCATGTCTCATAAGTCATAATCTTAACCGTAACCAATTAAAATTGAACTGATAATATTGTGAGGGGTCTTGCTGATTATATAAACAAGATAAAGTTGATCTCAAAAGGAAATCTGACTAAAGTTTTACCCAGTGCATGAATATATAATTTGATTAGTACTTCACTTAATGCTAATTTTTATACTACAAAGAATGAGTAGACAGCTCTCGCTCCAGGGAATGGCTGATCGCATCAGGAATGAGCGCATCAGGAATGAGAAGTGCTTCACAAGAAAACCTTGAAATGTTAGGTTCGCCCCTTTTATGGGAGCACATAACCAAGCAGGTTTGACTACTTGTCAGTCACTCGATTTTTCCGTTTTGTTTGAGTTCTTGAAATGCTATCGATATGAATTCTACAATCATTTTTTATTATTATGAACATATTAGGATGTTTTATTATAGTGGGATGACGCCTGAACAAGTTGATTGTTTGACAAAGGAATTTTGCACTTACATGACTCGTAATGGTCGTATTAGGTAACATATCTTCTTATTTCTAGTATTTTTGCAAAATTTTCGTTTTCTTATTGATTTTTGAAGTCTTGCAATTTTGCTGATATGTATATATTAATGCAGTATGGCTTGAGTCACTATGGGCAATCGGTGAAGGATCCAAGATATTGAATGAGATAGGATGGTCATTGACCGTTGACGGTCAACAATATCGAGATTGTTTATGAATATTTAATTGAATAATATTTAAAAATCCTTTTGAATCTGCCATTGAAGTAGAGTTCTTCGAGGAAACTAAAAATATATAATAGTTGTAACTTTTCTACATTCACCATTGTCTCAAGGGAAACAATAGATACAAAAAAACTTGGAAATTTATGAATACTTACCAAAAAATGATTTCATCAGTTCTTGGAAATGGCATAGACAGCATAACATTAATGATAAATGACTCTTGGGAGGTAGCCATGATGCAAAGCAACACACAGATCAAGAATCCATGCTGCATCAAAGTTTGAAAAAACCACTGGACAGAGTTTATGTTATGTTTATACACCAAATAAAGTGATTTAATTATTCCAACTACCTCACCATTTCAATAAAGACAACACCAAATTACTCTCTCTCTCTCTCTCTCTCGCTCCCCCCCCCGGCACCCTCTGTTTCTAACTGCCTTTTAACTTTCTCTGTTTCTCGCATCACTCATGCTTTCTTTCTTGCATGCATACAACAAATACACGTGCATATATGTAGGCAGAAAGGTTGGTGCAGTGGCGGAGGGCCACACTGGACTGTAGCCCAGTGTAGTCCAAGCCCAGAAGCTTTAAATTAAAGGTAAATTGATTTTAGCCCACTGTTGAATAGCCCAATTGAAACCCAATAATTTCCAAATACCTAAACCGTATTAAATCTCACGTTTTCAATTTTTTCCCAATTCTAAAATTCCCAAACCCTTCCCACTACAAGTGGCCGTGATGAGGGCTGGAGCCAGACTTCGAAATTCGACCACCGCCGAAGTTATTCAGTAAAATTAGCACTGTCACGTTGTGAGCTTCGACTTCGAGGTTTCATATTCTTAGAACTTTAATCTATTTCAGTATTTGAATTTCTCAATTTCATCTATTTCAGTGTTATGTCTGTGACTGCATTCACGGCTTGAGGCTTCACCACTTGGTCCAATCGGCCAGTCTACTTCACGGCTTCGAGCTACCCCTTCAGCACAGCAATCACAGCGCTGTAGCCGGCCCTTCAGGCTTCGGATTCAGATTCAGCTTCAAGCCTTCAGCTTTCAATTCAGGTAAGGTAAACTTTTATTTTTGTAGTTTTACTCAATTTGATGTATATTAATGATTGTTTGTTAATTGTTATTTAACTATGATTGAGTGAGAAATGTGGGGATAAAAGTTGTGAAATTGTGAATTGTTCAAAAATTTGGGGATTAACTAATCTTAGGATTAATTCTCTATTAAACTCGACTTTGAGCAATTAAATTAAAATAGAATAAATAATAGAGGATGTGAACATTGTAAAGCAAAAATTTGGAGGCAATTTGAGGACTGAGAGTTTGAGGTCTTCCTTTAACCTTCAATCCATGATTAATAGTGATGTTTTAGAATTTTTCTTGAGCACATGGTTGACCAATCAGGAAATCAATTCTCAGGTAATATTCCTCGCACTATAGGACAACTTCAAAGTTTGGAAAATCTAACATTGTCAAACAATCGATTACATGGTCTTATACCTGATTCGTTTGGTAATCTGATTTCATTGAAAATGTTGGATTTATCCAAGAACAAACTCGATGGTGTAATCCCTAAGTCAATGGAGAAAATTGAGTACCTTGAGTATTTCAATGTTTCATTCAATGAACTCAGTGGTGAAATTCCAAATAGAGGGCATTTTAAGAACTTTTCCTCTAATTTTTTCATTGGCAATGGAGAATTATGTGGAGCATCTCAATTTAAGGTCAAGTCATGCAAAGGTAATGTTCACGAAAATATGTTTCGGATTTAAATCACTTCAAGTGCATGGTTCGTTGACAAGTAATAAAGTGGAAATTCAAGAATTTCGAGTATCGTTCCCACGAGGATTGATTTAATATGATTTCTATTATCTCGACCTTAACCGAATCTATTAAACTCAAGATGATTGTTTTTGTGATTTTTGATGAAGCTATGACTACTACGTGAATTAAACTAAAATTATGAGCTAAATGCAAAAATATGTCGAATTCAAAAGGTTGATGAAATTAATGTATGAAAAAGCGTACTAGGATCCCGAATCACCAAGTAAGTTTACTTTTAACTCCTATTTCACAATTTGACAACACGATGAATTGGTTGAAGAACCAATGTTTCTAACTTATTCAATAATCTCTTTCGAGTAGAATTGAACATATTCTAGCATACCATTTGACTATATTCCTATGACAAATGTAATATACAAGAATGCATGGCGTTTTGTAAACACTTAGAGATTCGCATAAAGCATAGCGGTATATTTCTATCCCCTATCGGACCTTACGACGATTTATACCGTGTAGAATCTATTTCCCTTCTTTCGAATGCATAAAATAAATCACACAAACTCATACAACTATTGCGCATATAATTGTAGAGGCAAGAAAGTGTATATAAATCATTCAACATCCATCCAACATGTTTAAATATCAAATTGCAAAATAGAAATTAAAAGTTCACAATACGAGGTTCATCGTTCACCTAGTACATAAAAAGTCTAGCCTAGCATGAATAAAATTAAAAAACAATAAAAGTAATAAAGAGAAGACATCACTAAAGAACTAGAATTTAAAGTTTGAATCTTGAATCTTGAAGTGAAACCCTTGTTCTTGCTTTTTTCCTTGCTCTTCAATGGTGTTTTTCTCTCTAAGAATGCATAAAAACCTAGTCTAGGACGAGTTTAGGCTTTTATAGTTGCCCTAAAATCATTACCATAAGAGTTGTAGTTGGATAAGGAAACAAAAGAATTTCTCGCCTAGAATACCCCTTGCTATAGCAAGGTATATTTTCATGCTGTAGCATGGGCAAAGTAAATGCTTCCTGAAAATCTCTGTTGAGGTCTGGGCTATAGCAAGGTATAATTTCATGCTATAGCATGGAAGAATTTTCGCTTCTAGTGCAAATTGGTCCCCAATCTTCTTTTCATTCCACTTTTGGCTTTTCTTCCTCTTCCGTCTTCTTCTAGTCATCCATAATATTGACAACTAAATCTTTAGCGAGGTTCCATGTTCAGTTCATCATTCGGGTCAACTTATGAATAATTGCGATTTAGTCTCCGAACTTTCATTTCCTTTCATTTTGGTCATTTTCGCCTTTTTTCGCGCACATTTCATTATTTTCATCAAAGTGAACCTACAAACACAATTCATATTGGATTAAGCCATATTCAAGCATTTATATCAACAATTAATCATGTTTTGTCGCATAATTAAGTGCGCAAAACGCACTTATCAAGTAATACAAGGTTTTTGAAGTACATTTTACCACCAATTGCTGTTGTATTGAGTCTGGCCATTATTGTTGTTTATTTAATAAGATGCCGTAGTAGAAATACAGTTCTTCCAACTCAGTCTACTTCCCTCATCACTGTCAAGAGGATTTCATATTATGAAGTGCTAACTGCTACAAATAAATTTGGTGAAGAGAATCTAATTGACAAAGGTAGTATTGGTTCAGTTTACAAAGGAACATTTTCAGATGGAATGATTGCTGCAATTAAGATTTTTAATCTGGATTTGGAAGGTGCAAATGACAATTTTGATATTGAGTGCAAAATATTGTGTGTCATAGAAATCTTGTCAAGGTAATTAGTAGCTACTTTAACCTTGATCTTAAAGCCTTGGTGATGGAATATATGCCTAATGGAAACCTTACCAAATGGCTATCTTCGAGCAACTATTTCCTAAATTTAGCTCAAAGATTGGAAATAATGATAGATGTGGCATCTGCGCTAGAGTATCTACATTATGGGTATCCCTCTCCGATTGTCCATTGTGATTTGAAGCCGAGCAACATACTTTTAGATGAAGATATGGTTGCCCATGTTGCAGACTTTGGCATTGCCAAGCTTTTCACTGAAGACCAGAGAATTTCGATTACCAAGACGTTGGGCACCATTGGATGTATGGCTCTAGGTAAAAGGTTTTCTATCATCTACTTACGTATCTTCGAATACTAATAGTGTAACCATTTGTTACTTATTAGTTCTTATTTATTTATCCATCATTCAACATATCAGTAGCTAATTTGATCATACGTCCCAATTTTGTAGAGTATGGATCAACTGGATTAGTATCAACTATGGCGGATATTTATAGCTATGGGATTATGCTGATGGAAACATTTACCAAGAAGAAACCAACAGATGATATGTTTGTCAGAGAGTTCACAATGAGAAAATGGGTGCTTGAATCATTCCCAGATGCAATAACCCAGATAGTGGATGTCAATTTAGTGAATGCTGCTGAAGATAATATTCGAGCCAAGGAGAGTTGCTTCACATTAATCATGGAACTAGCACTAGAATATATGACTGATTTGCCCGAGGAGAGGCTCAATGCTAAAGATGTTCTAACAAAGCTCAAGAAGATTAAAAGCTGGTTTTGTTAAAGCATAAACGAGGTGGAACAAGACAAAAAGGCTTGGTTCTTAATCAAAAAACTTAATGATCATTTAATCAAAATCTATTTTCTATTTCATTATTAATCTCTAAAGCTTATTATATGTTTCTATTGCAGGAAACTTGGCTATCATTCTGAAGATTTTAAAACTCTTTTGGCCCCAAAATCCATAAGTAGACAACATTTAGATGTTGTGATGTAAGAAAATGTTTTGGTACCATAAATAATCCTCATTGGATGAGAATATTGTTATCCTTTTTTCATCCTCTTCATTTGCCCTTGACACCAGTCTTTAATACGAAGAAGCAGTAAATTATTTGTACAAAATAGCACAAAAATGAATCTTTTTTGAAATATGAAAATCAAAAAATAATAATTTAAGCTAATGAAAGTTGAAATAGTATACATTAAATTTTCAATCAAGTAAGAAAGGGAAGGAAACAAGATGATAGTTATTCATTTGTGGTAACCAAAATGATACATCACTTTATGAAGTTCTATAGTCACTTAACACTTTGCCGAGTCAATTGCCCCCTATTTATAAATTTACGCACACTTCACACATTTAACATTCTCATGTACACACCTTCCCGATTCTTTTGCATTCGTGTGTTCTCTTCTCCAATGGCAATGATACTTCGCAATGGTTGTGCGGGTCGGGTTGTCAAATTTGGAGCAATTCGATCCATGTCCACTTCATGGTGACAGAGCGTGTAGCTAGCTCCCAAGGATTCGATACTCGTTGTCACCAAGGCCTTCCTCGTCGATCCTAGCCATGATAAAGTCAATGTCGGAGTTGTGAGTATTCCATTTGCTTTCTCCCAAAAATTCGGTACAATTTTTTATTTTTTTGTTTTCATTTTTGCTCACAGTTGGTATATCATAAATGATTTGAAGTTGAATAACTCGTTTGAGATTTTACTAAAAGAGATGGTTGTGAGCAGGCCAATAGATGTATTAGGGGTGCAAGCTATTATCGTACATGTAATAGGGACCTAATTGATATTTTCAACTAAGGTCAGTGACTAAGATTGCGATTAACCTTATAAGATGACGCTTCATGTTTACTTCAATTTCCCCCATTTTCCCTAAAACCTCCCGCTGCAGTCCGTCGTTGGCCCTCGCTGCCGCCACTGTTACGCCGCCATGGTCTCTCTTTCTCTCGCCACATCTATATTTGCTTTCTCTATGCATAAATACATATATAAGTGTATATATGTTCAATAAGTCACCTTGCTAATTTGTGTGTTTGCGCCCATGTGTGAGAATGTGTGAGAGCGGGCGTTAGAGAAGAAGCTGTCAAATCAGTGAGAGAGATGAACGTCCAGAAGCTCGTCCTCAATATTTCCGTCGATGAGAGTGGAGATCGTCTCACCAAAGCTACTAAGAGCATCTCCAATAGACTCTTTAAACATGAGATGATCTCTATTTTAAAGAGTCAACACTTAAAATCATACTCTTGACTCTCCAAATTTGGAGAGCCAAACCCACTCTATATAATTAAATGTATTCAAAAAATTTCAATTTTCAATGTAGGAAAACAATAAAATTATCTAAAGAAAAGTTAGTTAAAATAAAAGATAAAGAAAAATAATAAATATTTTTTGGGAGTAGTAAAATTAAATATTAAATATAAAGATCTTGTTGGAGTACTTCAGAATTTTAACTCTCTAAATTTATAAATGCTCTCCAAATGATAGAATATATTTTTTAAAAATAGAGAGCCTCTTGAAGATACTCTAAGGTACTACTTAACCCACTGTAATCGTCTTGTTCTTCTACCTACCATATTTAATTCAGTTTTTTAAATAATTTTTAACTTTAAAAAAAATATTACAGATCTTGGAACAAGTTTAATTGTCTTTTCTATTGTGGAATGGTTATGAATGTAATAATAATGATAGTTTGAAAATAATTTAAGTTGCATTGTTAGTGCGGTATTACAAATAATTTATGTATAAATATTATGTCTCTTCTTAACCTTCTCGATCGAGCAAAATTCAGGATATTTTATGTTTATTGAGCGTTCTCTTTTGTGTAACATTTTGTCGGTGTTTCATTTCTGAAGTTAATGAAAAGGAGGAATTTACCTGCGGTCCAAGGCAGTGAGAGCCAATGACTGAACTTTTCTTTTAGATTTTTAAAAGAGGTCTCATGTTATTACTCTATCGATTCATAACTCCGTATTACCCTATGGTTTATTGGAGTCTATGAAGACCAATATTGTTGATCATCACCATTTTGATGTGCATATGGCTTCTTTCTTTTACTCATTGTGGCATTGTCAAGTTACATTTTTGACAATCTATCATGTTAATAATCATGGAAAATGGAGGGATATATTATGTGGGGCCCTATGTAAAAGCTAAGTAGAGCGGGCCGTCGATGATGGAGACCATTTTAATAAGTATAAACTTTAAGCAAAAAAAATGAATGGGTAGTGCTTTCTCATTTCCATCTTAAAAATAATGACCAAGTAAAAATTCTTCAATGAAAAATATGTTTTTCTTTTGATTTGACATATCCCTATTATCAAATGTGTTATTATTGATTGCCTGGTATAATAATATGGTTCATTAAAAGATTAAAATATGCTTTATAACTGATTTGGAAGTTCCCGTTCTGCTCGAATAAGTTGATTTTACGGTGGGTATAGCTTGGGACCATGCAAGGACAGAAGAGGTTTATGCCTTTTCTTTATTGAAGCTTATCTCTTTGTACAAAATTTAGGACAATATGAAGGAAAAAGTTGTTACCGTTTTAATGAAATTGTTTTTTTTTTTTTTTGGTTGACAGCAAGATACACCTTGAGATCCTTTGGAATCAGGCCTAATGAAAAGATTGCGCGCAATGTCACAGTCAGGGTGATAGCTGGTAAGGCAATGCAACTCCTTGAAAGTGGGTTGAAGGTTAAGGAATATAAACTTTAGTGATACTGGTCGGGAACACATTGATCTTAAAATCAAGTATTAGACACCCTTGGTTCATTATCAAACTGTGTGATGATGCTTAATTTGTGCAGATTCTTCTGTGTTGGAACCCAGCTCAGGGTCACAAAGGAGGATGAAATGAAGTGGTTCCAGGTGAAATATGAAGCAGTTATCCTCAACAAGTCCTCCAGTATTGCAACTTAGTTTGACAGAAACTTTCACCAATGCCACTAAAGCGTATATAATTTTTTTCATTTTGTAGACCAAGGATTCGTCAACTTTTCAGCTCAAAGTTTTGTAGAATTGCAGTATTTTGCTGATATGTTTTTTTATTTTTTTAATTCCCATTTTACTCTTTTCTTTAAATGAATTTAAATGTACTATGTTTAGTTTTCATAGTAAATTTTGTCTGATGTCCATCGTTGTTTTGTGGCTTGGTTCAGTCCTTGGAGAGAATTATCCCTACAAGCCATTGAATCTCGAGTTATGAATCCCCTCTATGAAGCCACTGTTAAGATTGAGTTTATATAACTGATTGGTTTGATTTTGTTTTCTTTATTCGTCTTTCTGCTTGTGCTGATACTTTGTTATTTCTAGGGATTTTCAGCATTATCTACATGGAGTTTGCCGTGGAGCTGCTGTTTGGTGATTTTTGCATCAATGATACACTTATACCCCAATCTAACGGCAAGAGTTTCTGAGTCCCTGCTCGACTTTCCAACCATCTTTTGGGTCAAATATTCAACCATAGTTTTAGACCTTGGGACAATTAAGCAAGCACATCGAGCCCATTAAGTAGATTTCAACATTAATCACGTGTTAACATGAAATTTCTTGACAATTTTTTACGTCAACAGGGGAGAGAGAATAAGAATTAAGAGAGAAGAAAACATGCATGCTGACCAAATTTGTATTGGCATTTTTATTGGGTCATGTTGAGTGAGTTGAAATAGTTGGGTGAGTGGGGTGTGTTTGAAAATTCGATGATTAGGGGTTGAGTTAACCAACAACAATGACTAGAAATTATCTTAATATGTATAAAATTGAATTTCTTTCAAATAATAATATTTTTTAACATGTTTATAGTGTATAATTTTTTAAAACTGGATCAACTAGAAAGTACTGTCTACTCGGACAATAGTCTGATTTGATTTATGTAAAGGAATCGTTAGACAAATTAACCAACCTAAGCTAGCTTGAATGAGTTGAATATTGAGGAAACATGGCCATGTTTGAGCATAAACCAAAACCAATTTCATTAAATTTCCTTCGAAGAAAAATTGAGTAATATTGAAGCGTCTGAATATGGTTGGGCTTGTTATGCTTAAATTTAAAACAATTTTTGTTATTAGAAGCAATAACCAATCGATTCTAGTACGATATTGGTAGCTAGAATTGATATATTGAGTTCACCTGACTTTTATTTTTAAAATATTCCAAATGGTATCACATTAATCTAAGTAACTTAAATTAAGCGTTCATAATAACCATAAAACATACTCCTATATATATATATATGTATATATATATAAAGACTTTCCATTGTGAATGAAAATTCAAGCTATATCTAGACTTATATAAGACAAACCGTTTAGGATTTACAGTTTTACACACTTAAGCTACTTTTATTTTCTTAAGAAAATCTATACGTTCTACTAGTAGATGGTAACGAGGTGAGGCACTCTCGCCCCGCCCCGCCCCCCCTCACCTTATACGGGGTAGGGCGGGGCGGCTTCGGGACACGGACTTGCCCCGTTTCCTGTTCCGTTTATTTTTTTTTTCAAAAATTTTCAGTTAACTATTTTTTTGAACTATAATTAATTTTTTTTTTTTTATTCTTCAAGGGGCGAGTTCGGGACTCTTTGGGGCCTCGCCCCGCCCCGCAAACCCGTTGGGACGGATTTTTTTTGCCCCATTCGGGGCGGGGCGGCATCGCTATCTACTAGAAAATATGGAGGTATTAGTAGACTTTGAAGTCTTTTAAAAATAATTATTTCTTTTGAATTATTGGAAGAATGCAACTTTGAAAATTTTCCACAATTCCCACAATGAAAGATACTGCATCCAATGGAATAATTTCTCCGATTTGACGGTCAAACAAAGTTTGTTTTATTTATGGAAAAAGTGGTGTACATATTGGTGTGATGAGACCACTCCCATTCCCATATATTATTGAAACGAACGGTACTGTTGTGGAATTAGTGAATTAAAAAAAAAAAAAAAAACTGTACTTTGTCAAAGAACCACTGTTCAACAAACACCGACCATTTGTACATTTGTAATTGTTCACCATTCCATTTCACAATCACACACTTAGAGGTGGCAACGGGACGGGTTCAAGGTGAGCCCCGCCTCGTTTATTTTCTTAAATTTTTTTTCAATTAACTACTTTTTTAAAAAAGTTTTTAATTTGTAATTAAATTTTTTTTATTCTTCATGGGACGGGGCACTACACATACTTCATTCACTTGCACAAACTTCCATATGGCATAAACGCAGCGGAAAGCTATTGGAAAATTAGTGAAAAGACCAAACCTGATTTCTAATAAAAATACATTTATCTTGCAGGAAGCTTTTATATATATAACATTGTTTCATCTCTAAATAGCTACATTGCAGGAATGCTTTTGGAATGTATGACCATTTCCAAGTAACTACTAGCAATACTTCGTGGAACAATAATTTTATAGAAACTTAGTTATCGACTTTAAATTAGTTGGTACTTCTCTTTAATTAGATCTATCTTATGTTAATTTAACATTTGATATTCTAAAATCTATATTCCAAAATGATGCATAATTTTATGAACTTCTATAGTCACTAATGAATTATTTGTCAAGGTTTTAGCGGTATGTAACCAAAATCTATATGTTTAAATGGATTGACAGGATCTACCACGACTTACATATTTATCTTTGGGTCACAACGGTTTTATATATTAAATTCAGTGTTCTAAAAAGTATAAAGTGTAGCCAAACGTTATGGCCCAATTTCATGTTAGGAGATTAAGCTTAGTTTAGTGCCTAGACGTACTATTTAGAATGCGAATTAAATTATTTCAATATGTTTATCTAATGTCATGGAAAAAGATTTAGACCAACACTCTAAATTTAAAATTTGTACTATAGCAAAGATTTTTTTGTGGATCGAAAATCTAAATGAACCACCTACGCATTTTACATTCTTTTGACAAATATGTTTCAACATGCATAGCATTTTTCAAATAATTATTAGAAATACAACGTAATATGTTTTCCCTACCCAACCAGCTTGAGAAGAAGATGGATACGACTGGCGGCGAGCCTCCTTATCTTGTTTAGTCGGCCTCTTATAATCTTTTCTTTGTTATAATTTGATTTACTTGTTTATTTTTTCTTTGTTTTTCGTTAAATTGTTAGCTTGAGGACCTAGGATGCAATTTCAGTTAATATTAATGATTAGGTGTTTTCTTTTTTGGCGGCAATGAGGAGCTTTGTACTTTGGAGTATTTTGATTAATTAAAACATTAAAAAAAATTAAGAGAGTTTTTCTTTTACCATTTTTTACCTTAAAGTATAAAATGAAAAATCAACGATTTATCGTCTTAGATTAAAAGCATTTCTAAGAGACTCTTTAAATATGATATACTCTCTATTTTAAAGAGTCAATATTTAAAATCATACTCCAAAAGACTCTTTAAATTAACATTTTAATTTGGAGAATTTGGAAAGCCAAACTCACTCTCTATAATTAAATACATTCAAGAAATTTCAATTTTCAATGTAAGATGTGGTGGCGTAAGAAAACATTTTGGTACCATAAATGACGCAGAACGGAAGTAACAAGATTTACTAACGTAAATCTTGAAAACAAGAAAACGAAAATTCTCCAAGAACGAAATTTTATTCAATTCAATAATGACGGAAAAACGCTCAAAAGCCTTTAAATAGGCATTACAAGAAACCCTAAAAACATAGAAAAGGAAATTATTCCAAAAATAGCGAAAATCTAAAACGGGAAATACGAAATTGATCATTCGGGGCCCTAAACAAAGGATTTTGGCTAAAATCACGAGATCTCTACGCCCCGAGTCTAACTTTTCGGGCCGTTTCCAATCAACCTGCCGAATTTCAGCTCATTCCGACACCGTCGCGACAAATGACTAAAATACCCTTGACACGATTTTTCTTTGCCAATTTTCTGTCCAGCACTTCCTCAAACTCCAAAGCTAGCTGTCCTACATCAATAAATTATCTTCATTATGTGAGAATATTGTTACTTTTTGTTCTTATCCTCTTCATTTGCCCTTGATACCAGTCATTAATACAAAGAAGCAGCAAATTATTAGTACAAATAAACACCAGTCATTTGCCCTTGCCCTTGCCCTTGAAATGATATAAATGAAATTTCCAATCATAGAAAGAAAAGGAAGGAAAGAAGATGATAGTGATGCAGTTGTGGTAACCAAAATGATGCATAATTTTATGAACTTATATAGTCACTAATGAATTATTTGTCAAGGTACATAGTATTGAGAAATAAAATAAATTTAAAATACTTTATATCTCGTACTGTGTGGCTTATCTCATTAACTTGACGACCTTCACCACTATCATCTAGCTCATATCCTGCACCAGATGACACTTTATCACCATTAGAATCAGCTAGCCCATTCACCTGCTCATGTCTCATAAGTCATAATCTTAACCGTAACCAATTAAAATTGAACTGATAATATTGTGAGGGGTCTTGCTGACTAAAGTTTTACCCAGTGCATGAATTTATAATTTTATTAGTACTTCACATAATTCTAATTTTTATACTACAAAGAACTAGTAGACAGCTCTCGCTCCAGGGACTGGCTGATTGCATCAGGAATGAGAAGTGCTTCACGAGAAGACCTTGAAAAGTTAGGTTCGCCTCTTTTATGGGAGCACATAACCAAGCGGGTTTTACTACTTGTCAATCACTTGATTTTTCTGTTTTGTTTGAGTTCTTGAAATGCTATCGATATGTTCGGGTGAGTTCTTGAAAAATTTTTTGATTTAAAATTTTAAAAATTGAATATTTTTTTTTGTCTATAAATATGAGAAAATTTTTATAATTTCATATCACTTTTCAATCGTTTAACTCTTTATGCAATATTCTACTCTCCAATTATTCAGCTATTATTTTCAATTTACTCATTTTGCTATATTCTTTACTATAATATTCTGTATTCTCCTCTCCTATTTTTTTTTACACGTTTGACTATATTCTTTACTACAATTTCTCTCTATTATAATACTTACACATGGATTTTACCAGTGATGAAATTAATCAGTTTAAAGGTAGTTCGAGTACTCCATCGGGGAACGATGCATCTCAAAATATTCCAATTAATTTGGAAGATATCGAAGAGGAGGAAGTAGTCGAGGTTAAAAGGTTGAAAAAGAGTCTGCTGATTGTTGGCAACATATGACTCGTAAAAAAGTTGGGGTTCAAAATGGAGTTGATATTTGGAAAGCATGTTGCAATTATTGTGGTAAAGAACTTAGTTGGAAGCCCAGTTCGAGTACATCGCATTTAAATAGGCACATTTTAAGAAGTTGCAAAGCGAAACCAGTCGGTCTTGACCCGAAACAGACCGAACTAACATTTACCGGTTCCGGTTCCACTTTATCCACTTTTGTATATTCACAGGAAAGATTTCGTGAAGGAATGGCCGCATACGTGGCTGCAGCAGAGATGCCGCTAACGATGATCGAGTCGGAACACTTTACTCGTCTTGTGCAGAAATATCTCCAGCCCAGGTATAATTCTTA
Source organism: Fraxinus excelsior (assembly GCA_019097785.1). Lineage (NCBI taxonomy): Eukaryota > Viridiplantae > Streptophyta > Magnoliopsida > Lamiales > Oleaceae > Fraxinus > Fraxinus excelsior. Next base: position 19,787,154 of record CM032644.1, read on the forward strand.
TTGTAGAAATACTCTTCGTTCGGATGCTATAAAATTATATAACAGAAGAAAACAAACTGCTATTGAAAATCTAAAAACTTTTGATTGTGTTATATAATTTACCTCTGATTTATGGATCGATGTTAATAAAAAAGGATATCTTGCTGCTACAGCTCATTACATTGATCACCTATGGATTATGCATAAAAAAATAATTGCATTCAGATGTGTAGAATATCCTCATAATGCGACTAATATATACATGGTTTTAAAAGATATTATCCAAGAATATGGTATGCAAGAAATGGTTCGAAGTTTTACTTTTGATAATGCTAGTGTAAACAAAGTTGTTATCGAAAAATTTATTGATGATTTGAGTCCTAAATTTGGAGGTTTATTTTTTCATCAACGTTGTGTATGTCACATTATTAATTTGATTGTAAAAGATGGATTGGAATATATAAAATCACCTTTAGATAAAATTAGGCAATCAATTAATTTTATAACTATATCACCGGCAAGAAAGCAAGCATTTAACAGTTTATGTGCAGAGTATGGCTTAGAAGAGAGATCATTTGTCACTGATGTATCACACAGATGGAATTCTACATATCTTATGTTACATTCGTGTGAAAATTATGATAACGTTATTTCAATGTATTATAATGGTAGACATACATATGGACCCGAACATAATTTAGAAGATTGGGAATGGTCTCTTGCATTTCAAGTGAAAAATTTCTTAAAACCTTTTTTCGATGCCACGAAGGAATGTAGCGGTGTTTATTATCCTACATCTTCAATTGTTTTACAACATTTTTTCTATATTGCACAAGCATTTAAAAAACATAGGAGTTTGACAATTTTTGTTAACGTAATTTATTCTATGGAGGCAAAATTTCTTTTTTTTTTTTATTACACGGGCCGGGCTCGGGCCATGGCCACTAAATGTGGCTCGGCCCGAGCTTTGGCTCGGTGCCACCGAGCCCGAGCCGGGCTTGGCTCGGGCTTTTTCCGAGCCCGAGCCGTGCTAGCCCACGAGCTTTTTTGCCACCCCTAAAGCAACCGCGAAGCAAGATCAATGGCTTTAGGAGGCATCTGCTTATGGAAAACCTGAACCATAAAATTCAGTCATTCACTTGTGCATTGAAATTTTATGGTACTCTAAGAAAATAGCATGTAGCAAGGGCAGGCATACCTTGTGCCATGGATGCACTTTAATTTGGGGAAACCTGAAATCATTATAACTTGGATTCATACATCGAATTTCTTCTCGGGTTGGTGTACCAAGAACCTATAGAGAAAGTCTTCCAATTAGTATACACGAAGAGATCATTACAGGTATAGCAATCTGATCCATAGAATCATAGAATTTGAAAGGATGGCACACCTTAATAATCTCTACAAGCTGACCAGCTGCATTTTCTCCAGGAAACAGTGGCTGTAAAAAATAAAGAAAACGAAATTATTGAAAGTAAGAAAACATGATAGAATAAAATATCACTTGGCGAAATGAAAGAATGATATATTAGCTTCACCAGGCACCTGATTAAAAAAATATAAAAAAAATCAGGTGACATACAGTGTAACAAAAGACTAACTGAAGCAGGAGTGTTGTGATCCACATGAAGAGATGTTAATAACCAAAATGGGAATGGAAATCAATTTGAACCTATTGCACTTGTTTTGGCAGCAATTGAAAACAGCAAAACAGCCATGTAGTCCCATGGAAATCAATTTGAACCTATTGCACTAGAGTGCACCGCTATTATTGAACCTCACCATTACAAACTTTGGCACATTTTTTGTGTGCGAAACACTTAATCAGTCAGCATAAGTCGCATGGATACGTTAATTTCCATAAAACAGTTTATTTTCACTTGTGATTTCTCTCCACCAAAGTTTTTGTCTTCAACGGTAATAGGATTTTAAGTTCTTTTCACTGAAAGCTCTATGCAACCTAACAACATAGAAAAGACAGTGTAGAGTTTTTCTTGGCTAGATTTTTTGGTAAGTTCTGAATTCACCTGGTAGTGCATGCCGGCATAAGAAAACAATACAATTGGTATCTAACAGAAGGAAGGGAGAAAGAATGAGTAAAGACGTGATCGATATATGAATACAGACACATGTAACTTATAAGGTAGAAGCATTTAAAATATGCCTTGACAGAATTGATCTCAGGGAACTTTCAACTGCCAACGGACTTAGAATAACCAAGAAATTAAGAGACAGCCCAATTTTCGAGCAATAAACTTACGAGAACTTTAGCACTTCCATTATCAAACTGTGTGATGATACTTAATTTGTGCAGATTCTTCTGTGTTGGAATCCAGCACAGGGTCACAAAGGAGGATGAAATGAAGTGGTTCCAAGTGAAATACGAAGCAGTTATCCTCAACAAGTCCTCCAATATTACAACTTAGTTTGACAGAAATTTTCACCAATGCTACCAAACCGTATATAATTTTTGCATTTTGCAGACCAGGGAATTGTCAACTTTTCAGCTCAAAGATTTGTAGAATTGCAGTATTTTGCTGATATTTTTTTTTTTAATTCCCATTTTACTCTTTTCTTTAAATGAATTTAAATGTACTATGTTTAGTTTTCATAGCAAATTTTATCTGATGTCCATGGTTGTTTTTTGGCTTGGTTCAGTCCTTGGAGAGAATTTGAGTTTTGTTTTATATCCCTACAAGCCATCGAATCTCGAGTTATGAATCCCTTCTATGAATCCACTGTTAAGATTGAATTTATATAACTGATTGGTTTGATTTTGCTTTCTTTATTTATCTTTCTGCTTGTGCTGATACTTTGTTATTTCTAGGGATTTTCATCATTATCAACATGAAGTTTGACATATGAACGTGTTGATATGGAATGTCAGGGCGAGATTTATCGTCTTTGAGTAGGTTTAGTGCAGTTAGAAGAATAAATGATCCAGCTACTATGGTTTTTATTGGAATCATTTAGTCCAGCGGATAATTTGAGTCATTCGGCCGTTCACATAAGACGTTGGCTATTTTTTGTGTTGTTTTGGATTTTTGTAACCATGGTTTTTCCTCCACCACAAGTGAGGTTTTTTTGAATAAAAAGCATAAGATTTGGTGAAAAAAAAAAAAAACATGGAGTTTGACGTGGAGCTGTCTGGTGATTTTTGCATCAATTACAAATGCAGAACGAGACAAGTGAGAAGAAGAATAAAACTATATATACTTGCAATGAATGTGTCCACATGTCTAGAGGGTCATTTTGATCGATTTGAAGTTTTACATGCTTCCCTTCACTTCTTGCCAATGGGTTTTTTCAACTTGCCTGCTTTTGAGCTCTTCCCTCGGGTTATGTGTTGGGAATATTTTCCCTAAGAGAGGAATGGAGAAGAAACCAAGATTAAAATCAGCAACATTTAAGATGAAACCAAGACCATATATATCCCTCTTCTATTAAAAGAGGCAATCCTTTGTTTACTGTTCATTTAGGACGTATTTTCCTTTTCCAATTTTATCCCTCATTTTTTCATAAGAAACAAAACAGGGAGGCGGCTTCTGTCCCTTTTAATGCGGCTAATATATTTTATTAATTCTCCCTGCCAATCCTCAGTGCACTATTACATATTTCATGTTCCCATTTTATCCTTCATTTATTGTTCACATTTAGTCAGTTTGATAAAGTATAATTATTAAATTGTATTTGTACAGGAAAAAGGGCACTAGATCCTTCTCTTAAAAGAGAGAATCCAAACTATTAACTGTAGGCGGTGAAACAAAAATGTGATGACTTTTGCGTATCACATTAACCATAGGCGGTCAAAATTGTAGGCGCCTTTTGATAGTTTCAATAACTTTTGATTTTTTTGGGGTCGGTTAATTTTTGTAGTCGGCTGAAGAGATTAGTCTATTTATATGGGTGAACTAATGAAGAAAAATTTATTCAATTATCGAGCATTTGTTAACCTTTATTGCTGTTTACTGTAAGTCTATCGAAAAATTTATTTTAGTTTCTATTAGATATTAGATATATATTTTGCATATTTAGTATTTCATTAAATAAAAATACAATTGTTTTCCATGTTTAAGATTTTTGTAAGTAGTTAGGTATAGCTAATTTTGTTTTTTTTTATGTTTAGCGTGTAAATACCATTATGTTGATCTATAAATCATGAAAATATTTATTTTACTCCATTATGTTTTTCAGCTTGTACGACTAAGTTTTGAAGCTTTGATATTGCAGCAGAACATAAACTTTGACTGTAAGTATTTATATGTAAAAGTTATTTTTGTTTATATTAGCATGTAAATACCATTATGTTAATCTATAAATCATGAAAATATTTATTTTACTCCATTATGTTTTCCATTATGGTTTTCAGCTTGTACGACTAAGTTTTGAAGCTTTGATATTGCAGCATAACATAAACTTTTACTATAAGTATTTATATGTAAAAGTAATTTTTGTTTATATTATTATTACTTTTGCATATTTAGTATTTTTTTAAATAAATATAATTGTGTTCGATTTTTGTAAGTAGTTAGGTGTAGTTAATATTGTTTGTGTAGATTTAGTATTTCTCTATATTTTACAATAATGTTTATATTATTATTACTTTATTATTTCTTTAAATAGTTAATTTTGTTTGTGTAGATTTAGTATTTTTCTATGTTTCACAATAAATTCTGAATCATATTAGGTTAATTTAATAAGTTTGTGAACATAACATTTTAGTATTATTATTGGGGTGAGTATCTTCCATTACAGTTAAAGAGTTGTGTGGAAACATTAAATTTTTACTAATTAAATTACAACAATTAATAATACTCACAAAAATTGAATGGGAAAGAAAATAATAAAAAACTCCCCGTGCGCGCACGGGAAGACACCACTCCCCGTAAGCGCACGAAACCCTTTTCTAAAAGAGGAAAAAAAAAAAAAAAAAAAATTGACGTCTCCCCGTGCGCGCACGGGGATACGTCAAAAATTTAAATTTTTTTTTTTTCTCTCTTCCTTCATTCCTTTAGAAAAGGGTTAAAAACCAAATTATAAATATAAATTCATTTATTAATAATTTAAGTCAAAATAATTAGAAAATATTCGATGTCGTACATACATCGAGGGCGTTGCCCCCGAACCCCCACGAGGGGCGCTGCCCCCTCGACCCCCGCGACCTGACCGGGCAGGTCAATCCCCGTCGAGGGCGTTGTCCTTGAACCTCTAGATTGGAGCATCTCGTCCATTCGGTCAACAAAATATGTAACTTATTTCATATACTTCGATTTTTAACTTTTATTATGATTATGATTATGATTATGATTTTCTTTTGCTTGTTATATTTTTAGTCATTCCTAATTCTTTATATATTAAATTTGTTTTCAATCTTCTTTTCAATTGCAAGATATCATTCTCAAAGTAAAAATATCATAATTTTTAACATCAATTGAATTGTGCTATTTTCAGGTACAATATTTTTTTTATTCTTTTATAAATTTTGTAAACTTCAATTTGCAATTAACTTTTGTATTTTTTTCTCTAAAATTTTTATTATAGTATTTACCATTTACCTATTATTAACAAATTGTGGACTCTAATTTATATTTATTGTTCTCTTCTATACAGTGTCCAATTATTTTTTCTGGTGGTTATAGTTTACTACAGTAGTGCACTCTATCTTAGGTACGTTTCTCTAACTGAACTATTTAGATTTTTGTTCATAATATTATATGTTTATATAGTATTATAGTTATTTATTTATTTATAGTAACTTATAAATTTGTAATAAATTGCTGGTTCTCGAGTTTTCTTTGTGAATACTATTTTTTCTCTTTTTAAGGTATATTTTCAGTTATTGTTCACAAATTTTGATATTTTAAATTTTAGTTTTACCCTACGTATGTATATTTTAACATATGTAAGATTATTTTTTTGTACAGTTATGGTTCAAATTCAATTATTCCACAAAAATTGTTAGTATTGTAATAGACATTTTTGTACCATCTGGTGATGGAGAAGTTGATTCAACTATTCTACAACTTTATTTTATTTCAAAGTATAAAAATGTTAATAACATTCTTTAATTCTTTTAGTTTCTGTTGGTTACTTTGGACTCCAACTATTTGATATGGATACTTCGAGTGGTTTTGAAACAATGTCTCATCGCCAACAAGAAAATCAAAGGAATAGGTATCGACGAAAACGACTTCGAAGTGGTTGCAATGATCGTCGTAGGAGAATAGGTAATCCCCTATCATCTGAACATAATAATTCGACTGATGTACAAATGCAACAACCTATAATGAATCATGATTTTGAGGCTTCTACTTCAAACCAAGATATACCTCATATTTCCAATTTGACATTACCAAACGGTTTTAATGTATTGAACATACCAACGACTGCATACATATTACTGACATGCAATAGTTGTAAATATTGTGGTGCAAGAAAAATTTATAGAGAAAGTAAAGGATTTTGTTGTTCTGATGGGAAAGTACATATCTCTATGCCTGATCCACCCACTGAATTGTACAACTTGTTTACTTCTAAAAAATCTAAATATATGGTATTTAAAAAAATTGCACGAGGATATAATAACCACTTTGCTTTCACTTCATTTGGTGTCAAATACGATAAAGAGCTCTTTAAAGCATATCGAGGTATTTACACATTTAGAGTTCAAGGACAAGTATATCATTACGTAAACGAACTTATCCCACAGAACAATAAGCCTTCTTATATGCAGTTATATTTTTATGATACAAATAATGAGATTCAAAATCGTATGAAAATTTCAGAGAACTTTGATGAATGTACTTTAACTGTTCTAATTGAAATCTTGAAGGTAAATCCATATACTAGATTTTTTCGGTCTTTAACTAATATCACTAACTTACGAGATCATCAAATACATATAAGATGCGATCCAGGACTTGATCAAAGAGTATTTAATACTCCTACCTCATCTGAAGTTGCTGCTATATGGGTCGAAAACGATGAAAATACTAATATTCGCTTTTGTGACATTACCATATACGGTCATTCTGGTGATTCACATAGAGTTCATTATTACTATGGTTGCTATGATCCTTTGCAATATCCTCTACTTTTTCCATACGGAGAATCCGGTTGGCATGAAGGCATTGAGAGGTGTAGAAGGACTGAACATTTCTATGAATTTGTTCAATTTCCTAATACAGTTACCTCTGCAGCTGAATTTATTGAAAAAGAAAATCAAGGTTTGTAAATTTATGTTATTGTACATTCACCTAAATTTTGCATCGTCAATGTTCTAATTGAATGATAACTTCTTTTCTGCAGTGCTTAATGGAATGAAGAAACGATCACAGGTTTCTTGTCGAGAATATTATTCATATAAATTGCAAATTAGGCCTTCCGGTAAGTCTATTTTACTTCACAGTGGTAGATTGTTCCAACAATATGTTGTAGATATGTATGTGAAAATCGAAACTGCACGGTTAGACTATTTTCGTAACAACCAAAGTCAAATTCGAGCTGAACTTTATCAAGGTATTGTAGATAGCGTTCAAAATGGAGAGACAATAGGGTACAAAATTGGAAGAAAAATTATTTTACCTCAGTCTTTTACATGTGGACCTAGAGATATGTTAAGGAGATATATGGATGCAATGGCTATTGTACAGCGTTATGGAAAACCGGACATCTTCTTGACTATAACATGCAATCCAAATTGGCCGGAGATTAAACAAGAGCTAAAACACAATGATGAGATTCAAAATCGACCTGATCTAATTGTGCGTATATTTAGAGCAAACTAGAAGAGTTGAAAAATGATTTATACAAAAAAAAATATCATAGGCCCAGTTGTTGCGCATATATATGTTATTGAATTTCAAAAAAGGGGACTTCCTCATGCACATCTATTGTTAATTTTTAAATACGGCTACAAAATTTGTTCTGCTCTAGATGTTGATAAGATAGTTTGCTGTGAAATTCCTAATGAAAATGAACATCCTTATCTTCATTCTATTATTGTTAAACATAATATGCATGGCCCTTGTGGACATCTTAATCCAAAAAACGTATGTATGGAAGGAAACAATAGTTGTAAAAATAAATATCCTAGAGATTAGTGTAATTCTACTATATTCGGTGATAATTCATATCCTTTGTATAAACGTCGTGATAATGGTATTTCTATTAAAGTTAGAGGTCAAATGTTAGACAATCAATAGGTTGTACCGTATAATCCTTATTTGAGCGCAAAATTTGACTGCCACATTAATGTTGAAGTATGTTCCTCTATTAAAGCTGTAAAGTATTTGTACAAATACATGTATAAAGGACATGATCGTATTCATTTTTCAGTTTCCACAAATGAAACAGGAAAAGAAACCGATGAAATCTCATCTTATCAATCAGCTAGATGGATATCTCCACCTGAAGCTATGTGGAGGATTTTCTCGTTTAATTTGGTAGAAATTTATCCAACTATTTATTTTTTACAGCTTCATATCGAAAATCATCAACAAGTAAGATATGACAACGAAGATGATTTGTCTACTATTATTGACAATGAAAATACGAAAAGAACAATGTTGACAGAGTTTTTTGAGGTAAATAAAGCAAATGAATTTGCGCGTACATTGTTGTATCGAGATTTTCCAACCCATTTTGTTTGGAACTCAACTAAGAAGATTTGGACTCCCAGAAAAAAATACGTTGTTATAGGACGAATTGTCGCAGCGAATCCATCTGAAAGAGAACGATATTTCCTACGCGTTCTTCTCAATCATATTCGAGGTCCAACATCATTTCATGATTTACGAACTTTGAACGGAGTAACTGTTAATACGTATCGAGAAGGAGCACTTTTACACAGTTTGTTAGGCGGAGACAATCATTGTGAAGAATGTCTGTCTGAAGCTATTATTTATAAAATGCTTACTTCTTTAAGACGTCTTTTTGCTACACTTCTTATGCTTTGCAACCCTGATCATCCAAAATTATTGTGGGATAAATTTAAAATTTATATGATCGATGATTATGTATATGAAAATATACATTCAAGGGATGCTGAACTACGAGCTTTAGAAGACATCAATTCTATTTTAGAATCATCGGGTAAAAACATAAATGACTATGAAATAGTATCATTCAGTGTACATATAGGTGAAAATGAAAGGTTGAGAAGAATGGTTGCAGATGAGACAACAAATTTGAATATAGAAGGAGACTGTCTATACATCAAGCTTAAATAATGAACAACAATTTGCGTATGATACAATTATGGAAAAAGTAAATTCCAAATCAAGTGGGATCTATTTCATCGATGGTCCAGGAGGAACGGGTAAAACTTTTTTATATAAAGCTCTACTAGCAGGTATAAGGTCTCAAAATTTAATTGCTTTAGCTACAACATCTTCTGGAGTATCTGCGTCTCTTTTACCTGGAGGTCGAACAGCTCATTCAAGATTTAAAATTTCTCTGGAAACAGTTGGTGAAGTTATCTGTTCTGTTAGTAAACAATCGGCTCTAGGGACTTTGTTAAAAATGTCTACATTAATACTTTGGGATGAAGCGCCTATGGTGAATCGTTGTGCCGTTGAAGCCGTCGATAAAATGCTCAGAGATATTACTGATTGTAATTTGCCTTTCGGTGGAAAAGTGGTCGTTCTAGGAGGAGATTTCAGACAAGTTTTACCAGTGATACCGAGAGGAAAAAAAGAAGACATAATGAAAGCTAGCTTAGTTTTCTCTAACTTATGGCCTTCGTATTCACATCTACCGTTGGTTGAGAACATGCGAGCAAAATTGGATCCCACGTTTTCTGATTATTTGCTTAGAGTTGGAAATGGAACAGAGGAAGAACACAGTTGTAACTGCATTCAGCTTCCGAGCAATATAATTGTACCATTTGAGGATGAAATTACATCTCTGAAAATTTTGATAAATCATGTTTTTCCAAATATAGAAGCATATGTTGATAATTTACATACGATGGGAAATCGAGTAATTCTTACGCCTAGAAATGAATGTGTTGATCATATTAACAGAATTTTACTTGATCAGATTCCTGGTACAATTTTCACATATTATAGCTTTGATGAAACAATTGACAAATCAGAACATAGCCTACAGGAAGATTTCTTGAACACTTTGACTCCAAATGGTATTCCGCCTCATGAATTGAAGCTTAAGATAAACTGTCCTGTGATGTTATTGCGGAATATCAATCCTTCTGAAGGCTTATGCAATGGAACACGCCTTACTTGTAGAAAATTTGATAAGAATGTAATTCTTGCTGAAATTACAACTGGTGAATATTGTGGAAAACATGTTTTCTTACCAAGAATTCCTTTTATACCTATGAAAAATGATCAAACTTCAATTCATTTTAAAAGAACTCAATTCCCGATTAAACCATGTTTTGCAATGACGATAAATAAAGCACAAGGTCAAACATTTGATTACGTTGGTTTGTATCTTCCTGAACCAGTTTTCTGTCATGGTCAACTTTATGTAGCATTGTCAAGAGCTAAAACAAGCAAATCTTTAAAGGTTTTACTAAAACCATCAAGCGCTGACAATTTACACATTAGATGTACGAAGAATGTTGTCTACAGAGAAATTCTCTCATTCATTCATTTGTAGAAATATAACTTCTTCGTAAGTATTTGTCGCATATTTTAGTCGCTCATTGTTATAATTATATTACTGATTTTAGTTATTTCTTATTTCTATACTAACTAATTTCCATTTGGAATATTTTAGGCTTTATGATATTTGTGTATATTTTTCACACGTACTTGGATTTATGACAATACGGTACTCTAAAGTTACAACCATGATGGAAGTAACTATAGCTAAGAAAACTTCAAAAACTCTCATTCTTGATAACAGGTTAGTTATTATTATCTTTTTGTCTAATCGTTATTAATGCATGATATAAATTTTCTCATTAACCATAATTCGTTTTAATTTCAGCCATTTCCATTTTGTCTGTGAGCTTCTACTCATATTTATGGACTCTACATTTTTTTATTTCAAGATATTATCTGATTTTCCTGGTAAGCTCTCTGAATATTCAGGATCAATTTATGATGATATCTGAACAAATTTAGTTATAATCCGTATGCATTTTGTTCAAACTAATGGTGTTACCATCATTTTGCTGAGTTTGTTAGAATGAATCTATTCCTCACCTTTTATATTTTTGCTGCCACTCTATCAAATACCATATTTATGTATGTTTCTGAATTCAGAGTGAATCTTTTAAGGGCTATAATAATAAGAGTATGGCTATAATAATAAGAGTAGAATAAACTCCATACCATGATGGTCTCTTTTCCTTCGACATCTTCTTTCCTGGAAGCTATCCCAATATTCCACTTGTATGTTTTAGATATTTTTGTGTCCAACCCATTTTACACTTTTGAATATGTCAATACATTGTCTTCCATTAATACTAACTTACTTTTTGTTGCAGCAAGTCCATTACCACTCTGGTGGACTTCGCATCAATCAAAACTTGTACAATTGTGGTAAAGAATGCCTAAGCCTTCTCAACACTTAAAGTGGTAGTCAAAAGTAGAAGTTGATCCATGATATATCAACTATGCTACATGTTACAAGGTCTACTTTTAAATGCTAAGCCCTATTTTAATAAGTCTAGACGTGCAAATATGAGTGGTTCAACGACAAGAGAAAAGTGTTTAATGGCATACAATGAGAATATTTTTATTCATTCTCTCTAAACAATAGTGTACAGTATGAGGCGGCCACCGAAGGCAAGATGAAATTGAGATCCTTCTATGTACTACTGTTATTATTAAACATTTCAATCCTTACATATTTTGGTAATTAATTTCAGTTTATTATTTCCTTTTGGGTAACGATTTCATTGTATACTGATTTAAGTTTTGTGTTGTGTTGCTCATAGCATTTCGAGGACTTTGTGATATGACATTCCTACAAGCATTCTCGTGATATTCTGATAGTATGTAAAGCCTATGTAGAAAGCACTCAATTGAGATGTCTTGTCAAAGGGATTGTTGAAGAAAGTGATAAGAGCTGCTCACATGATTTGAAGACCAATTTAGTATAGTTCATCACTACGTTAGTAAATACATTTTTTTCCAAATTAACACAAAAAATTGTCAAGAGTTCTTTTATTTAGCTCACATTCGTACCTGCTGGTAGGATATAAAATAAATTTTACATCATGTCCCATGCGAAGAGAGGATAGGAGGAAGAATGTGCTTTTATTACTTATGATTTTTGTCATCTAAGATTACAACTTTTTTGCAATTTGTCAATGTTGTTGGGTTCCATTCGTCATTTAATTAATATTATGTTCTTTCGTTATTAATTCCTATTTTCATAACGTTTGATAATAAAGTTCAGTATCTATAATTCTTAACTTTGGAAAAACAAGTGCATGAAAAAATGTTACATTATGCATTAAATTCTTGAAAAGAATCCATCAAAAAATGAGATAAATATATGTTTTTTTAAACGCTAATATTACCTTCGAAATGACATTGCCCGTGCATTGCACGGGCAATAGACTAGTATTCTTTAAAAGTATATTATATTAATAATGATTAATATTAAATTTATTTTTTATATGTATTATTATTATTATTATTTATTTAATTAAGGTCTTAATTTTTTATTTATTTTAACTTTTTTTTTTAATTATATGGGGGGAAAATGAAGGAGGGGGGAAAATCGTGAGAAC
>CM032644.1:19799901-19872375 GCA_019097785.1 Fraxinus excelsior
CTGTTAACTACCACTCTTGGGCAAGATCCATGAAGAGGGCTCTTAGGATTAAGAACAAGTTGGGCTTCATTGATGGGAGCATTTGTGAACCAACTGATCTGGATAGCCCTTTGATAGAACATTGGCTTCGTTGTAATGACATTGTCATTACCTGGCTGCAAAACACGATGACAATAGACATTAAGGCAAGCACGTTATATGCAGAAACAGCACATCAGCTGTGGCTTGAGTTAGAGCAACGCCTTGCTCAACAAAACGCCCCCAGAATCTATGAGGTCAAGCAAGGGATTGCAGCACTAATGCAAGGGCAAGACACGGTGAGCATTTATTTTTCAAAGCTGAAAACATTGCTGGATGAGCTAATGAACTACGAATCCATCCCCAACTGCACCTGTGGAGGACTAAAATCAGTGGTTAGCAATCAAGAGAGAGATTGGGTAATGAAATTTCTCATGGGACTCAATGAATCTTACAAGGGTATTAAGGCTCAAATTCTACTGATAAAACCATTCCCCAAGTTGAATGAAGTATACTCAATAATCCAGCAGGAGGAGAAGAGAAGGGATATCTCCTTTGATGAACCTACCAATGGAGGAATGGCACTGATGTCAAGAAGTTATCTAAAAGAAGGGGAGAAAAGAAATCTGGGGATCCAAAGGCGGTATTATTGCACCTTTTGTAAAATGGCGGGCCACTCATTGGAGAGATGTGTTAAGGCTAATAAGGATAAACCAGGATGCACACATTGTAAAAGGCCAGGCCACAACATAAATAATTGCTTCAAGATTCACGGTTACCCATCAGGCCACAAGTTCCATGGAAGGACGCAAGCAAATGCCACTATTACAGATCACAATGTTCACTCTATGGAGCCTACACAGGAGCGGACTGGTAACAAGGATCAAGTCAGTTTGACTCAAGAGCAATATATTCAGTTGATGGCTCTACTCAAATCACAAACCAATGAATCTCATCCATTCTCTTCCAAACATATGGATACTTCCAAAATCTCTGGTATTCATATGTCTTTATTTACCTACAATACAAAGAATAAACCAGTTGCACCTTGGGTTATTGACACGGGAGCTACAGATCATATGGTCTGTTCAGTCTCCCTTCTCACCACTGTTGAGTCCAAAATCACTCAGTCTGTTACTTTACCTAATGGTGATGTGACATTAGCAACTCACATAGGGAATGTTAGAATCACAGATGACTTGATACTTTATGATATCTTATGCGTGCCAAGTTTTTCCTTTAACCTTATATCTGCCAGGAAACTTGGTCAAACGTCCAAATGTTACCTCATTTTTTCTTCTGATATGTGTTATGTGCAGGACCTTTCAACTTGGAAGACGATTGGTCTGGGTGAAGTGAGGCAAGGCTTGTATCATTTGGTGCAAAATGAAATTTCCCTTCAAGTTTAGTTCAGGATCTGCCAAAACTAGTTAGCAAAGCTACCCTGTCAACTTCTACTGTTTCCAATCAAGAGTTTTTTGATCTCTGGCATTTTAGATTAGGACATCCCTCAGATTCTAGGCTGCACCTAACTAATTTACATCATAACCTTGAGACAAAAGAAGCCAAAACACCTTGTTCCATCTGTCCTCTAGCTAAATTACATAGATTACCGTTCAATATTAGTCATCATAAGTCAGAAAATTGCTTTGATTTGGTTCACTGTGATTTGTGGGGACCATGTACTGATATTTCTTATGATGGATCAAGATACTTTCTCACCATTGTTGATGATCATAGTCGATGCACTTGGATTTATCTGTTGAAACTTAAATCTGATGTTTCTAGTACTTTGCAAAACTTTTACACCATGATTGAAACACAATTCCATTCCAAAATTAAAGTCATAAGAACTGATAATGGGGGGAATTCAGCTTAAAACAATTCTACTCTGAAAGGGGGGTCATACACCAAACTACTTGTGTGGAAACTCCCCAACAAAACGCTATTGTTGAAAGAAAACATCAGCATATTTTAAATGTAGCAAGAGCGTTGAAATTTCAGAGTGGATTACCTATGTTGTATGGGAATGATTGTGTTCTAACAGTAGTTTTTTTGATAAATAGAATACCAACTCCCACTCTTGACAACAAGACACCATTTGAAGTTCTTTTTAAAGCCAAACCATGCTATTCCAACCTTAGAGTTTTCGGTTGTCTTGCTTTTGCTACCACACTAACACGTAACAGGCACAAGTTTGATTCAAGGGCCAGAAAATGTGTATTCTTAGGGTATCCTTTTGGAATTAAAGGATACAAATTGCTAGACTTGAAAACCAACAAAGTTTTTCTGTCAAGAGATGTAGTATTTCATGAAAGAATATTTCCTTACAAAATGATCAATGCCGAAACTGATGATCTATTAACCAATGTTCATAGATTGCCCAATCCTGCAGACTTAGCCTTTTCTCAACCAGGGAAAATTGTTTTTAATCATCCCACTTATTCTAATTCCCAGTCGCAAGAGAAGCCAACACAAAATTCTGACCAAAACATAGAATTCTCAGAAACAAATCAACCCACTGATGAGCCTTCTGATGAGTTTGAAATACCACCTGATGTCATAAGAAATTCACACATTCCCAGAAGATCAGATAGAAGTAGAAGGGCACCAGCTTACCTACAAGATTTTATTTGCCAACAAGTATCCTCACTCACTCATTCACAAGAGTCTTGCAGGCAGAAAGGTATTAAAAAACCAGGTAGTCCTTTTCCATTGTCTGCAGCACTTTCATATCATAGAATATCTGAGAAACATAAAGCTTTTATCTCTTCCATACTTACACAATCTGAGCCAGCTACTTATCAAGAAGCTATCAAAAGCCCTGAATGGTGTAAAGCTATGCAAACTGAGATAGATGCTCTTGAGTTGAACCAGACTTGGACTGTGACAGATTTGCCACCTGGGAAGAATCCTATAGGATGTCGATGGGTCTATAAAGTGAAGTTTAATGCCGATGGAACAATTGAGAGGTATAAGGCAAGGCTGGTGGCAAAGGGATATACTCAACTAGAGGGAATTGATTACCACGAAACGTTCTCACCAGTAGCAAAATTGGTAACTATGAGAACGTTACTTGCAGTTGCAGCAGTGAAAGGTTGGTATTTACACCAATTCGATGTGAATAATGCATTTTTGCATGGAGATCTAGAGGAGGAAGTCTATATGCAAATGCCCCCTGGTTATCCTGCTAAGGAAACTTCAAAAGTATGCAGGCTCAATAAAAGTCTGTATGGCTTAAAACAAGCATCTAGACAATGGTATTCGAAGTTGTCCGTCTTTATCATTGGTCAAGGATTTTGCCAATCCAAGGCTGATTATAGTTTGTTTACAAGGAGCACGGGTGATTCATTCACGGCCATATTGGTGTACGTGGATGACATAATAATAGCTGGAGATAATGTTGAAATCATCAATTCGCTTAGAGCATCACTTGATGACAAGTTTAAGGTTAAGGATTTGGGAAACTTGAAATACTTCCTTGGAATAGAAGTGGCTAGATCAGCAAAGGGAATTCAAATCTGTCAGAAGAAATATGCACTGGATATTCTGGGAGATTCAGGAACCATTGGAGCTACTCCAACCAAAATACCACTTGATCAAAACATGAAATTGTCCAAAGATGAAGGAGAACTTCTTTCTGACCCAACAATGTACAGAAAACTGATAGGAAGATTGCTCTATTTGACAATCACCAGACCTGATATCTCTTATTCAGTCCATCTATTGAGTCAATATATGCAGACACCTAGAATGCCGCACCTGAATGCAGCACATAAAGTGCTTAGATATGTCAAACGATCACCAGGCCAGGGAATATTTTTTTCTTCATATTCTGATTTGCAAATTAGAGCCTACAGTGATTCGGATTGGGGAGCATGTCCAGATTCTCGAAGATCAGTAACAGGGTACTGTGTTTTCATTGGTTAATCATTGGTATCCTGGAAATCAAAAAAGCAAAACACTGTCTCTAGATCCTCAGCAGAAGCGGAGTATAGAGCTATGGCTGCAGTTTGCTGTGAGCTAACATGGCTCAGATTTGTTCTTGATGATTTGCAAATATTTCATCCACAACCGGCTGAGTTATTCTGTGACAATCATGCAGCCTTACACATAGCAGCAAATCCAGTATTTCATGAAAGGACCAAGCATATTGAATTGGATTGCCACCTAGTGCGAGAAAAGATACAAGAAGGAAGCATTACTACAAAACATGTTAGGACAGGTGCACAAATTGCTGATATTTTTACTAAGTCTCTCAGCTCCGACATTCTCTATTCTCATTTATCCAAGACGGGAGTAGAAGACATCTACTCTCCACCTTGAGGGGGGCTATTGAATTTCATCACAGGCCAACAGAATTGGAAGGACCTAGAAGATTGCCTTTAGTCTGAAATGGCATTGAGCTGGAGAGTGCTGGAGCACATGCTGTGTAGTTAGATTATATTCCTTTTTTTTCTGTTATTTGTTGTAGAATTAATGAGCAATAGTTTCTTGACACTTGTATAGGTTTGTTACATTGTATTTTGTATATATATGTGCAGCTATATTCATCAAGTAAGAAACAAAAATTATCAGAATATATTCCATCATTTTCTTCCTTCTTTAAGTAACATTAGTTGGTAAATTCTTATATTCCTAGAAAATTCATTCAAAGTATAGTTAAATTGAGATGAAATTAAAAACTTTTCCAGACGTGGTTAAATTTGTTAGGTCCAAAGTGCTGATAATTTCCGTATCCAAAATATCATTTAATTGAGTTGTAATTAGGGTCAAGGTGTTGGATATTGTGAGTATCGTTGGAAGGACTCAACGTCGACTTAAGAAGGTAATACATGATCAATGTAATGCAATTAAAAGTCAAATGAGTGTCAAACTGCTGGATATGTTATGCTCCAAATTCTTAGACCCATTTTTTGCATAAAAAAATTCGAATTCAAAAAATGATATTTTTAGAAGAATTTTATCTTTTGGGATTATCTTTTCATTGCACCTTAAATTGCTTCAATCTGACATCTAAAGAAACATGTGATAAAAATACTAACGAATGCTTAGAGATTGTCCACGACGGCCCAAAGGGCACTCGAACGATTCCCGTTGGGGCGCTCAAGCGGCTTGTGCATCCAGCCAAACCTTAGATTGTAATTTTTAGCATTTTTTACAATTCCTAACAACCTTAAAAACTCTATATTATAAATACTAAAGAAAAAATCCCGATGAAGTTCTATTATACAACATATAATTCTTTTGATTCAACCACAAGATCAAAACACCAATAAAATCATTTACCAAATAGCCTTTAGAGTTCTGAAGATCAGGAAAGGTATCTAGAGTTCTAGTTTGTGAAGAATAAGTTCGTTCTTGATGATCCACGAAGGGAAAAGAAGTCTAGAGGTTTTGAAAAGTGTTGAAGCACAATCCTAGATTTCTTCAATGATTACAAGTTTGGGTCAGAGTCTACTAAGATTTAGTTGTGTTTGAACCAATTCTATAAGTCAAATCCTTTTTAGTGAATCTTTTACAAACAAGGAGTGCCATGAGGTTTTTTTTTTAAAAATCTCTAGAAGAGTTCTTCAATGGTTTTCTTTCGTAAACAAATGTCATTGTTTATTTACTTTACTAATTTGGTCTATATGCTTGATTGACTGCTAGTGCTTAATTTGACTAAACTTCATATAGATTCAATAATTTATGACTTGTTACATGTTATTATTTGTTTAGTTTTAATCCCGCATATTAGACTCATTCATCCCCCTCTAGGTGTTAGTTGGGTCAAATCTCGTTATTTCAATTAGTATCAGAATTTAATTTTGATTTTGACCCAATTTTATTTAAAGGAGTCAGTCAATATCTATTCATCATTACTTTGATAGAAGCAATTATGCCTACTGAAAGATTAGAATGAGAGCTTTTGATAAGTGGATTTTTGTGCACTTATTCAGGCCATATTACTAAGTTTTTGTGTCGTTTTATTATTGCATTTTACTTAACTTAAGTTATTTTTAACTTCTTTCAGTTTTGGGGAGTAATATGCATTTGGGTAAAAGTTGAAGCACTACAAATGAAGTAATCTGATGAGGATGACCAAGATGGGAGAAACAATAAAGAAAAGGGCGGAAAAAAAAAGTGTCGAAAATTTAGCCTGGGTAAGCGCCCAGGTTTCCCAGTTATATTCGTTGGGCGGTCGCCCAACCTTAAAACTATCAACAGAAGCAAAAAATTTAGCCGGGCAGCTGCCCCATTTTGTACGGGTGCCCGGCCAGGCTATTTCGAGAAGAAAATTCTGATTTCCTTATTTTCATAGAACTCTTATGGAAACGAATCTTGGGGCATCTTTTAAAGCCCTATGGTCGTCCAAAAGTGAGGAAAGAGTTTTAATCAAGATTTCTAAGGAGAAAATGCGCATGAACATGAAAATCAACTCTAACAACACGAAGATTCAATTGAAGATTAATTGGGGTGATATCGTTCTTCATCCGTTTTTTTGATTTTCTTCTCTCCACCATACTAGGCTAGATTAATTTGTACTAGGGAACAATGAACTTTGTATTATGATTTTTAATTCTTAGTTTTACATTCTTGACATCAAAAATATGTTTTGAAATATTTGAATGATTTATATGATCTTATTTTCTCCATGATTGTAGTGCACGATAATTGTGTGAGTTTGGCGATTTATTTCATGCATTCGAGAGAAATGAAATAAATTCGACATATATAAATCATCATAGGGTCCGATAGGGGATAAAAATACACCGCTATGCCTTATGTAAATCTTTAAGTGTTCATAAAAACTAATGCATTCTCGTATGTTCGCATCCATCATAGAAATATAGTTAGGTCATATATGAGAATATGGTTAACATTGCTCGAGAGATATTGTTGAATAATCTAGGAACATTGATTTGTCAATATTGCAATCGTGTGTCAAGGTCTAGGGTTAAAAAGATTATTATTTAGGAATTTGTGATCCTAGCACATTCATAACATATTAGAAAACACATCAAATCATATTCATATCCAATTTGCATTTAGTTAATTGATTCATTCATACTTGCATATTTATCATTAATTTACTTATAATTTCATCAACACAAATAGTTTCCTTTATTTGTTTTGGTTAAGGTCAAAATAATTAGAATTAGAACTAATCAATCCCTGCGGGAACGATACTTGGACTAAAAATCCATTTTACTACTTGATAACGAACCGTACACTTGCGGTGATTTTAGAACGAACAAATATTTTCGTGAACAAGTTTTTGGCGCCGTTGTCGGGGATTGAATTTAGTTTAATTTTATTTATCTTGACACTAATTCGAACTTTTCTTTTCTTTATTACTTTATTTTTTTTTATTGCTTTCATTTTTTGCTAACCCCTACTATTAATATATCTCGTGCTTGTACTCTCTTCCTATACTTTTTCAGATAATTGCATGATTCTAATTTGGTAGGGCAATGAAATTTTTGCAATTGATTATCTCTACATACATTATGAAGATATGTTTGGAGGATACTCGAGTTGTAATAATTGCTACGCGATGCATTGTACTGGGCAATGTTTGTTCTCGCACTCTGGTTTTCACACGCCGAAACTTTTGAGGTTTAGAGAATATTTAACATGTCGGAAGCAAGCAATTGATAAAAATGATGAAGAGTACATGCTTGTTGGAGATTTTATACCTTACAATTGGGATGAGAACATCAAACTTGTCGGAGATGATCCTCCTCCATTAAAAGACAAGGTAATTGCAAAGTATTTTGAAAAATTGGTCAAGTTGGATGAAAGCGAGATGCTTTTGGGAGATTGCATGTACTGGGAAAAATTTCAACAATGGGGGTACAATCCACTTGAAGGGGTCTTCGGGACCGACTTCTCATTGCCCATGGATTTAGATTGTGGACCAATCATTTCACACAATGAAAGTTCAACAATTAAAGAAGAGCAAAAAATGAGTGAAAATTTAATCACACTGGAGCTAAACGAGAATGGGGCCATCTATAAGGAGAAAATTCACTCACATTTTTCTGACTTTATTGATTGTCCAAAAATTGATTTTGTGATTAAGCCTGACGAGGAGATACAAATCTACATAGTTGAAGTTGAGTCGAACGGATTAGACAAGTCCTATTATGTTGAAAATGGCAAAAAAGAGGTGTGGATATCAAATGAAAAGTGGATCAAAGCCAAAAGAAGAAAAATGGACAAGGCATCAAAAGTATTCTTTAGGTGCCCATGATCAGCCGCCATATAGTCGAGATATAGACTATAAACTTAGCGCTGGTTGGGAGGCAATCCAACAATTTTTCCTTTTTATCTTCTTATTTTATGCATTAGGTTAGTAATTTTTTTTTTTAGTTTTTTTTATAATTTTTCATAATATTGGTTATTCATCGTCTTTACAGGACACAGAGAGTTTATGCATGGTCCACACTTCTTTTGCTCTATCATCTTCAAATTCACATATATACTGGTCAGGGAAGTATCCCTAACCCATTATTCTTTATCTTTTGTGAAATTGTCCTTAGAGTTATGTGTGGTTAGGTTACATTTTGTCATTCTTTAAACATTGATGACAATGTTCTATATAAGTTTAGGGCCATAGGGGTGAGAATATTTCATTCATCATATTAATGCAGTGTTTGTGTGATTGTGTAAAAAAAATTCTTTTCTGCAATTTTATACTAGTTACTTTTATTTTTTAGTTGTTTATTTTGAAGCATTAATTTAGAATTTTGTGTGCTTATGTGGGTTTGATAACTTTGCTGACCATGATGTGAATATTGGATTAGGTATAAACTGTGAATGGTGAAAATAGTGCACTACTAGATTAGTCAAAGCTTGTTTATGCTAAACTTGACATTTTTATTGCACAATACTCATGTTGACATATTTGGTTGATGATTTGGTTCATTACTTAGAAATAGTTGAACATAGTGAATAAACCCGAATAACCTCTTTTGTACTAAACCATGTCCAATTTTTAGAATAGTTTGGAGGTGGTTGAACTGTTGCAAGGGAACATTGAGATGAGTAGGGGTTCTGTGCATGATATCATGTATGGATTGTCTAAAACCAATGGGATGAAATCGAAGTGAAAGTTTCAAGTTAGGGTGTAGTTTTAGAAACTTGGTGTCTAAAAGAAAAGGGGCATTACACTAATCATTGAATAAATAAAAACATATGTTTGAGCTTGTATAACTCGAGTGATTAAACTTGCAAGGGTTTAAAACCCGGTGCCCTATGGTTATCTGACTTGGGAGTTATCAGCCTAAAGCTCGCTAAGGGGTTGTATAGAAAGCAAATGAAATATGTTATATTAAAGAAATGGAAACATAATGGTATCTATCTATTGATGAATTACATACATACTCTAATGTATGAAATGCATTGATTAGCCCTAAACACTCGGTTGATAAGATTATATCTCTAATGCGAGGCAACTAGTTCAGTTTAATCTCAAGGGTTGAAGAAATAAAAAATAGGAGAACGTCTGCTTATTAAAGTGTGAAATTGTGATAATCCGATGCATCCGAACTAAGAGAGGGTAAGGAGTAGATGTAAATAAGTTCAACTTTAGAGTACATCTCGGGATAATTGAGCGAAAAGAATAAGTTTGGGGGTGTGTGCATCTTTCGAGCGAAGTAAGGAAATATTTGACTACTTTGGATCAGGTGTTGAGCTAATCATGATCATAATATGTTAGTATGAGTTCTCACACATATACACGTCAAGTTATGCATGTAACATGTGGAGATTGATTTGATTTTGCACGGTTGTAGTTGTTCATTTTGTTTAGTACTAAGTCCAATCCTAAGATACGGCATGTTGTTGAACCATGTTTTATGCGGAATTAAGTTTTAGTTTTGTTCGAGGACGAACAACGGTTTTAGTTTAGGGTGTTTGATAAGTGCATTTTTGTGCACTTATTCGGGGCCATATTACTAAGCTTTTGTGTCATTTTATTATTGCATTTTACTTAGCTTAAGTTATTTTTATCTTCTTTCAGTTTTGAACCTATTTCTAAACAATTGGAAAAGAAAGAAGGATATTGGCCAATTGATGGAAGTTTGGAGACTAATAAGCATTTGGGTAAAAGTTAAAGCACTACAAATGAAGTAATCTGATGAGGAGGACCAAGATGGGAGAAACAATAAAAAAAGGGCGGAAAAGAAAAGTGGCGAAAATTTAGCTTGGGCAAGCGCCTAGGTTGCCCAATTATATTTGTTGGGCAGTCGCCCAACCTAAAAACTATCAACATAAGCAAAAACAATTAGCCTGGGAGGCCGTCCCATTTTGTACTGGGCGCCCGCCTAGGCCATTTCAGGAAGAAAATTCTGATTTCCTTATTTCAATAGAACTCTTATGGAAACGAATTTTGAGGCATCTTTTAAAGCCCTAGGGCCGTCCAAAAGTGAGGAGAGAGTTTTTATCAAGATTTCAAGGAGAAAATGGGCAAAAACGTGAAAATCAACTCCAACAACACAAAGATTCAATTGAAGATTATCGCGGTGATGTCGTTCTTTATCTATTTTTCTGATTTTCTTCTCTCCACCATACTAGGCTAGATTAATTTGTGTTAGGGAACGATAAACTTTGTATTATGATTTTTAATTCTTAGTTTTACAATTTTGACATCAAAAACATGTTTTGAAATATTTGAATGATTTATATGATCTTATTTTCTCCATGATTATAGTACACGATAATTGTGTGAGTTTGGTGATTTATTTCATACATTCGAGAGAAGAGAAATAAATTCGACATATATAAATCATCATAGGGTTCGATAGGGGATAGAAATATACCGCTATGCCTTATGTAAATCTTTAGGTTGTGTTTGATAAGCACATTTTTCCATGGAACTAGGAATTCAAATTCCATCTTCCACCAATTTACTTGTTTGATGGCAACAATTTTCTTGGGAATTGGTTTTCCACATGGGCTTCACACGGTTACATTTTCAAGGATTTGCTTGAATTCATTTTCCCACCATTTTGGTGGGAAAATGGAATTCCATCTTTTTTTTTATACAATGGAAACAAATTTCACAACCAATTATAAGAAAAAAATTTACTTTAATGAACAATTTTCATGTAAAACAAAGCCGAACGAACACTAAATTTTGATGAAAAAATGATTTTTTAGGAACATTTTTTTTTGATTTTTTTTTTAGTTTTTGGCAATGGAAACAAATTTTATAACCAATTGTGGAAAAAATTATCACTTTAATGGAAAATTTTCATGTAAAACAGAACCAAACGAACACAAAACTTTAAAACATTCCGGATGGAAAATTATAACAATCAAACACACATAATTAACAATTTCCTGCAAAACATTTTCCATGCAATTATTTTTTCTAGAATTCATTTTCTTTCCACCCATTTTCCACCCTTGCAATCAAACGGACCTTAAGTGTTCATTAAAACTCATGCATTCTCGTATTTTCGCATCCATTATAGAAATATAGTTGGGTCATATATGAAAATATGTACATTGCTCGAGAGAGATTGTTAAATAATCTAGGAACGTTGATTTGTCAATATTGCAATCGTGTGTCAAGGTGTAAAACTAGGGTTAAAATATTTATCATTAATTCACTTATAATTTCATCAACACAAACACTTTCCTTTATTTGTTTCGGTTAAGGTCAAAATAATTCGAATTAGAACTAATCAATCCTTGTGGTAACGATACTTGGACTAAGAATCCATTTTACTACTTGCTAACGAACCATACACTTGCGGTGATTTTAGAACGAACAAATATTTTCGTGAACAGCTTTCTTGAAAACTATGGATGAAAGAGTTTAGGTGAGTGTAGAGAAAGGTTGGACAACCCATCTACATTTGTTGTTACTAGTGTTGTTATACCTAAATATGTTTTTACTTAGACTAAGGATAAATTTGCTACCGAGTTGTAGATGCACTTGCTAATGAAGGTTGGCATCATCGTAGATACCAAGAATATGGATCAACCGACTTACCATGACATATCAGGGCGATTGTTCAGGTTGACAAATATGGTCTGCCCAACATTAGAGCTTAATTCTTAGTATCCACCTTTGCTTTTATTTTTGCTCACATTTGCACTTCTTGTAAGGGAAGTAGTACTTCCTTTTTTATTGCTTTACTTTACTTTTATTGTAAGGGAAGTAGTACTTCATTTTTTACCGCTTTACTTTACTTTTGATGTAATGGAAGTAGTACTTCCCCATTTATTGCTTTACCTCTTTTCAATTGTAACCACAGTATTCCTCCACCATAAGTGAGGACATATTAATAAAATCTCGGAAGTAACGCCCTCCTTCCACCAAAAAAAGGATAAATTATCCGAAGTTAACTCGAATAATACGTGCCATATTTAGAGCTATATCATATGAAGAGTTTAAGAGAATGTCTATGTGCGAGACTGCTAAAAAAGCTTAGGATATTTTAGACATTACATATGAGAGAACTGAGACTATGAAGAACTCTAAACTTCAGATGTTCACTACTAGGTTGGAGAAAATTAGGATTAAAGATGATGAATTTATTGACGAATTCTATGATAAACTGAAATATATAATAATTCTAGTTTCAAATTAGGTGAACGAATTATTGAGACAAAAAAAATGTAAGAAAAGTTCTAAGATTCTTATCTAAGAGGTTTAAACCTTATTTCACTACTATTGAGAAGCAAAGACAGAGACAGGATTAAGATAGAGGACTGTTAGATCACACCAAATGTCTGGACTAACCATATCTAACTCAAAGAAAAATTAGTCTATTGCCTTAATTACTGTCAAGGAAGAAGACTATGACGCAACTGATGATGACACCCTAAAAAAATAAGAAGGTAACTTATTTTATTAAGAAATTTAAGATATTTATTAGGAATAATACGAAACCTCATGAAAAATACACGGATGGTCCAATAAATTAAGGAAAGAGAAAAGACACTACTAAAAAATAGCTTTTCACCATTGGAAAATTGCATACGGATCAGATCCGTTGGTAATTAGAAACGGATTATCCGTTGGTAAAAGTAATCAACTTTTAACTACGAAATTCAGCAATGGAATTTCCGTTGATAACAGTGATATCTCTTTACCAATCGATATTTCATACCTCATGTAGCCGTTTAACATTTGGATGTTTCACCTATGGATATTTCCGTAGGTGACGTACGGATAATCACCAACGGATTATATTCGTTGGTAATCAGAAATGGATTATCCATTGGTAAAAGTAATTCACTTTTAGCTATGAAATTCAGCAACGAAATTCTCATTGGTAACAATGATATCTCTTTACCAACGGATATTCCGTACCTCATGTATTCGTGTGACGTACCGATAATCACCAACGGACTACGCCTGTTGGTAATGAGAAACGAATTATCCGTTAGTAAAAGCAATCCACTTTTAACTACAGTAATCAACAACAGAATTTTCGTTGATATAAGTAATCAACAAATTTAATATTAATTATACCAATTAAAAACATATTCAATTTCAATAATTTTTTTGGTCATAAATTACTACATATTTTTTATGACAACATATCTATGACTAGAAATGACAATAGAATGAGGCTAAAATGTGACGGTCCCTTCCATTTCTGACCTCGTTGAAATTTTACGAAAGGCAAAATCAGGGTATAATATCTCTGTTCATACTTTTTAGTTAGTTAATTTTAATATTGTTGACATTAAAAATAAAAAAAAATAATTTTTTTTGGGATGGAATAGAGAATTTGAGGTGGCAGTGATGGGACGAATGACAATGAATTATTTTGTTATTGATGTAGATCAAATCTCCAAACGCATTAACAAATGGATTGCATCTTAAGAAAACAAATGCATTTTCTTATTTCATGAACAACCAAAAACTCTACAAAAGAATAGATAACCTACTGGGACAACAGTTCTGAGTTTGGCTATAAATCAAAATAAATAAATAATGAAAATAATGAACTAAAAAACATTAAGTGTTGTTTTGACTTAGCAAACGAATTCAAACATCCAAAATCTATCATACATCACGACGAAGCTCTGAGCATAATGGGAATCGTCGCGAGATTTCCAGAATGGGGTCATGGTCCCAAAATGAACACTGTATGTAAAAGTTACTTCATTTTCTTTGAAAACACTGACTATCCAAACATTCCAAATACGCAAATACACGTTACAGTGTAAATTAATTTAATTGGCATGCAGGATGTCACTGACTAGAGTGGTGGGGGTAGAAGGTCTAGACGGAGCAATAATGAACATGAGGATCTTAATACTCTCAATGATGAGTTGGGAGGTGAGCATGCAGATGATTTTCCTAGAGCTAATAACAAGACCAAAGGTCCTAATCGTTGCACTCCCATGCCTGCTGATCAATCACAATGTATCGAAATAACTATTAAAAATAACACGTAAGTATACATTTATTTTCAATTGGTTTTATATATTTAGAAACATAATTGTTGGTGTTTTGTAATATTTAGGCTCATTTTTCATGTTCTCGTCATATCTTATTTCGATTGTTTGACCAATCAATGTTATTTATATTGTCGTCTTCCTTTTGTAAGTTTTTATTTTTTTATTTTTTCTTTGATGTAAAATATATAGCAACTGGTGGTTAAAGATGATAATATTTATTAGATTTATGTTTAAATATGTCCTGTTTCTTATATGGTCATGTAACTTATCGAGATTTTTTTATTCACGTTTTTTATATTTTTACGTAGTTTTGGTGAAACTTTCGTTCCACGTGACATCACCGCAACCATTAAAGCATATTTTGATTGTCCATATCTCACGTTTTGCCCAATGCCACAACCCATAAGAGATGGTTTATGGGATCGATTTATGGTAATTATATTTATTATATCTGTAAATTTCTTATATTTATTAGATCTCTAAATTGATTTTTTTATTTATATATAAGGATAAATATGGCCGACTACGAATACTATCAATGTGTATGACACATGGAAGGTCATGGCGAAGGATAGATATAAAGATATGATGAATGATGCTCGCGAGAGAGCAAAGCATACAAGTCAGTCTGATAACCCAATTGACTGGAGAGGACATGGCCCACGTTGGATAAGGGTGGAGCATTGGGATAGTCTTGTAAATTATTGGAATACCGAGAAATGGGAAAAAATGCAAAGATTACCAAGGAAAATCGTCTTGCACAAGGACAGGATGGTGAAATGAAGAAGCATAATGCTGGTTCAGTCTCCTTTGTGATTACTAAGAAGAGATTGGTATTTTTTTCATATTATTTGTATTTTGTATTTTAAAGTTCATGTATGTTTTTATCTGATTGTGATTAATGAGTTGTGTATTTTAGGAGAAGGATATGGATCATCCAATGTCCCAATTAGAGTTTCTCAGTCATTTTCACATGAAGAATCATGGACTTGGTGATTTTGTTGACAAAAAATCTAAGCGAGTTCATGTAAGTACAATTAGAGTTTATGTACTTCATGGTTTGTTCATATAGTTTGTAAGAATTATTTTTATTTATTTTTCACAGGATACTTACAAGGCTTCAATTGAGTCCAAGTATGGTACCGTTAGGGATGATCAACCTGAGTTCGATCCCGATTCATGGATTGATGCTGTCAACGGTTCATCTAAGGGTCGTGTTTATGGGGTTTGTCCTAGACAACCTGTTTCGCATGTTCTTGGTACACCTAATTCACCTAGAAGTTCAATACTTGCACGTGATGAAGAGGTTAATAATTTGAAGTCAGAGCTAGCTATTGCACGAAATACCATAGATGAGAATAACGAAAAGATTGATGATCTCATTGTACGTCTTGAATGAGTTGAAAGAAATAACGAGGCCGAGATGCGAGAAACAGTGCGAAACATTCTTAGAGAACTAAATATTCCTAATTTTCAATTTCCTTCTAGTCCAGGATAACGAAATGATGATGTGTAAGACATGATATTTCAAATTTGGGATTTTGGTATAATAATTTACTAAAGATTTAATGTGTTTTGACAATTTTGATTATTTAGTGCATTTTGAAATTAATGATTATTAATTAGTGGGTTGAATTGATTTTTAGTAGAAAATAATAAATTAAGATTCACCAACGGATTTTTCGTTGGTATTGAAGTTGACTTAGCAAGTAATTTCAGCAACGGATATTTTGTTGGTAAAATACAATATTTTTACTGATGGATATTCCGTGGGTAATACATATTTTACCAATTATGACTATTTTTACCATCAGAATTTTCTTTGGTAATGAAGACTTTTTACTAACGTATATTCTGTTGGCAATAAAAGACTTTTACCAACGGTATTTCCGTTGGAAATGACAAGGTTTTTACCAACGAAATTGGTAAATGGAAAGATGTTCACCCACAAAAATTCAGTTGGTAAAAGTAATACACTATCAGGCACCCTCAAATTAGCAACGGATTTTCAGGTGGTCTTTTTCCGTTGGTGAAAATTATTAGCTACGGATATCGTGGCTTCAGGCACGAAAATATATGTGCCTAAAACCATGTTTTTCTGTAGTGAGAGAAAAAAAGATACTATGGATGTCAGGAAGAAGTCTCCATCTATTAGATGTCATGAATGTCAAGAGTTTGGACATATTAAAACTGAGTGTCCTAGCTATAAGAAGACCTTACATATGGCTATGAATTTCACTAATGATGAATCTAACTCAGGTAGTCAAAGTGATTCTTCTAGTCTTGACGAGGGTTTAAACTATATGGCTTTTGCTTCTGTATTTAAGAGTGAAAGTGAGAAGTTCAAAGATTTAGAACAAAATGACTTTTCAGAAGAAATGATCATGAGGTTTATGACCAACTATTTGAGGAAAGTCTTATGTTGATCAAAGTTAATGGTTCCGCCTTTAAGAAATTACATGATCTTGAATTAGAAAAAGAGAGCTTGTGGACGAACTTGAGTAAACAATTAGAAGTATGAATGGGCTGAAGGTTGAGGAAGGGTCCTTAGAAAATAAGGTTGAGACTATTGTGAGTAATCTTGAGAAATTCAATGCACAACTTATCTAAGAAGCTTGACAACATCTTAGAATTGAACAAACCTGCTAGTAGTAGGGGAGGTTTAGGCTATAAGGAGACAAATTATCATGTTGCTAAAACTTCTAAAACCACTTTTGTACCAGCCTATACCAAGACTTAGAGTGTAGGAGTCCTATGACAGAGATCATCTTTGTAATATTACTCAACCTAAAGTCTGAAATTTAAAACCTAGAGTTGCTTCTTGGTTCATTCTCATGTGTCACAACTGTGATGAGAGGTCACTAGGTGCCGCAAGCTCTTGGTTAGTGTTAGGAATAGTGGGCATAACTCCACCTAATAAAATCGACTTATTAGGGGAGGATTGCCCTCACCTTATTAAGTGGATTATTTATATTTTTCCCAAGCAATGTGGGATTCTAATACGCCCCATCACGCACAGCGTGGACCATGCCAAACAACTGTGAACAAATCGATATTGGGTGGCACCCAACATTGCATAATTGGGCCTAGCTCTGATACCATGTTAGGAATATTGGGCCTAACTCCACCTAATAAAATCGGCTTATTAGGGGAGGATTGCCCTCACCTTATTAAGTGGATTATTTATATTTTTCCCAAGCAATGTGTGATTCTAATAGTTAGGAACAACAATCAAAGTATCACTACTCAAGTTAGGTTCTTAACTAATCAAGCGAGTCACTTGACTGAAATGCTGAGTTACTTGACTAAGATGACCTCTTTTTCTAGAAAGGTCTGGATTAAGAAGAGTGAACATTAAGATTAAAGTGATGAATTAAATTATGATGCTGCTCGCGTTGCTCTTAAAGATAAGAGTGTTTGTGTATCTCCTTGACTAAGTCTCTAGCTACATGTATTTGTAAGTTCATGGTGTTTATATATTCGTACATGCACTCTAATTTTTTTTTAATCACATTTTGCATTATCCTTCTAATTTTAAAAACAAAAATAGAAAAAATGACTTTTTTTTTGAAGTTATAACATTTTGATGTCATTGAACATGTTATATTTTGATCAAGTACTAGTAAAACGAATGAACAATGAATAAAATTTTCGTTGACTTATTTAGAACTTGTTTGAAGCACTTGATATATATATATATATATATATATATATATATATATTAATGTATTATCTGCACTGCACACACTAAGCTATTGTGAGTGAGTATTGATTGTGTGTGTGTGTTTGATTTTGGATGGCGGTCATCGGAGTGGTGATGTGACCTTAAATATGGATGACCTTTAACATGCTGACCTAATTCTAGTATAAAAAAAAAAAAAAAAGAAGCTTCAAAAGATTTGTACTCCACATCAATAGAGAAAGCGATACATTTTATGCTTCTCTTCATAACTTTTAGGACTTGAGTGATTAAGTCTATTAGGATACTTAGAACTTGATGCCTTATAATCATTGATTTGGGAGTAATTGGCCTAAAACTCGCTATAAGGGTCATTTAGAAATTTCAATGGAGTATACAAAAAAGAAAAGAAAAGAAACAGAAATATATGCTTACAAATAGTGGGAAAAAAAAATTAAATATGAACTATTTTGTTTAAAAAGTCCTATAACGCTGGGTATTACATTATTTAAGGAAAGTATTTATTCACTAGTGATTTTTTTATTTTTTATTTTTTGCATGTCATTTCTCATAAAATTAATATTTTGAGTTTTGCTCAAAGATATTAGTGGCACATTTCATACATGGGTCTTTTATACACTGTACTCCGTATAAGTTTAGAACGAGTTATGTGGAAAGAGTTCATTGTTCATGATTTATACCTATATAAGTAACCAAATAACTATTCTTGTTATTACGTGATGTGTGTTATTCATGACATGAAGTTGGATTTCTTTAATAAGAAAATGACGATTCTCTCATTACATGTGCTCATTGGGTTTTCAATCAACATGTGCATGTGTATCTCTTGGTCAGGTTTTATCAATGTACATAAGTGCTGCATTCAAACTTTTGCTGGTTCATTAACTTGACTAGTTAGATTTCTCCCCTTATTATTCATGATAAAAAAGGGGAGTGATAGTATATTTATTTCATGGAGTTAGTAGTATTGATTTAGGGAGAGTAGTAGATTTAGTATTTTGATATTTGGCTAGCAAACATTTGGGATTTTAATATTAATATTAATATTAATATTTTGCTTGGTGTTTTATATAATATTTATATCATATTTAGATGTTGCTAGTTCGGCTATTTCGATATTCTATCTCAAGTATCATGTTTTAGTTGCTAAGCTATTGATGCACGTAGTATTATGTGTTTTTATTTGCATTGTATAATATGACTTAGTTAAGTGCTTTGTAATCAGTTTCCTCATATTTTTACACTCTGTATTGTTTGAGTTGATGTGTTTCATAAAATAACTATGATAAGCAATTGGGATGCAGTTTTTGGTTTGAGTCTTTTGATAGGAATTAGATAGTGGCTTTTTTTTATTTTTTTATATTTTGAAATAAATAATTTTGTCACGGAATGCCAAGGGACCGATTGTTGGATCCGAAGTGTAGGCAAGTTCTGTGTCCAAAATATTATTTAATCAAGTTGTGATTAGGATCAAGGTGTCGGATGTTGGGGTATCGTTTGAAGGACTTGATGTTGACTCAAAAAGATCGTGCAATTTTCAAGAAGATCACATATGATCAATGCGATGCAATTAGAAGTCAAATGAGTGACAAAATGCTACACATTATGCTCCAAATTCTCAGCCACAAGTTGAGACCCATGTTTGGCATAGATAACATTCGAATTGAAAAAATGATCTCTCTTGAAGAATTGTAACCCTTTGAGTTAACTTTTTAGTGCACTTTGAATTGCATCAATCGAACGTCATGAATTTTAATGCTCTTTGAATCACATCAATCAGACATCATGAGAGAAAGATATTACAAAATACTAAGACCGCTTGCTGAACGCCGAAGGGCACTTGAGCATTTTTAATAGATTGTGAGCGCCCATGGGGTCCTCAAGCGGTCTGTACATTCGACAAACCCTAGATTGCAAGTTTAGCCTTTTAACAATTTCAAACAACCTTAAATGCACTATTATAAATACTTAGGCAAATTTCGTCCAAAAAGTGTGATCATTTATTCATTCAAGAGAACGTCACGTTGAAGATCAATTACACAATCTATAATTCTCTAACGCAATCACAAGATCAAAACACCAAATAGTCCAAAAGATCAAAACATCAACAAAGTCCTTTACCAAATAGCTTTCAGAGTTTTGAAGATCGAGAGAGGTGATTGAAGTTATCCACGAGGGGAAAAGAAGTTCAAAGGGTCTGAAAAGAGCATGAATGCACAATCGAAGAGTTCTTCAGTGATTACATGTTGGGTGTCAGAGTCTATCAATGTTTAGTTATGCTTGGACCAATTATGTAAGTCAAAACTTTACTAGTGGATCTTTTACCGGCAAAGAGTATTTTGAGGTTTTTTTTTTTTAATCTCTTGAAGAGTTCTTCAAGGGAGTTTTCTTCATAAACAAATATCGGTGTTGAATTACTTTATTATTTTGATCTATGGACTTGATTGATTGCTAGGGTTTAATTTAATTGAACTTCATCTAGATACAATAATTTGTGACTTGTTACATGTTATTGTTTGTTTAGTTTTAATTTTTCACTATACACTTATTCACGCCTCTCTAGATGATAATTGGGTCAAACATCATTATTTCAAAATTGTTAAAACAAGGAACTTTTCGATAGTAGTTGGTTATATGCTCCTAGGAGAGAAGTGATTCAATATTCAGTTCATATAATCAGCAAATTTTCAATAAAAATGTTAGATTTTATAGATATATTTCAAATGGTTGACACGCTACTCCAGATTCTCATCTACATAATTCATGCCGCCACCAAATACTTGCCGATTTAGTATCTAGAATTCATATAATCTCCTCAACTCTCTGTGTTTATAATTCTGCTCGATTTTCACCAAGAAATTGAAGTTGTGCAACAACCATTTTTGCAACGATAAATTCGCATTAACAATTGCATATCAATGTTATGCTAATTGACATCGAACCACAAACAGGGATTTTTGTCATAAAAGCAACTAATGTACAGCTTCATTTGAATTTTTGTTTACTGAGAAATTAAATTCATAACTAATATGTATTGGCATTAGTACTTACTTGGAGATGGAAACGTATAATCTCTTGTCAATGCCTCCTTCAAGATGCAATCAGTCGTAAGGTTGCACAGTTCTGATTCGTATGAATCAAATTTTGTGCTAAAAGTCTTCACTGAAATAGGCTGGCCATATGGATGCCAATTATTTTTATTTTCTGTTTGACTGCAAAGTCGTGTTTTTTGTGCTAAAAGTCTTCACTGAAATAGGCTGGCCATATGGATGCCAATTATTTTTATTTTCTGTTTGACTGCAAAGTCGTTGTTTTTTATTTATTTATTATTTTTTGCACGAATATCTGTTTCCTAAAATACACGTTTACGTCAGTAATAACAAATTACATCGAGATCCTAAATCATGATATTTTATTGTTTTTTGAATAAAATTCTATCTAATTTATATTATATTGTATTTTGTAGTTAAAAATTTGTGTTTGATGAAGAATTGAAGAAATGAATACAAAAGTGGCGAAAAAATGGCAAAATTTAAAGATGAAACTTTGGAAATAAATATTTCATTAAATGAGTTCGAGTTAAATGAATCTCAATAGACTTGCATTGGAAATTTTAATTGAAAGCCCAAATTAAACCTCGCACACACGGACAGAGAAAGAGAGGAGGGGGAACAGAAAAGAAAGGCACAGAAAAAAATAGAAGTCGGCGACAGAAAGAAAAGAGGAAAAAAAATAGAACTGCATGGAAGAAGAGAAGAAAAACTGTGGCAGGAAAGAAAGCAGAAAAGAGAAGAAGAGAAGATGAAAAAAGAGGAAAGAAAAAAGGGCAAAGAAAAAGGAAAAGAGAAAAGAAAGAAAAGGAAAGGCAAAAAAGAGAGAAGAAAAAGAAAAGGAGACTGCACACATCATAAATTTCACATTTTGTTAATTTTTGGTGATAGCTTCACACCTTTGTGAGTTTTTATTTTACATAATGAATAACTAATTTTTATATAAGAGAAAACAATGTAGTCGATCTGTGATTTTTTTTTTTTTTTTTTTAATTTAAGATTTCTGTAATTTATTTATTTATGTGTTGATTTTATTATGAGTTTAATGCATTAAATTACTTGATCAATAATTTGATGATTATATGAGTCTCATGCGATTCAAGATGTGAGTTTGGGGTTTAGACCATATAATAAAATTCGATAAATTAGTATAACATGTATAAATACCTGATTATTGTGGTCATAATAGGAATTCTTAGAATTAGTGTTTCGTTTAACTTAAACTTATTGACATAGAGATATGAAATTTAATTAGTTAAATATGTTCAATGAGAACTCGAAATGGGTAAATTGAATATAATAGAAGAATTAGATCGAACACTACATTAGGTTATGAATCTTGAATTAAAAATTAAGGCGATCAATAGATGAAAATGTTATGTCCTAATATTCATCACATATTTAAATTGTCAATCATCCACTATTTGTAATCTTTTTATATTTTCAATTAATCAAAAGTAGTTAGGAACAAATAATCACAATTATCATAAATATTTACTTGCTTTTGTCAAATAGGAGTTAGGAAAAATTAGATTAAGTCTTGAAATATAGTTTTCGTGGGAACGATATCCAATCTCAAAGGCCCACTATACTGCATGTTACGATATCGTACACTTACGATATAAAAAAAATGCAACAATTAACATGTACACTTTACCCTCCAAATGGGGAAAAAAAATCTAATGCTTAATCGTGGATAACTGAAATTATTCTACTATGAAAGTTAA
Source organism: Fraxinus excelsior (assembly GCA_019097785.1). Taxonomy (NCBI): domain Eukaryota; kingdom Viridiplantae; phylum Streptophyta; class Magnoliopsida; order Lamiales; family Oleaceae; genus Fraxinus; species Fraxinus excelsior. Next base: position 19,822,812 of record CM032644.1, read on the forward strand.
TTAGGTATTTGATTCAAGACTTGGTCTCTATAATATCATGATAAACCAAATACATAAATATAAATTGAAACAGGGACAAATTTCACTTGTACCTATATAAATCACACTTGTAAGTTACAATGATTTTTTATATTTATTATTAAGTAATACTCTCCTACACTCACCTTTCATCTTCTTGATAGACATGATGATGTCTAATTGTCCGTTCGGAATGTGCGACTTGTGAGATATATTGGGTCGTATGAGATTTCCCAATTTTCTCCTCCGATTGAGATATCCTCTATCTCACCCAAGAAATATTATAAATTGAATCGTCAGAAATTTGATAGCACATATTTTTAGGTAAAAATTTTTCCACCCAACTCCACCCGCGCCTGCTTTTCTTGAATTGTGAGAAAATGTTTTTCTTTTGTTTTTGTGGGAAATGGCTTTCTAGGTTTTTTCTCTCTTTTTTTTTAGCAATGGTAAAAAAAAAATTCACTTTTATTGACAAGTTCCATGCAAAACAAAACAAAACGAATGGTATTTAGTTTGGTAATTTTTTTGGGCAATTGGAACAAATTCTAGATCTAACGGTAGAAAAATTATCACTTTAATGGACAATTTTCATAAAAAACGAAGCCAAATGGACACCAAACTTTCAACATTTTTCAGGTAGAAAATTATATCAATCAAACACAATTAATTACAATTCCAAGTAAAACAATTTTTAGGCAATTCAATTCCCTGAAATTCATTTTCTTTCCACCCATTTTTCATATTTGCAATCAAACGGACCCTTAGATCCATTGTTTGGGGGATTCACATTACTATTATTAATTAGAATAATTTATGATTGCCATGGTTGGACTAAAAAATGAAGTATCCAGGCTCCATTTAGATTAAGAAAAAAACTAAAAAATGAAGTATCCAGGCTCCATTTAGATTAAGAAAAAAACCTAATTGATATGGTAATATAGCTATGATTACTATTTGTATCATAAATTATTCATGTTTGGTATTTGTAAAGAGATCTTATTTGTCAAGGAAGGGAACCTCAAACTAAATACTTGGTAAAAGGTAAGAAATGAATTGATAAAATTCATAAAAAATAAATGGTAATGGGAAGGGCATGCCTTTTGAAAAATAAAAATGAGTTTTTAAGATCTAAAAATTGCATTTGGATACGTACCGAACCGTACTGAACTGAAATGAACGGTTCTTCATAAGTTAAATATCAGAACGGGTATTTGAATCGAGAATCGATATGTTTGGGTCTGTTCTCGATTTTAGCCCAAGAACCGAAACTAAATAATTTTTTATATTGAATTAATTAAACTATTTTAATTTTCTAAACAAATTAGCAAATTAATTAAACAAACCAGCCAGTCTAGCCAAATTATTTTTTTGTTAGCCCAACATTTGGGCTTTATCATTACCCTTTCTATTTCAATTTCATTTGGTAAACAATACGCTCACTCCCGTATAAACCCAAATTATTTGATAATTTTAAAACCTATATCCCCATTTCCAAATCGATTTTAAAGCTCTTTCATTTCACCGCTCGATTTTAAAGCTCTTTCATTTCACCGGCGACGGTAGCTATTGATTAGATCTCTAAGTGTTGTATAAGCATTAAAAAATTGGGCTACGTTAACTTGTAAAATTTACGAATGAATTTGTCATTAGTTGTGTTTATGTAGTAGTATTGTTGTAAATGTTAAAAAAAATTAATTATGGTACAGCATCGAATGGAACCAAACTTAATCGAACGGAACCGAACCCGAAATGTTCTATTTATTAAATATCCAAAAGTTTTGGGTCAGTTCGGTTCTAAAGAGAACCGAACCGAACCGACCCATGTCCAGCCCTACTATTTGGTGACATTTGTAGTTGATTAAGAAAGTTTTGAAATATGTATTTGATAGCATATTTTTTCTTCTTTTCTTACAAAATATTGAAAAAATAATTTGTATTGTCAATCACAATTTTTTTTAATAGAAATGCTATGGGTAGAATCGAACTTTAACCGAAAATTGACTATTCGACTTAGTGTTTGGTTCCAATAATCACATGGAACCGAATTATTCCATTTATGAAATACAAAAGTGTAACGAATGATTCCGAATATTAAAATACCTTGATCGATCTACCAGTTGCCCATACCTACTTATAACAATAGTTTTTTAACTTTTTAATTTTGTAGCAATTGAATTCTCATAAATCATGTTAAATATGTATATATATAAAGAACATTAATCTGCTATCAAAGACTTGATCTTCACGATAATATATATATAAAGAACATTAATCTGCTATCAAGGACTTGGTAGCAAATTAATGTTCTTTATATATATAGGTGAAAAGTCATCGATAGCAGCTTAATGTTCTTTATATATATATATATATATATATATATATATATATATATATATATATATATATATAAAGAACATTAAGCTGCTATCGATGACTTGGTCTTCACGATATAATATCATAAAAATCTAAATGCATATATATTTTAATTAAGTAATATTCTCCTACCCACTCCCTTGGAGATGGAATCAAAATTTGTGTAAAAAGTCTTCACTGAAATATGATATATATATATATATATATATATATATATATAAAGAACATTAAGCTGCTATCGATGACTTGGTCTTCACGATATAATATCATAAAAATCTAAATGCATATATATTTTAATTAAGTAATATTCTCCTACCCACTCCCTTGGAGATGGAATCAAAATTTGTGTAAAAAGTCTTCACTGAAATATGATGTCCATACGGATGCCAATTATTTTTATTTCCTGGTTGACTGCGAGTCTTCTTATTTATTTATTTGTATTTAGAAGTAACAAGTTGCATATCTAAACTAAATATAGCATACCTGAGCCTCCGAATGGGAAAAAAGTCTAATGCTTTACCGTGGCCGTGGGAAATCATAAATCAGTCTTCACCTTCAACTTATATATAGAAAAGTTAACTTTTCGATTTTGTAGGAATTGAGTTCTCATAAATCATGTTCATCTATTTAATGAAATATATATAAAACATTATACTATGATCAAAGTTAATTAGATATTTGATTCCAGACATGGTCTTTATAATATAATATCATGAAAAACCAAACACACACACAACACTACAACAAAATATACTTTTGCATGCCATATAAAGTCATACCGTAAAAAATGGTGTACCTTTTACGGCATACAAAGTAAGCCATCTATAGAACGCCGTAAATGAGTTTTACGACGTTTAGTTGCACGCCGTAAAAGGTACACTTCTTTTTATGGCATGTTACAATGCATGCCGTAAATCAATTTTACGACGTGCAGTTGCAGCCGTAGAAAGTAAGTTTTACAACGTTCAGCTGCGCGCCGTAAAAGGCATCTCATTTTTTATGACAAGCTAAAATGCATGTCGTAAATGTTGCAATTTACGGCATGCTTTAAACATGTCGTAAAATGTTTTGAAATTTACGACATGCTTATGCACGCCGTAAATATCAATTTAATTTTTTAAAAATTATTTATTTATTTGATTACCAACAAACCTATAATAATAATGAAACAAATTTAATCCATAAATAATCAAGGTTTCCATTTTTTCGATAAATAAAAATATTGAATACGGTTCAATACAATATGTCAATGTAAAGTTCATCTCAACAATTTTCAAAAAAAAAAAAAAAATGATTGGATAATATCAAAGTTAACTTCTTCGACCGACAATTTAGCTGTCCCACAAAATAGTAACTCACTGCACACCATAGAAATAATAAGAGTATGGTTAATAAACTTGGAGTGAGCATGTAAATCAAAAGTATATCAAAAAAATATATTAACTTTTATCTAATCTACGTAGTACATATGACAAGTAATTACTTGAATATGTTGTTAGTAAAACTTTCGAGAGATTTTGATTAGCATACGAGCTCTAACAAAAATGCATCTATAAATATCATACTTTCAAAAAAAAAAAAATGATTTAAGTGCAAGGCTAGAATACTAAGGATGAAACAAGATGTAAAATGAATAGACTAGGTCACGGAATAAAGCAATTTTTGTATCACATCAAACACCAAATCTTAATCGATCATTGTATAAGGATACAAGAATTAGCGTAGGGAAACGTGGCAGATTAACGGGTTGGTTCAGGATCAAATGGTATAATATCTGCAGCTTGAGACGAATTTCCAAAACCAAGAAAGGCATGAAAAGTAAAAAGAAAAAAATTTCATTCCTTATTGAGTGGTTACGCTCTTTACAAGATTCCGAGGTTGATCAACATTGTGTTGTCCCCAGTTTCGTTTTCAGTTTTGGTCAATGGTACCCCTGAGGGTTACTTTCGGAGTAGTAGAGGATTGAGGCAAGGAGATCCATTGTCTCCATTACTGTTCGTTATTGTAATGGAAGCCCTTAGTAAGATGCTAGAGAAAGCGAAGTGGGAGAACCTGCTTGCGGGATTTACGGTCGGTCAATTGCAAGTGTCTCACTTGCTATTTGCAGATGACACCTTGATTTTTTGTGATGCAGAGGAGGAGCAAGTCAGAAATTTACGTAGGTTACTCTTATGTTTTGAAGCTGTATCAGGATTGAAGGTTAATTTGGGAAAATCTGAGATTATTCCAGTAGGGGAGGTCACTAATGTGGAGGAACTTGCTATTATTTTGGGTTGTAAGGTCGCGCAGTTACCTATGACATATCTCGGACTCCCCCTAGGAGCGCGGTTTAAAAGTACCCATATTTGGAATGCCATTGTGGAGAAGGTGGAAAGGAGGCTAGCAGGGTGGAAGCGCATGTATCTCTCTAAGGGTGGCCGTCTGACTCTCATCAAATCTACGCTTTCTAACATCCCTACTTATTTTATGTCATTGTTTCCTATTCCTGCATCAGTGGCTAACAGAGTAGAGAGGATTCAGAGGGATTTTCTTTGGGCAGGTTTGGGAGAGGAGAGGAGAGGAAACTTCATTTGGTGAAATGGGGAGTTGTTTGCTCTCCTATGAGGATGGGGGGTCTCGGTTTGAGGAGACTTACTTTGTTTAACAAGGCCCTTCTGGGTAAATGGCTGTGGCGATTTGGTGTGGAGAGGGAGAGTTTCTGGCGAGAAATCATTGGGGCGAAATATGGCGTGATGCAGGGAGGATGGTGTTCGGGTGAGGGTCGAGGGTCCTACGGGGTAAGTCTTTGGAGGTATATTCGACGAGGCTGGAATGACTTTAGGAAATGCTTGACTTTTGTGGTGGGAAATGGCACTAATATCAGATTTTGGGACGATTGTTGGTGTGGAGATCTACCATTAAAGTTGAGGTTTCCTTCTTTGCACCGCATTACCTCGAGACCTTCTGCTATGGTTAATGAAGTTGTTACCAGCCACAATGGGAGCGACAGTTGGGATATCACTTTTCAGAGGGGTTTGCAGGATTGGGAAATGGATGAGTATGCATTGTTTCTTGCGGGTTTGTATGAAGTGCAAATTCGGGTAGAAGACGATGATTGTAGCCGATGGAGGACGGCACATAATGGTATTTTTTCAGTCCGCTCTTATTTTAGATCTTTTGCGGGTCCTGTGGAGAGTTCATTCTCTTGGAGGATGGTGTGGCATTGCAAATTACCCCCACGGGTGGCATTCTTACTGTGGACGGTAGTGAGAGGACAAGCATTAACGATGGATAATCTCCGAAAAAAAGGTTTTTATGTTACCCAGTGGTGTCATATGTGTAGGAGCGATGGGGAGACACATGATCACTTGTTTATTCACTGCGATGGAGTCCGTTGGCTGTGGAATAATATTCTGGCTTCTCAACATATAGATTGGGTGTTGCCTAGACGTATGGAGGATGTGTTGCGGGCATGGAGGAGAAAATTTCGAGACAAGGACAGCAAGCTAGTTTGGAATCTTATCCCGGGTTGCATTGTTTGGTGTGTTTGGAGGGAAAGGAACAACCGATGTTTTGAAGATCAAATATATGCTAGAGAACAATTTAGAGAATTATTTTTTCTGACTCTGTATACTTGGTTTAACGCAGCGACTAGGAATCCTATAGAGGGGCTGCCTAATTTTATATTTTTCCTTTCTTGTTTAAAATGATAATACACTCCCTGTGTATTCTTTTTTATTAATGAAATTTCCTGATTACTTATCAAAAAAAAAGATAAGCTAATAGCTGCAGAGATTTGTTAAGATAAGATCAGTTAGCATTAGATCTTGCTTGAACTTTACTTAACATGGCCATGTGTAAAAATATGAGGAAATTTTCAATTATCAAAAGCTATACACAATCCACTCAAAAGGGAAATTACAAACTCATCATGCTCCAGAAAAATGGAGCAAATTCAGAATTTGTTGCTTAAACTATGAGTAGCCTTGAATTGGAGCTTTAAATATAGGGTCCTCAATAAGGAACTGAACATTCAATCTCATAACAATGAACCTAATATTCCAGCCTTTAACCACGAAACCATTTCCTTGACCAAGAGAGATTTTTAAAACTTTTTTGGTTTGCCATCATCATGACACTGGATATTTATTCTCAATGAACATATCATAAACTCAATTTGATATATAACCTGAGCACACCATTTTATCTTCGAGGATCAAACATCAATACTCTCATTCTATAGCTCCAGTTCTCGCTCAAACAGAAATTGCATATTCGGGACCTAAATTCAACCCCAACAATTATCTTATTGTACAAATTATATGAGTCAACATGGTGAACATAAAGTTCAAGTTCAACTATTGATCTTATTATTCTTGCATTAATCGGTTCCAGGCATTCTCAAAATAAAGTGATGTAATGGGGCACATTCATTTTTATGATGAGTTTTGAAGTCTTTATATATATATATATAGTTCCAGCAACGATATTGAAGTATTTGTATTAAAAGAAGTAGCTACTTTACCTGCAATGGAACTATGTTAATTACAGGGTGCAGACAATCCTCGGCTTGTGGAACTTCAATGACACGGCAGGATCCACCAACGCAGACAGATGCCGCATCCCCTTTTGTGCACATAACTATAAGTCGACCTTTCCGAGCATGAAGTTGCTGAATGACTGACTGCTGTTTGCTGTCCACAACTAGAAATGTTGGAAGATGACATTAAAGATTATGAGACAAAGTTTTACATAGGAAAAGACTTACGAGAAACAAGCATCACAGGTAGCAATAATGAAAATTGGGAGAGTTTCATCTACTAAAGCCAACAGACCATGCTTCATTTCACCAGCAAGTATTCCTTCACTGTGCATGAGTGCCACTTCTTTTACCTTCAAGGCACCTTCCAAAGCAGTTGCATAGTTATATCCTCTTCCAAAAACAAGAAGTGATTGCTCAGAAATTAGTAATTTTGCAAGATCTTTCATTTCCTGGTTAAGCTTGAAAACTTCTTTCACTTTACCTGCAATATTTTTAAAATCTATGTAACAGACAAAAGACAATAGATCCAATTCCCAAGTAATAGCATAGAATATGAATATGTATATGTAAGCACAAAAACAACTCCATTCTAGTAATTTGTAGAAGCGGCAAACAAAAAAAAGACATACTTGGCAAATCAAATAGACCATCTATTACTGCTTCCCTTCTATCTTGACTAGAAATTGAGTCACCTCCAATTGCAAGGGCTAACATAGTCATCACCACAATTTGACTTGTGTATGCCTGTCAATGAATTTAATTACCTAATAAGACCAAAACCATGGAAGAGCCACTGTTGCAGGCACCCCAACACAGTAGTATTAATCAATCTGAGGTCCCAAGGGTTGGTGGGAAATCTTTCACCTTATTTAGGCAATCTCTCCTTCCTCAGAACCATCATTCTCCAAAGTAAGACCTTCCATGGCCAAATCCCAGCTGAACTAGACCACTAAAAGCCGCTAGAATTCGTAGAATTCAGTAACAGAGTGTCAAAGATATGCTAGAGTCAATTCAATATAATGGAGATTTTTCCATGGAGAAGGTTGACAGTTATCATCTGAAGCATAATAAGTTAATTGCTTATGTCAAGGAATTTTCCCGAAGGTACCATTTGCTAGCTGAGAGTTATGATGGGCTAACAGGAGAATTGCACAGGTATGTTCAGTTAGGAACCAAAATGCAGAATAATGAGGCACATGTTTTTGGTTCTCAACAAAGCCCTTCCACACTCACTCCAGATAAGAAGCTGAGAATGCAAGAATTGGGCAGTCTTGAAATTGAGAAATTGAGTTTGTTCCAGGATCCTCACTTCAAAATGGCACCATAAGAGTCATTACACCTTGTTTAATTACAAGGAATTGGAAAGTCGGAACTACAAGCTTTAAAAACATTGCAGTCCCTAATTGTAGTTTTTACTACATTGCCACCCATCCCTTCTCCATTAAATAAACAAAAAGCACCCAAAAAAAAAAAAAAAAATGAAAGAAAGAAAGAAAGAAAGAGGGGAATCATTAACATGTAACAATTATTAACCTTTCTAATATATTCCATTTTTGGGTAGTGTAGCGACCGCGAACTTTTAAATTATATAAATTAGTTTTCTCGAAAAACGTGTCGATGAAACGTTAACCCTAATTTTCTAGAGAAGCGCGTTCGTCTAGCCGTTATAAAATTGAATTCAAATCTATTCGATCGAATCCAATCCCGAATAATAATTTTATTATCGATTTCGATGTATTTTATTTAAATCCAATTTCTATTAATTTCAAGTCCAATTACATAAGCCCGATTTAAATTTTAATTCTTTTAGCCCAATTCATTTAAGTCCAATCAATTGCGCCCAAAACCAAAATTTATTTATTTTAGCCCAATTAGAAAACCCTAAAGCCCAAATAATTGGCCCAATTACCCGCCCAGGGTTTTGTGCCCTAATTTACCACTATTCATACCTCACTCACACTCACACTCACACTCACACTCACACTCACACTCACACAATATCCACTTGGTAAGAATTTATCCTTCTCTCCAACTCTCTCTCTATTTGAAATGTGTCCATTGTGAGCCACCATTCATTTATAGCATCAACAGTGAACTCACACAAAATGAACAATGCAGCCACTACACCATTCACCCAATTCACTGTAACATCACACTACAAGCTCCAACACGATGACCTCCAAAACCGAGACCAACAACCACCATCTCCTTAACCCAACTCCCCGCAAGCTCCACTGCCAAGCCAATCCACGAGACCAACACTACCAAGCTACCACCAACCTCACTTCACCCAACTCACTGCAAGACAAACTAGCTGCAACCACCAAACACACCTTTGCAGTCCTCACTGCACCTGTCTCCAAGCACCAGAGAACCCAACCACCAAACCCAGCTCAAACCAAGCCAACCCAAAACACCAGAAACCGAGAGCAACCAACTCTCGAACCAAGCAACACCAAACACGACAGCCAAGTGCAAAATCGAGCCCCAAACCGAGAGCACAACCCCAAACCCGAGACCAACATCGTCCCCACCAACTGATTCAATCATCCCCATCTCCAAAGCCCCACACGCATCACAAAACCACCCCCAAAATCAAACAAAAACCGAACCCTAGCCCCCATTCCTTTCGGGCCGAACGAAACAAAAAAAAAAAAGGAAAAGGGAGAAAAAAAAAAAAAACCTTGGGAGGAGAAACCCTTGCCGCCGGCGCCCCTTGGTGGTGGTACTGCCACCACCGCCAGCGGCAGTGGCGGAAGCAGGGAAGGGCTTTGCCCTTCCCTCGCGATTCCTCTCTCTCTCTCTCTCTAACTCTCTGAAAAACGAGAGAAAGAGAGAGAGAGTTAAAATGTTATTAACTTTTGATTTTTGCCTTTCAAGCCCCTCCCTAAGTTTTTAGTTTATTTATTTCAGTCCCTAGATTTTAATACTTTTATTTAACTCTTAACACTCTCATTTGCAATTTTAATAATGTTCAATTAGGCCCCTAGTTTATATAAGTTATTATTTCAGCCATTTAATTTTATTTTCAGCTTTATTATATTTACCGTTTAGTCCTTAAACTTATAAAAGTTATTAATTCAGCTTTTTAGTTTTATTTCAGCTTTATTATATTTACAGTTTAGTCCCTAGTTTATATAAGTCATTATTTCAGTCATTTAATTTTATTTTCAGCTTTATTATATTTATAGTTTAGTCCTTAAACTATTAAAAGTTATTAATTCAGCTTTTAAGTTTTATTTTCAGCTTTAATATATTTACAGTTTAGTCCTTAAACTTATAAAAGTTATTATTTCAGTTTTCAGCTTTTATTTTTAGCTTTATTATATTTACAGTTTAGTCCCTAACTTTCAAAAGTTATTATTTTAGCCCTTAAACTTTTATTTCCAGATTTAATAAATTTTCAATTTAGCCCCTAAACTTTATTTTATCATTTTAAGCCATTTATTTCAATTTCAATTTCAATAATTTTCAATTAAGCTTTTAAACTTAATTTCAACACTTTAAAACCTTAAAGTCTCGAAATACTAATTCAAACCTATTTTCTATTTTGGCTAGACGAAACGTACGGGCAATTAGGAGATTGAAGTTACTTCTCGCATCATTTTTCACGAAACTCGAGATATTGAGGTAGACTCGCCACCATTAATTAGTTTAAATTATAATTGCATACTTTATGTGAATTACGTGATTTATATGCTTTAATGCATGAGATGAGAATTTTTCATATGCGATATATGATATTGTTATGCTTGCCATAACTTATATGCTTAATTGCATGAGAAAGAAGAGAATCTCTTATGAGATAAGACGATAATGTTATGTATAACTTATGTGCTTCATACGCATGAGAAAGAAAGACTATCCACACCCTCTGATTTTAAAGAGCCTATGATTTTCAAGAAAATGAGCCAAAGATGATATCACGTTGTATATTGCATAAGTGTGTATTCAATTATTCTGTAAATTAATTATCGGCGATGAGTCTACAGAGTATTTTTTCGAAATACTCATTCTGTTATTTTAACAATATTTGCAGACCTCGGAGGCGATCGTGATTGATCCGGCAGTGGTGGCACAGAAAAATTTGATTATCGAATTTATTAAATCTTGAAGTTTATGTATTTGAATATTAATAACATTTTGTCGTTTCCACCATTTCTAAAATATGATATTTAAATTTTAAAGCAAATTTCTATGAGTTTACTTGTCGACGAAGTTTTCAATTACAAAAGTGATTTCAAAATTAGGTTATTTCCGCGATTTGATTTATGAAATTAGGGCAAAAGACGATGACGTGGCAATCCGGGTTAACAGAACTCGGGGCGCTACAGGTAGTCCAAAATATCAATCAACCATTTCCTAACCAATGCAAAGATGACTACGTGACACAGAGACATCAGTTGATGAATAAAAAAACCCTGATTTTCTTATGAATATGAATATCTTTTTCCCTTTCATCAAAAATATTCTTTCACCCTTATTCTAGGGCAATAAAGGGAAGCCATAACTCGACATATTATGAACTGAATACCACTTCAAGTCCAACAGTTTAATAGCATATCTAGCTGCCATCAGGATAGATCAAATAAACCACTTTCTGAAAAAAGATAGAGCAAAGAATTCAATCATCAAAAGAAATTGAACACATACCTTAGGATCTATATTCGGGTCTCCTCCAGAATCAACAATGCATCATTTAATCTTCACCAATAAATCTTGCATATCTTTCAAATTATCAAGCACCGTACCAAACCTGCCCTATATGACACAAACAGAACAAGGAAAAAATAAAAATGATATTTCATAACCAAGATTTCCCCAAAAAAAAAAAAAGTTACGGTTTCCTCTCCGAACCAGGATACATAGCTTCACCAGTAAATGATAAACCAGCCTTCAATTGACAATAATGCATGCCACACTTGGAAAATAATACTGTAATACAACTTAATTAACGCGGACGGCCGACGAAACTAGAAGCTGATTTCAACGATGGTCTCTACTCTCCAGAATCTCCACTCTGCCTCTAGGTCTCGAAGCCAACTATTTGCCTCTAACGGGGCCAATGAAAAGGGAAAACTAAATGGGTACGAAGCAATTGATTAATTGGGCGTGGACGTAGGGGCTGAGCGACGTGATGAGGAGGAAGAAATTAGAAAACGTGAGAAAGAAAGGGAAAAAAGAGGAAAGAAATTAGGGTAAAGAATAGAAAAAATGGTTTTTTACGGCGTGCACAAAAGCAAGTCGTAAATAATAGGAAAAACGGTTTTTGTACGGCGTGCACAAGCCGTAAATAATAAGAAAAACAATTTTTAACAGCATGCAATTGTGCACACTGTAAATAATACGAAAAAAGGTTTTTTTATTAATGCACGCCGTAAATAATCAATTTTTATGGGGTGCAAAAAATGTACGTCGTAAATACTTTATGCAATTGATCATTTACGGCACATTTTTTGCACATCATAAATAGTTTATTTTTACGGCATGTGTCAATTGCATGCGGTAAACATATACCGTAAAAAGCTATTTTTGTTGTAGTGGAAGAACATATTTTATGTTTATCTATACGAATCAAACTTATACGCTACAATAATCTTACATATTTTTTTTATTCATTTTTATCTTGGAGCTTGATTGACATCGTTATCATTTAAATTTACGAAGATTGGTGATGTGTTTTTTATATCGCAGGTGTACAATATCGTAACAAGTAATATAATGGACCTTTGAGTCCGGATTGTCATTCCCACGAGGACTATACTTTAGTCTTAATCTACTTTTCCTATCTCCTATTTGATAAAAGACAAATAAAGAATGGTAATAGTTGTAAATAATTTTTTACTTGTGAACTAACTATACTAAACTAATGGAAAGTATAAAAAGATTGCAAACACTGATTTACATAAGAGTCGAATACGTAATGAATATTAGGGCAAAACAAGTTCATCTAATGATCATCTCAATTCTTAATTCAATATTCTAACATACTGTAGTGTTCAGTCGAATCCTTCTTTTGTATTCAATTTACCCATCCCGAGTTCTCATTGAGCCTATTTAACTAATTCAATTATATATCTCTATGCGAATTACATTTAGTTAAACGAATTATAGTTCTAAGAATTCCTATAACAACCGCAATAATTAGTATAGATATCTCTACACGTTTTACTACTTTACCAGATTTTATTATAAGGTATAAGCCTCAAAACCACCTCTCGATTCGTGAGAAACTTGAGTAATCATCAAATTATTGGCCAGATATTTCAAAGCATTAATCTCATAACAAAATCAACATATAAAAGAATATGTTACATAAATCTTTGAATTAAAGAATCAAGGATCATAAAAAGACTATATTATTTGCAATAATTTAAAGTTTAGTTACGCATAATGTAAAAGGAAAAACATATAAATATCTTTGAGTACATCACCGGATTAATTGAATAAAGATGTGGACAACAATCAAATCTTGCACCAAGGTCTTCTTCCGCTTCTAATATTTGCTTTAAACTTGAATCCCGTGATGAATTTCTTCTCTTGATTTAACTCTTCGATCTCTTGTTGTATCCCTCTTTTGTTAATGTGTGGAATCCCTAATTCGTGTTTTCTTTGATCTATTTATAGTTCCCTACACATTTTTGGCCAAATTGAAGTTTTTTTCTGGGCTTCTCGCGGCCCAATAAAAAAATATACTTGTGAGGTGCAGCGCCTAGGTGCCACAATTATTGTCCAAGCAACGCCCTGATGAAATAATTCTGCTCTTCTGTATAATGTAGCACTTGGGCATTGTGTTTGTAGCACCGGGCGCTGAGTTGCTGTTCCACTCTGCGTCTATTTCATATTTTATCTTAACTTTCTTTCCTGATATTCGATTAAAGCGATTCAAAATGCATTGAAAATATAACTCAAAGGGCTATGACTTTTCTAGAAATATCTCTTTTTCAATTCGAATGTTAACTGGGCCAAAAATGGGTCTCAATCTCCAACTAAAAATTTGGACATCTTTGTACGGTTGAAAATTGATTTGTTTTCACTCCTTTGATCTTTAGTTGTATCCATTTGACCTCTAGCATTCTCAAATCTTCATCGTGAGCTTCGACACAACTTTTGAATATTTGCACTTTAGTCCCCAAACTTTGAAAGTTGCCATTTTCCCATTTTTCTTTCAATTTCCCTTCAATTCATTACATTTCACCTAATAACACATTAATAATAAATTAGGCTATAATTCAATTAAAAGAATTACGATATATCAATATTTTGGAGTCCGAATAAGTGTATAAATGCACTTATCAATTAGTGGCGGGAATATTGATTGTTATTTGTGATACTTTCTTGAGTTCGCTCTATGCGAGGCTATGCACTATTAATGAACATGTTTTAAGTTAAAAATCATAAGATCATGCGCAAACCTAGGCTAGAATCAGCAAGTATTTATAATGCGAGGCCTTATACTCAACCTCAAACATAAACAACGAGCGAATGAGAAAATGCACTTAGCAAGCAAATGTACTCTTATTTATTTCCACCAGCTAATACATATCAGTAAAAATCGTTACTGAAGCACTTGTGAATGAGAATGTAAAGCATGTTAAACATGACTTTATATTCAATGAATAATGAACACGTGGCATGGTGAACAAAATGTGAAAAGGTAACTAATTTAGTTAAAGCTCACCAATCAATGACTACCACATGTCATTAACAGTAAGGACTTTATTACCCACATTACTTCATTAGAAATCTATAAATAGATATGGTTGAGAACAAAGAAAGAGACATGAAAATTGACTACTCTCCTTTAAAATAACTATTTCTTTCCTAACTCTTATTAGATAGAGAATTTCGTAAGTTTTTGGATAAAAATCCTAATTATTTGAGAGGAATTTGTTAATATCAATTTTGAGTTTAACAAATTGGTGTCATCTGTAAAATAATATGGAACGGTAATAACCACGATCTCAACCTTTCTAAGAAACTATCTAAAAATGATTTAACTATTGTTAAGTCCAATCAAGATAGAAGCATAAAAAATTAAAATTGAAGTTTCTAGTGAAAGTCACGAGGGTAATGATATTAATTCGAAGAGGCAATGGAAGAAATCCCCTGAGAGTTTGTAAGCACGTGGTTTTTTGGTGAAGCACCACCGTTACTAGATGAAAGACTCCATCGTTTGTACCATCCAAGAGATAGCTACCTACCTCACGAGTTAATATAAAGGCACCGGATCATGAGATCACCAAGTGTGTTCAATAGGTTCGGAAGAGAGATAAACTCTTATATAGAGAGGTAACGTAGTGTACTTTACTCTAATACATGGAAAGTGGAAAGTTTGCTCGAGGCTTTTTATTCTGCCACTCATCACGAGGAATATGATGTTAGACTCGTGAGGCCTTACGTACTGGATGATGTTGATGAGAGTTTACCTTCACGAAGGACATCAGAGAGATCCTCATTCCTAATCCAACCAAACACAAAAAAGTATAGGATAGAGTGACCCCACTTATCATTTAAATGAATATATTGTAAGTGTTATGCCCTAGGTCCAATCAACTTTGGACATAAGCACTTTTAATGTATATATAACCGATGCATATTTATGGCAAGATTTATTATTGAATTAATATTCTAATTAATTAAATAATAGAATCCGTAGATTCAAGTTTTGGTGATTTGTTAATCACAAAGAGTTGTGATTGTGAGATACAAATTACATATAACTGAATCTTAAATCGTCCGTGGTCGTATGTAATAACGAGATACGGATATCGTTATTATGGATAGACCATCCCGTGTGTTATTTCTTACTTATGAAGTAAGTAGTTGATCTTACAAGCTAAAGTGTGGAGACACTTGAATGAACACGTGAATGTTTTGTTATAGAACAAAACATTGGAGACCCGCTGAGAGATTCCACATGGAAAACTATCTGACTGTCAGTGGTTAATCTCTAACATTCAGTAGTGGAATTGGTCCTTTGACTTGAGGTCATCATAGTGCCTTATGTGAGGACAGTCATGCTTTGGCGATGTCGGATGTTGCTCTGTCAAGGGTCGCTAATACGGGATCGTTCGGGTATGTCAAGAATCATATGAAGGTTGTGAATGATCAATTGATGATTCGTCACTCTTAGATAGTAAGAGATTATAATCTACATTTCATCCAGTTAAGTTGATAATGAAATCCTTGGCCAAGGTGAACTCATAAGGCGAAAAAGTGTTTTCGACTTACATTGACTTAACAGTAGGATAAAAGATATGATCGATAATTGAGATTGACACACGTCCATATCTCGTAATTGATCGGATCATATTGACGAAGGGATTATAGTTTCACGGTAAACGAACAAGTTTGATTTTGTCATGCCACGTGACATTTCCCGTCACATGTATTGCCCTGACACATTGCTAGATGTCAATCTGGGACAACAAATGTGAATTGATGATAAATTAAAATGGGTATTTTAATTTATCAATTTTGATTAGATCAAAATAATAATTCACGTCGTTAGACATCGTGATCGGGAACCTAATGGGTCACACACAAAAGAGAATCAGAAGAATGAGATTTACCAATTAGTTAATTGACAAATGTTGGATAATTAATTAATTGGGTTGCTTATTAATAGACCCGAATTAATTAATTGGATTAATTAATTCATGGACCGGATTTAATTAATTTGATTAATTAAATGTTGGACCGGGTTAAGTTAAGAGATGGGCCAGCCCGTTTGGACTCATATTAATAGGCTGTTAGGGTTTGAAAAACATAATGGAATTTTCATTATTCTTGCTAGCACGAGAAAAGAAAACCCTAGCCGTCATTCTTATTCTTTGTGTGGATCACCATTGAAGGCTGGACAATTGGATAGCTTGGATTGTAGATCGTGATCATTGGAGTTCGTGAATCAGCAAAAGAGTTTGCAGAATTCATCAAATGTATTATTCTAAACACAGTTTCTATCTAAATACAATGTAGATCCTTGTTTGGGAATCGAAACTTGCTTTATTTCCACTGCGCATGATTAAGTAGGTTCCCAACAGTGGTATCAGAGCCTACTTTGTGTTTGTTAGAAATTGTTCTTGCATGTTAGAACAATCAAAAATTGATTGTTTATTTTTTCTTGAATCTAACAATTTAATATTATGTTTTTCATCTTTTAAAAAAAAAAATTTATTTTTGAAAGATGATAAATTCTTTGGATTGAAAATGGAACATTGGGAAGTCCTTGGCCGGCGTTTGGACCGCCGGCGACGAGGTAGCAACCAGCGCCGCGTGGGATTGCAGCTTGCGCCCGCACCGCTGCGATATGCTGAGGGCAGCGCCGCTGTTTTTTGAAAGCAGCACCACACTGCTGCGTTTGTCGCAGCAGCGCCGGCTGCACGTGGTCGCGGCGGGAACGCTGCAGCTCGAAGCAGCATTGGACGCTACTGTGGCTGCAGCGTTCGACGCTGCCTGCTTGCAGTGGGCCCCTGTGGCTCACCATTTCGGCCAGATGAGGTGCCGCAGAAAATTAAAGAAGAAAAAAAAAATTAGGGTGAATTTTAGGGTTGCTGCAGACGGGTGAGAGGTTGGAGGCGGGGGCCTGGGTTACAATTTGAGTAGGCCTTTTCTTGCAATTATGATTTGGGGTCTATTTGAAATTTATTTACTTAGGGCCTGTTCCGTAATTTATGAAACTCGGAGGCTCTTTTGTAATTTTAAATCAGGGGTCAATTTTGCAAATTTCAAAATGAGTTTTGTATTAAAATTTTAAAATGATTTGACCTTAAAATTTTCAATTTTGACCCGTTTAAAATTTTATTTAAAATTGACGACTTTTTTTTTTTTTATATTTTCGTTAAAACTGGATTTTAACTTAAATATTAAACTTTTGACCCTAAATTGAATTTTATTTTAGTTAGGAGTTTTATCCTAAATTAAAATGTTAATTCAATTAAATTAGAGTTGGACTCTAATCTAATATTTAATTAAAATTTGATTTTAATTAAATTATATCACCCTAATATATTCTTGAAATTAGAGTTGGACTCTAATTTGACATTTAATTGAAATTTGATTTTGATTAAATTTTCTCACCCTAAAATCTTTTTGAATTAGAGTTGGACTCTAATTTGGTATTTAATTAAAATTTGATTTTAATTAAATAAGTTCGCCCTAATATCTTGGAATTGGAGTTTGACTTTAATTTTATATTTAATTAAAATTTGATTTTAAATTAAATTTAATCGCCTTAAGTTTTGAAATTAGAGTTGGACTCTTATTTGATATTTAATTAGAATTCGATTTTAATTAAATTATCTTATTTTAAAACTTTGAAATTAGAGTTGGACACTAATTTTATATTTAATTAAAATTTGATTTTAATTAAAATAGTTCTGCCCTATAATAGTGGAATTAGAATGAGATTCTAATTTGGTATATAAAATTAAAATTTGATTTTAATTAAATATACCCGCTAATTAAATTAATTAATTAATTTGATTAATTAATTAATTATTTAATTGTTCCGATCCATTTGTCTAAATTAGTTTAGACGACTTTAATTGCTAGAAACTTGAAACATGTTTGCATATAATATTAGATATTATATAGGAATGCATTTATATGATGAATGTTTTACTAGTGGATGATTATGGACTCGACCATGTGGATGTGTTGAATGGTTAGTTTTATTCTTGTTGTTTTATGGGCCTGCGAGCTCTAATTTATTTTGGACCTGCGAGTTCGTTATTATTGTTATTATTATGAGCCTGCGCGTCCAATATTGTTTAGGCCTGCGTGCCAACTAGTATATGATACAAATTGCAGCTGGACTGATTGAAGACACAAGAAGAGGAGGAGACCATAGAGATGGAGCATTGTATGAATCAATGTTATACCCCCTAGGAATTGACCAACTAGTCTTCCTTATGGCTTGGGAAGACTAGATAGCCAGGGGCGGACCCAGCACCTGGCCAGCCCCCGCGGCCGCCCGTGCTGGGTCCGCCAGAAGCTTTAGGACTCGCTGCCGGAGTCGCCGTCCGCCGGGAAGAAGTATTGAAGAAAAAGAGCCGCTGATTTTTTCTTTTTTCCCCCTTTCCTATTTTTTGATTTGTTTGGGCTTTATTTTTTAAAAAGGGCCCAATTAATGACGCAATTAACCGATTTTGCTTGCAATTGAAATTTGTAAGTCCATTAGATTAGCCCACATTCCACAACAAAACCAATTTAACCAAATCCAATTAACCATTTGTCTAGCAGAGGGGGGGAACGAGTGAGTGACGATGGCGAAATTGACAGGTGAACGGAGTCACGGTCACGGAGGAGTGGAGGACGGTGGTCGGTGACTCGGTGGACGGTGAGGTCACTGCGGTGGACTTGTGCAATAGCTGCTGGAGGCTGGATCTTCGAGTCTTCGACCGTCAGTACAGGTAATAGGCTAATAAGTAATAGCTCAAAAATCTTGCGGTTCTTGCCCTTGAAAATCAATATTGCTATTTTCTATTTGCTACTGCTAGTGCTGATGAGTTGTGATTTGTGAGATTTTGTTATGTTATGATTCTGAATTTTTGGTTCACTGGCCATGATTTCTGTTTTTATTCTCACTCTCTCTTTTTTTTTTTTATTATCAGTTTTTAGTCTTTGTGAATTATGAATTATGAGAAACAAGAATTTATGTTATATTATTGTTTATGCTTATAATTTTGAATTGTGTAACGGGAATTGTGATTTGGGAATTTAGAGTTTTAGGAAATTAGGGATAAGAAAAAAAAATTAATGGTGAAGATGTTTTGCAGATTATGGAGCAATTTAATTAGTTCATTTAAATATGTATCGAATTATATTTTCGGCTATAACGATCGTCGCCGGTCAACTGTCTCTATGACTCCGCCCTAGCTGACCCAAGCTTCTGGGTCCGCCCCTGTAGATAGCATAAGTCCATAATCGTCCACACTATTATATGTATGTTTATTTGCATGCTGGATGTATAATAAGATATATATAATTATTACGATGAGACCTTTGCATGCAAAACCCCTCGTTGAAAATATTAAGTCATTTTCTTATTCGCCTTCCATCGTTATAGTGAAAAACGAGAATCCTAAATCGATCTCAGCTTGTTGAGTACACTCAAGGCTGGTCTATTATGGATATGTTTGACACTATGAAATATTAGATATTTCTGAATGATGGGTTTGACTTAACTAAAATTTATCTTTTGTTGAGTACACTCAAAGAGATAAATTTTAGAGGCATATTAAAATATTAAGTCATATTTATATTTGCTTTCCATCATTATAGTGAAAAACGAGAGTCCGAAATCGATCTCAGCTTGTTGAGTACACTCACGGCTGGTCTATTGGGGATATGTTTGACACTATGAAATATTAGATATTTCTGAATGATGGGTTTGACTTAACTAAAATTTATCTTTTGTTGAGTACACTCAAGGAGATGAATTTTGGGAGGCATGTTAAGCTAACACATAAGATGTGTGAAGACAAATAGTTGTCAGCTTAATGATCTGGGAGTTGTATGGAGATACAATTGATAATAGTATCTACCCAAATGTTTTATTAAGATTTGTTGAGTACACTCAAGGTTTTAATATAATAAATGGAATCCCAGTCCACTGGGAATCAAGTATGGATTCCATAAATTTATGTGAGAGGGTCATAAATTTGAGTTAAACAATGGGAGAGAAATTAATTTAATAAAAGACCATGTTAAATTAATCGATGCATTTTATATATTATTCTTTTACTTTCCGTCGTTTACATTTATTGAATCTTGAGTAACCATATGTATTTGAGCGGCATACTGTATGCTAACAACCAAACCAAATTTTCTTGATTGGCACCACAATCTGAGAATTGTTCTCATGCATGATAATTGATTATGTTCTTGAGTAGCCCTTTCCAGAGACACTTGTTGATGACTCATTAAAGGAAAAAGTGGCTGCTATAATAAACACAGTAATGACGATAGTACTGCAACATGTGTGATGTTTGCGACTATGTCACCTGAGTTACAAAAGCAACATAAGAGTATAGATGCTAACACATGATTTTCATCTCAAAGTGTTGAATGATAAATAATCACGTGTGGAAAGATATGAGATTTCCTAGCAACTATACCAGTGCATAATGGCAGAAGAGTCTCCGGCCAGTTCTGATGTGCTGAAGACGTTGACTACTTTGAGAAGTTGTCTCATTCGAGTTCAGTTATGAACAAAGAACTAAGTATGACTTGGTTATGCAATCTTTGCCGAAGAGTTATTCATAACTAATTATGAATTTAACATGAATAAATTCGAATGCACACTTATTGAGTTGCTGAACATGCTTAAGACTGTTAAGCCCAATATCTATGTTTATAATGGGCAAATTTTAGTCATAGATTCCTCCAGGGAAGTCTAAAAGATGTTTTAAGAAAACATCTAAGATGACTAAGACAGTTAAAGCAAATAAGGACAATACCAAATCTAATGACCATTATTATCATATTGGAATGATAGGTCATTCGAAAGAAAATTGCAAGGCTTATATCTACTTCATTAGTTTCATGCGTATTGGATACTAGATATGGATCTCATATTTGTGTAAATATGCTGAAACTAAACAGAAGTAGATCACTGCAAAAGGGGGAGAAGTTGACCTGTACGTTGAATATGAGCAAACGTTGTTGCATTGCCTATATGAGCTACTTCTTACCTTTGCCTTTAGGCTTAATATTAGAATTAGAGAAATATTGTTTTGTTCTTACCATTACTAAGAGCATTAAATAAATTTCATGTTTGGACATGAATTATTTTAATGTTAAGGACAATTGTTGTTCCTTTTATCTTGATAAGATCTTAATGGTCATTGTAAATTACAAAATGACATTTATATTCTAAATATTGAGTACTCTATAATGAGTATAGATACCGAAAGGCATGAAAATGATAATCTGAATAACACCTATATCTGGCATTGCAGATTTGGTCATATAAATGAAAATGCAATTCCAAACTTACATGGAGATGTACACTTGGGTCAAATGATTTTGAATCATTTGACAAATGCAAAATATGTCTGTTAGGCATAATGACCATATCTCCTTTTACTTGAAAAGGAGAAAGATCTGTATAATTACTGAGTTTAATACATAGTGATGTATGTGGACACATATCAATCAATGCTAGATAAAGTTTCTCTTATCTCATCACATTTACTAGACGGCTATTTCAGAAATGGTCATGTGTATTTGATGAAATTCAAGTATGAAACTTTTGAAATGTTCAAGGGATTCAAATTAGAAATTAAGAAACAAATAGGTAAATAAATTCTCACACTAAGATTTGATCGATGTGGAGAATATCTAAAATGTAGAATTTTAGATTATCTAAAAGAGAATGTGATTCTCTCGCAGTGGATTCCTCTACATGCATTACAACATAATGGTGTATTTGCAATGAGAAATCATGTACTATTAGATATAGTGCAATAAGGACAAGCCATGCAAATGCTTCAAAATCGTTTTGAGATTATGCACTGATTGCCACGTACCACGCACTAATCGTGTCCCATCTAAATCGGTTAACAAAACTCCATACGAGTTATGGAAAGACAGAATGCCCTATTTTTCTCATATGAAAGATTGAGGCTGTGACGCTTATGTGAAGCGCGCTGAATCGGATAAGTTTGAAACTAAATCCGATAAATATATATTTGTGGGATATTCAAGAGACAATTGAATATCAATTCTATAATTTCGTTGAGAAGAATGTGTTCATCTCAAGACATGTCACACTTCTAGAGAAAGTGTTTATTCTAGGAGAGGACAGTGGGAGTAGAGTAAATCTTGAAAGAGTTCAAGAATTCACAGATATAGTTAACCAAGTAGATAACCTGAGTCTATTCCCAAAGTGTTGAGGGACATACTCTTGATCAGGAAGTGGAGACTCCTGAGGATACGGAAGCTCCATGTAAATCTTGTAGGATCATTCGACCTTCTGGAATGTAAGAATCCATGATTATTAATCTAGCATTACTAATCGAGGATGATGAACCTACTAATTATGCATAAACAAAGTCAAGTGTTGACTCGTTGAGATGACATAAGGCTATAATATCCGATATGAACTTAATGTTACCAAGGTTTGGACCTTGGTCAACCCGCCTAATGGATTAGAACCCATATGTTATAAATGAGTTTACAAGAAAAGTTCAATATGGATTAAAATAAGCCTTTTGGAGCTAAAATATTCGATTTGATATAAAAATCAAAATGTTTGATTTTATCAAAAATGAATTGTGTGTTTAAAAGTGTCGCATTCCTAATATTATATGTATGAGACATACTAACAGGAAACGACGTCTTTATATTTCAATTGTTGAAATTATGGTTATTAAATAATTTCTTCATAATAGATATGCGAGAAATAGCTTGATCTATAGAGATAGATTTATAATATTGCTTAACTCATCCAGATCTATATAGATAAAATCTTAAGAAGATTTTATGTGGAGAAAATGAACTGGGAGTTCATGGATACATTGATGCTAACTTTTAGTCGGACTAGAATGATAACATATTTCAATTAGGATATTGGTTTACTCTTAAGCGATGTGTTGAAAAGGTTCCAAATCGAAAATTATCGTTGATTCAATAATAGAAGCCTTATACATCATTGCTTTAGAAAGCAACAAAAGTTGTTGTCTGGGTCAAAGTGTTCATTAATGAATTTGGAATAGTTCCTAACATTATTGATCACATGCTTCTGTATTGTGATAATATTGGAGCCATCGTGCAAACGAGGAAACTAAGGTCTCATCATTGATCCAAACATGTGTTAAGGCGGTATTATCTCATTTGAAAGATAATATAATGAAATGGCGTAAAGAAAGAACGAATTCCTACAAGTTATTAAATTGCAGATCCATTGACAAATAGTTGTCGCAGTATAAACATGATTGTCATGTAGACTCTTATGGTATAAGATACATAAGGGATTGGATCTAGTGCAAGTGGGAGTTTGTAAGTGTTATGCCCTAGGTCCAATCAACTTTGGACATAAGCACTTTTAATGTATATATAACCGATGCATATTTATGGCAAGATCTATTATTAATTCAATTAATATTCTAATTAATTAAATAATAGAATCCGTAGATTCAAGTCTTGATGATTTGTTAATCACAAAGAGTTGTGATTGTGAGATACAAATTACATATGACTGAATCTTAAATCGTCCGTGGTCGTATGTAATAACGAGATACGGATATCGTTATTATGGATAGACCATCACGTGTGTTATTTCTTACTTATGAAGTAAGTAGTTGATCTTACAAGCTAAAGTGTGGAGACACTTGAATGAACACGTGAATGTTTTGTTATAGAACAAAACATTGGAGACCCGCTGAGAGATTCCACATGGAAAACTATCTGACTGTCAGTGGTTAATCTCTAACGTTCAGTAGTGGAATTGGTCCTTTGACTTGAGGTCATCATAGTGCCTTATGTGAGGACAGTCATGCTTTGGCGATGTCGGATGTTGCTCTGTCAAGGGTCGCTAATACGGGATCGTTCGGGTATGTCAAGAATCATATGAAGGTTGTGAATGATCAATAGAGGATTCGTCACTCTTAGATAGTAAGATATTATGATCTACATTTCATCCAGTTAAGTTGATAATGAAATCCTTGGCCAAGGTGAACTCATAAGGCGAAAAAGTGTTTTCCACTTACATTGACTTAACAGTAGGATAAAAGATATGATCGATAATTGAGATTGAAACACGTCCATATCTCGTAATTTATCGGATCATATTGACGAAGGGATTATAGTTTCACGGTAAACGAACAAGTTTGGTTTTGTCATGCCACGTGACATTTTTCGTCACATGTATTGCCCTGACGCATTGCTAGATGTCAATCTGGGACGACGAATGTGAATTGATGATAAATTAAAATGGGTATTTTAATTTATCAATTTTGATTAGATCAAAATAATAATTCACGTCGTTAGACATCGTGATCGGGAACCTAATGGGTCACACACAAAAGAGAATCAGAAGAATGAGATTTACCAATTAATTAATTGACAAATGTTGGATAATTAATTAATTGGGTTGCTTATTAATAGACCTGAATTAATTAACTGGATTAATTAATTCATGGACCGGATTTAATTAATTTGATTAATTAAATGTTGGACCGGGTTAAGTTAAGAGATGAGCCAACCCGTTTGGACTCATATTAATAGGCTGTTAGGGTTTGAAAAACATAATGAAATTTTCATTATTCTTGCTAGCACGAGAAAAGAAGACCCTAGCCGTCATTCTTATTCTCTGTGTGGATCACCATTGGAGGCTGGACAATTGGACAGCTTAGATTGTAGATCGTGATCATTGGAGTTCATGAATCAGCAAAAGAGTTTGCAGAATTCATCAAAGGTATTATTCTAAACACAGTTTCTATTTAAACACAATGTAGATCCTTGTTTGGGAATCGAAACTTGCTTTACTTCCGCTGCGCATGATTAAGTAGGTTCCCAACATATATGACTTAGATAAAGCTAAAGAAAGCGATCTCAGTGCTGAAATGCCAAGCATTCCATTTAACAGGAAGTGGTTCGGTAAAGAGGTGGTACAATAAGAGTGCAACAAAATCAATCAGAAGTTAGCAATAGTTGAAACAAGCTTTTCTTGGTGCCTTCATTGTAGCTGACTTTGTGAAGCTCCCACCACTAGACTAAACGATATAAGGAAAGTAGAAGAAAAAATTACCAAAGAGCTAATTTGCTCGCTTTATTATCGAGCTTATTGATTGCGAAGCCTTACGAGATAAAAATACGAATGATGCTCTATAGAATGGGATATAAATGGAAAATTCCTTTTGAAAATCCTCACGGAATAAACCATAGAAAACATGAAGAAAATATAGCAGGGATGAATGAAGAGCATAAAGAGAAGAAGAACAGTCTTGATGTTTGGAAAAAATTATGAAGTCAGTCATATATGTGGTTCGACAAAGGAAATAATGTTTCTACATCCCTCTGTAAAGACAATTGAAACCAATTTTCCATCCCTCAAAGTTCATAAACTAAAGTTCCACAAAATAAATCAAACTAGAGATCAATAAACTGAAGAGTGTCTGGCGTGCTGTCGTAGGCACCCAAAAATAGTCCTTAAACCTCTAAAACTAACATAGTAGTGGAAGTAAGGGTCGATCCCACGAAGAGTGTGTAATTCAATAGTTTATGCTCTGTACAATAATTGGGGGGTTTTTGTATGCAAACAATTATAAATAATGCAATTAATAACAATGAAAACTAAATTAACGAAAATAATCAAAAGACTAACCTTGGTCCAAGTCAATATCCACCTTCGAAAATCCACAACTGATCATAGATGTAAGGATAATTCAATTCATATCTTGAATATTCACCGTTGGAATGATTTTCCTATTTCTCCTTAATTTTAGTTAGTTAGAAACCAGCGTTCTAATTAACCCTAATTATTAAATAACCCCAGACCAGCGCTCAAGATTCAATTTAATAACAGCTTTAAACAATAGAGAAATCGATGAACTAGATAACACAAACACCAGCGGTTGCATTCAATCCATTTAAACATTCTTCTTAAGATTCAATAACCTCTATCACAGAAAATCATCAAATCCTAGTGCTTCACAAGTTAAAGGAATCAAACAATTACGGGTTTGATATTTAACTTAGCAGTAGATTGCAACGAATAATAAACTAGTAGGCCTCTTAGCAGTTAAACATAACAATCATAGAAATAAGTACAGAAAAATATTCAATACTCAAAAACATGAATTAAATTAAGAAAAACCATTTAGATCTCACAATATGTGGTTCCGAGGCTTCAATCTCCTTCGACCAAGTGTAAAAGTTTAGTTACAATTCATGAATCTAAGAGAAAAATAGAGAAGAATAAAGTTCGAGAGGTTCTCCCTAGGTCTATTTATATTTCCCTACATGTTCTTGGCCAATTTGGAGTCTTTTTCTCGAGTTTTCACGGCCCAAACAATAAAAACCTAAAATCTGTGGCGGCGCGCGGCGCTTGAGCGCTATAGGAGAGCGCTTGAGCGCTAGAAATCTGTCCACTTTGCGTCAGCTTCAGTATTTTCATTATAACTTTCTCTCCTGATATCCGATTGAGACGATTCAAGATGCGTTAGAAAGATAACTCAAAGAGCTACAACTTTTATTCAGAGACAATCTTCAAATTAGATCGTTTACCATGTCCAAAATTAGTCTCAATATGAGATTGAAAACCGATGCAAAACTTTTCAGCTTGAAAGTTGATATGTGAAAATGTCTTGGTCATATTTCATCCCTTTGAATCATTTCTTCATCCAATTGACCTCTAACACTCTCGAATCTTCATCACAAGGTTAGAAACAAGTTTAGAATATTTGCACTTTAGTCCTTGAACTTTCACTTTCTTCCATTTTGGTCCCTTTTCATCTATTTCTTCCAAATTACGCAATCTCCATAGAATTGCCACCTAAACCAAAATATGAGAATACTATGTACATTTAGGTACAAAATAAACATATGAGCGCATAAAATAAGGAGGAAAAAATATGCATTTTACATTCCTATCAAATTCCCCCACACTTAGCTTTTGCTCGTCCTCGGGCAAAACTCAAATTTGATTCCCCAAAAACACCAGGTCATAATGCCAAGAATATTGAACGATCAAGCATTTTCAAAACACATAAAATATCATGAATAAACATTCTACACAACTCATAATCATAATCGATTAGCAAGCATTTTTATGAAGATGGAGTAAACTAAACATGTAGACCCTCACGGATATAAGCACTCAACTCTCATGTGTTTAAAATGGTAAGTGTTTCACTCAAATTCATTCCAATGGAAATGTTCTACCATATACTTGCATATCTTCTCACTCGCCACCACTTAGATCACATGCTTTACAAGAATCATAAGGACTTTTCAAAAGTTGTAATGTGGTTTATGGTCAAGGTGGGAAATATTTGGGTATGTGACTCGAGAGCCATCGAAACTAGTGGAGCAAAGATAAAAAGACTTAGCTCAAACATATACATAAGACATGTAAACCAACCACTCCACATGATAGCTTCATCATTTTTGCATCTATCACACACAAATTGAACTCTTTTTGAGATGTAGGAAGAGTTATGAATATAGATCTTTTTCACATTAAAATCACTCTCCTTCATTACTTTTTTTTTTTCTCTTTTTCTTCAATCATTCATTTTTTTTTTCCTTCTTGCATTTTTCTTGCATAATGTAAACTTCAAATTATACACCAATATTGGAACTCCCAGAATTGACATAGAAAATTTGTTCCAATTCACCAATAATAGCACTGCCATAAATCTTGATACCCTCACACTTATTTTCTTGCATACCCACACTTCTCATGACATTCAACGATACTCCACTAGCTCTAAGGCTTGGGTAAAGATATTGTTTTTCCAGTTTAAAGCTTGTAATGCGAGTTTATACAAAGAAAAGGCAATAAGGCTCAAATGGGCTCAGCAATGGAAAATTCAATTACTGGGTTGGCTATTTGGCTAATGAAGCTCATTTATGTAACAAAGATGGCCTTAATCATGTTCATGCATTCATGTATCAATGTGATCTTGAAGAGAATCAAGGCAAGTTCTAGAGAAACAACCATGGAAGAATATCCCACACGAAAAGAAATAATGAGACTGTTATAGATGTATCAGTCTAAAGGTTCAAAAATCTCACCGGTTTTTGTCTACAGAATTTAGTTACTACCATCCTCAAAGAAAATAACTCCACTAATCAACTCTAAATTGGAGGATCATTCATTCAATCATGTTATGAGTTCTTCAAAAACTTAATTAATTCTAGCAAATAGCATACACAACTAAAAATCTTTTAACATCAACTTTTCTTCTTGAAAAATCATGCAAATTTATTTTTTATCTAAAAATTTAACTCACTCAATCTAAATGCAACCTAAATCTATATCCCTCCCCCACACTTAAAACTTACATTGTCCCCAATGTAAGGTCCAATGTAAAGAAAAGGACAAATATAACTAAAATAAAAAATAGAATGCGAAAAATAAAATGATAAATGAACGAACTCCCCTTGGGTTGTCTCCCAAGCAGCGCCTTTGTTTATTGTCTTTGGCTCGACTCAATGTTTCTTTATTCAACCCGGGTCTATCATGGTTGGCTTCGATCTTCTTTGCAGTGCACCAAGTCCATTGGGAATGATAACTAGGATTGTTCCTCCACCTTCATGGAATGTATACTTGTAGTGACTGGCGTGAGGCTTCAAATCCGAAATGAAAGTCTGCAAAACAGAAGATAAAGGCTTCTCATTAGAAACTGGTAATACAAAATAAGAACTGGTACCTGACTTTGGAAGAACATTTAATGCTGCAACAGTTCTTTGTAACTCAGTGTTTAAGGCCAGCTCCTCTTTTTCCTTCCCAAGATGCTCAATATTGACAACTTCCCATTCTTTTGTAGCAACAAATTCGAAAACATCATGTGCTAATTGATCAATCACATCAATAAAATGAACGTGATTATTATTACACCGATGTTTCATGGAATCATATATATTAAGTGTGATAGTTTTATCATCAAATTCCATGGTTAGTGTGCCATTATGAAAGTCCATTTCAGTTTTGGATGTCCTTAAGAATGGTTTTCCCAACAAAACAAAGAGAGTTTGATTACTACTGCCCAGGTCAAGCACATAAAAATCAACAGGAAAAACCAACTCATTAACTTTCACGAGAACATCCTCAACTACCCCCTTAGGATAGACATTAGATTTATCAGCTAGTTGAATTATCACACCAGTGTCAATTAAATGTACTAGTTTCAAGGAAGTGTATACAGAATATGACATGACATTAATAGATGCTGCTGAATCTAACATGGCCTTCTCAAACTTAGTATTGCCTATCATGCAAGGGATAGTGAACATACCTGGATCCGTGTACTTTGTAGGAAGTTTCTTTTGAATTATTGTAGATACCTGTTCTCCAACTTTTACCCTTTCAATCCCCTTCAATTTCTGTTTCCTTTTACTTGTGCACAAGTGTTTCAAAAATTTAGCATAACGAGGCACTTGTTTAAAAATATCTAAAAGTGTAATATTGACCTCGCATTTACTAAAAATCTCATGCAGCTCATCATGATCTCGTTCATATTTTCTAGATCTTACTAAAGTTTGAGGAAAATGAGGTACACATTTATAATCAGAAAAAGGTGGAAACTTACGCTCAGTTACCTCAGTATTGTTAGAAGCACTCTTTTCTGCCGTGATATATTCCTCATTTTCTTCCATCGATGATGTAGGGGCTACCTTCACTGGATCTTCAACCTTCGCTCCACTCCTCAACATGATTGCACTTATATTTTCTTTTGGATTTATCACTGTTTGAGATGTCAATTCTCTCATATTCTGTGACTCCAACCTACTGACCGCGTTAGCCATTTGACTCATTTGATTCTCCAAACTTTGAATGCTAGCCCTTCTCTCCTGTTGAAATTGTAAAGTGTTAGTGGCAAGAGATTTAACCATATCTTCTAAAGACATACTAGAGTTAGAAGTTTGGCCATGTTGTTGTCTAGGAGGGTATGGCTGATTATATTGCTGGAAATTCTGCCAATTTTGATTCATAGGTTGATTCACTTGTCGATTCCCATAACTAAGATCTGGATGATCCCTCCATCCTTGGTTGTACGTGTTTAAATAGGGATCATAATTCCTTTGTGGTTGTCCAGGAAAACTACTGACTGCATTTACGTGTTCAACGAATTGTTCTTGAATTGTTGGGCACATATCGGTTGGATGGCCTACCAATGAACAAATTCCACAAGTTTTTGTTGCTTGCATAGTACCTACAGCCATTTGACAAATAAGAGTAGTTAGACTCGCAAGTTGTTGTTCAATGGATGAAACATTTACCTCATTAACACGTGTAGATGACATGTTGAATCTAGTGCCAAATTGTTGAGAATTGACGGCCATATTTGCAATCAAGTTTCTTGAGTAGAAGATCGAGTTATGAGTATAAACTATCAAGGAAACTAAAAAAAAAATATGAAAAATAAGTTAAAAAGAAACTAGAATAAGAAAAATAAATAAAATTCTATGCTAAAACTCCTAAAAACAATAAATTGTCTAAAAACCTAAAAATCATGATTTTTTTGATTTTTTTTTCGAAATAAAATAAACAACTAAAGAAGCACAAAAATAAATTACACCACTCCCCGGCAACGGCGCCAAAATTTGGCGTGCTGTCGTAGGCACCCAAAAATAGTCCTTAAACCTCTAAAACTAACATAGTAGTGGAAGTAAGGGTCGATCCCACGAAGAGTGTGTAATTCAATAGTTTATGCTCCGTACAATAATTGGGGGGTTTTTGTATGCAAACAATTATAAATAATGCAATTAATAACAATGAAAACTAAATTAACGAAAATAATCAAAAGACTAACCTTGGTCCAAGTCAATATCCACCTTCGAAAATCCACAACTGATCATAGATGTAAGGATAATTCAATTCATATCTTGAATATTCACCGTTGGAATGATTTTCCTATTTCTCCTTAATTTTAGTTAGTTAGAAACCAGCGTTCTAATTAACCCTAATTATTAAATAACCCCAGACCAGCGCTCAAGATTCAATTTAATAACAGCTTTAAACAATAGAGAAATCGATGAACTAGATAACACAAACACCAGCGGTTGCATTCAATCCATTTAAACATTCTTCTTAAGATTCAATAACCTCTATCACAGAAAATCATCAAATCTTAGTGCTTCACAAGTTAAAGGAATCAAACAATTACGGGTTTGATATTTAACTTAGCAGTAGATTGCAACGAATAATAAACTAGTAGGCCTCCTAGCAGTTAAACATAACAATCATAGAAATAAGTACAGAAAAATATTCAATACTCAAAAACATGAATTAAATTAAGAAAAACCATTTAGATCTCACAATATGTGGTTCCGAGGCTTCAATCTCCTTCGACCAAGTGTAAAAGTTTAGTTACAATTCATGAATCTAAGAGAAAAATAGAGAAGAATAAAGTTCGAGAGGTTCTCCCTAGGTCTATTTATATTTCCCTACATGTTCTTGGCCAATTTGGAGTCTTTTTCTCGAGTTTTCACGGCCCAAACAATAAAAACCTAAAATCTGTGGCGGCGCGCGGCGCTTGAGCGCTATAGGAGAGCGCTTGAGCGCTAGAAATCTGTCCACTTTGCGTCAAATTCAGTATTTTCATCATAACTTTCTCTCCCGATATCCGATTGAGACGATTCAAGATGCGTTAGAAAGATAACTCAAAGAGATACAACTTTTATTCAGAGACAATCTTCAAATTCGATCGTTTACCATGTCCAAAATTGGTCTCAATATGAGATTGAAAACCGATGCAAAACTTTTCAGCTTGAAAGTTGATATGTGAAAATGTCTTGGTCATATTTCATCCCTTTGAATCATTTCTTCATCCAATTGACCTCTAACACTCTCGAATCTTCATCACAAGGTTAGAAACAAGTTTAGAATATTTGCACTTTAGTCCTTGAACTTTCACTTTCTTCCATTTTGGTCCCTTTTCATCTATTTCTTCCAAATTACGCAATCTCCATAGAATTGCCACCTAAACCAAAATATGAGAATACTATGTACATTTAGGTACAAAATAAACATATGAGCGCATAAAATAAGGAGGAAAAAATATGCATTTTACATTCCTATCAAATTCCCCCACACTTAGCTTTTGCTCGTCCTCGGGCAAAACTCAAATTTGATTCCCCAAAAACACCAGGTCATAATGCCAAGAATATTGAACGATCAAGCATTTTCAAAACACATAAAATATCATGAATAAACATTCTACACAACTCATAATCATAATCGATTAGCAAGCATTTTTATGAAGATGGAGTAAACTAAACATGTAGACCCTCACGGATATAAGCACTCAACTCTCATGTGTTTAAAATGGTAAGTGTTTCACTCAAATTCATTCCAATGGAAATGTTCTACCATATACTTGCATATCTTCTCACTCGCCACCACTTAGATCACATGCTTTACAAGAATCATAAGGACTTTTCAAAAGTTGTAATGTGGTTTATGGTCAAGGTGGGAAATATTTGGGTATGTGACTCGAGAGCCATCGAAACTAGTGGAGCAAAGATAAAAAGACTTAGCTCAAACATATACATAAGACATGTAAACCAACCACTCCACATGATAGCTTCATCATTTTTGCATCTATCACACACAAATTGAACTCTTTTTGAGATGTAGGAAGAGTTATGAATATAGATCTTTTTCACATTAAAATCACTCTCCTTCATTACTTTTTTTTTTTCTCTTTTTCTTCAATCATTCATTTTTTTTTTCCTTCTTGCATTTTTCTTGCATAATGTAAACTTCAAATTATACACCAATATTGGAACTCCCAGAATTGACATAGAAAATTTGTTCCAATTCACCAATAATAGCACTGCCATAAATCTTGATACCCTCACACTTATTTTCTTGCATACCCACACTTCTCATGACATTCAACGATACTCCACTAGCTCTAAGGCTTGGGTAAAGATATTGTTTTTCCAGTTTAAAGCTTGTAATGCGAGTTTATACAAAGAAAAGGCAATAAGGCTCAAATGGGCTCAGCAATGGAAAATTCAATTACTGGGTTGGCTATTTGGCTAATGAAGCTCATTTATGTAACAAAGATGGCCTTAATCATGTTCATGCATTCATGTATCAATGTGATCTTGAAGAGAATCAAGGCAAGTTCTAGAGAAACAACCATGGAAGAATATCCCACACGAAAAGAAATAATGAGACTGTTATAGATGTATCAGTCTAAAGGTTCAAAAATCTCACCGGTTTTTGTCTACAGAATTTAGTTACTACCATCCTCAAAGAAAATAACTCCACTAATCAACTCTAAATTGGAGGATCATTCATTCAATCATGTTATGAGTTCTTCAAAAACTTAATTAATTCTAGCAAATAGCATACACAACTAAAAATCTTTTAACATCAACTTTTCTTCTTGAAAAATCATGCAAATTTATTTTTTATCTAAAAATTTAACTCACTCAATCTAAATGCAACCTAAATCTATATCCCTCCCCCACACTTAAAACTTACATTGTCCCCAATGTAAGGTCCAATGTAAAGAAAAGGACAAATATAACTAAAATAAAAAATAGAATGCGAAAAATAAAATGATAAATGAACGAACTCCCCTTGGGTTGTCTCCCAAGCAGCGCCTTTGTTTATTGTCTTTGGCTCGACTCAATGTTTCTTTATTCAACCCGGGTCTATCATGGTTGGCTTCGATCTTCTTTGCAGTGCACCAAGTCCATTGGGAATGATAACTAGGATTGTTCCTCCACCTTCATGGAATGTATACTTGTAGTGACTGGCGTGAGGCTTCAAATCCGAAATGAAAGTCTGCAAAACAGAAGATAAAGGCTTCTCATTAGAAACTGGTAATACAAAATAAGAACTGGTACCTGACTTTGGAAGAACATTTAATGCTGCAACAGTTCTTTGTAACTCAGTGTTTAAGGCCAGCTCCTCTTTTTCCTTCCCAAGATGCTCAATATTGACAACTTCCCATTCTTTTGTAGCAACAAATTCGAAAACATCATGTGCTAATTGATCAATCACATCAATAAAATGAACGTGATTATTATTACACCGATGTTTCATGGAATCATATATATTAAGTGTGATAGTTTTATCATCAAATTCCATGGTTAGTGTGCCATTATGAAAGTCCATTTCAGTTTTGGATGTCCTTAAGAATGGTTTTCCCAACAAAACAAAGAGAGTTTGATTACTACTGCCCAGGTCAAGCACATAAAAATCAACAGGAAAAACCAACTCATTAACTTTCACGAGAACATCCTCAACTACCCCCTTAGGATAGACATTAGATTTATCAGCTAGTTGAATTATCACACCAGTGTCAATTAAATGTACTAGTTTCAAGGAAGTGTATACAGAATATGACATGACATTAATAGATGCTGCTGAATCTAACATGGCCTTCTCAAACTTAGTATTGCCTATCATGCAAGGGATAGTGAACATACCTGGATCCGTGTACTTTGTAGGAAGTTTCTTTTGAATTATTGTAGATACCTGTTCTCCAACTTTTACCCTTTCAATCCCCTTCAATTTCTGTTTCCTTTTACTTGTGCACAAGTGTTTCAAAAATTTAGCATAACGAGGCACTTGTTTAAAAATATCTAAAAGTGTAATATTGACCTCGCATTTACTAAAAATCTCATGCAGCTCATCATGATCTCGTTCATATTTTCTAGATCTTACTAAAGTTTGAGGAAAATGAGGTACACATTTATAATCAGAAAAAGGTGGAAACTTACGCTCAGTTACCTCAGTATTGTTAGAAGCACTCTTTTCTGCCGTGATATATTCCTCATTTTCTTCCATCGATGATGTAGGGGCTACCTTCACTGGATCTTCAACCTTCGCTCCACTCCTCAACATGATTGCACTTATATTTTCTTTTGGATTTATCACTGTTTGAGATGTCAATTCTCTCATATTCTGTGACTCCAACCTACTGACCGCGTTAGCCATTTGACTCATTTGATTCTCCAAACTTTGAATGCTAGCCCTTCTCTCCTGTTGAAATTGTAAAGTGTTAGTGGCAAGAGATTTAACCATATCTTCTAAAGACATACTAGAGTTAGAAGTTTGGCCATGTTGTTGTCTAGGAGGGTATGGCTGATTATATTGCTGGAAATTCTGCCAATTTTGATTCATAGGTTGATTCACTTGTCGATTCCCATAACTAAGATCTGGATGATCCCTCCATCCTTGGTTGTACGTGTTTAAATAGGGATCATAATTCCTTTGTGGTTGTCCAGGAAAACTACTGACTGCATTTACGTGTTCAACGAATTGTTCTTGAATTGTTGGGCACATATCGGTTGGATGGCCTACCAATGAACAAATTCCACAAGTTTTTGTTGCTTGCATAGTACCTACAGCCATTTGACAAATAAGAGTAGTTAGACTCGCAAGTTGTTGTTCAATGGATGAAACATTTACCTCATTAACACGTGTAGATGACATGTTGAATCTAGTGCCAAATTGTTGAGAATTGACGGCCATATTTGCAATCAAGTTTCTTGAGTAGAAGATCGAGTTATGAGTATAAACTATCAAGGAAACTAAAAAAAAAATATGAAAAATAAGTTAAAAAGAAACTAGAATAAGAAAAATAAATAAAATTCTATGCTAAAACTCCTAAAAACAATAAATTGTCTAAAAACCTAAAAATCATGATTTTTTTGATTTTTTTTTCGAAATAAAATAAACAACTAAAGAAGCACAAAAATAAATTACACCACTCCCCGGCAACGGCGCCAAAATTTGGCGTGCTGTCGTAGGCACCCAAAAATAGTCCTTAAACCTCTAAAACTAACATAGTAGTGGAAGTAAGGGTCGATCCCACGAAGAGTGTGTAATTCAATAGTTTATGCTCCGTACAATAATTGGGGGGTTTTTGTATGCAAACAATTATAAATAATGCAATTAATAACAATGAAAACTAAATTAACGAAAATAATCAAAAGACTAACCTTGGTCCAAGTCAATATCCACCTTCGAAAATCCACAACTGATCATAGATGCAAGGATAATTCAATTCATATCTTGAATATTCACCGTTGGAATGATTTTCCTATTTCTCCTTAATTTTAGTTAGTTAGAAACCAGCGTTCTAATTAACCCTAATTATTAAATAACCCCAGACCAGCGCTCAAGATTCAATTTAATAACAGCTTTAAACAATAGAGAAATCGATGAACTAGATAACACAAACACCAGCGGTTGCATTCAATCCATTTAAACATTCTTCTTAAGATTCAATAACCTCTATCACAGAAAATCATCAAATCTTAGTGCTTCACAAGTTAAAGGAATCAAACAATTACGGGTTTGATATTTAACTTAGCAGTAGATTGCAACGAATAATAAACTAGTAGGCCTCTTAGCAGTTAAACATAACAATCATAGAAATAAGTACAGAAAAATATTCAATACTCAAAAACATGAATTAAATTAAGAAAAACCATTTAGATCTCACAATATGTGGTTCCGAGGCTTCAATCTCCTTCGACCAAGTGTAAAAGTTTAGTTACAATTCATGAATCTAAGAGAAAAATAGAGAAGAATAAAGTTCGAGAGGTTCTCCCTAGGTCTATTTATATTTCCCTACATGTTCTTGGCCAATTTGGAGTCTTTTTC
The DNA here is from genome assembly GCA_019097785.1 of Fraxinus excelsior. Classification (NCBI taxonomy): domain Eukaryota; kingdom Viridiplantae; phylum Streptophyta; class Magnoliopsida; order Lamiales; family Oleaceae; genus Fraxinus; species Fraxinus excelsior. The sequence goes on from CM032644.1 coordinate 19,860,035, forward strand.
TCGAGTTTTCACGGCCCAAACAATAAAAACCTAAAATCTGTGGCGGCGCGCGGCGCTTGAGCGCTATAGGAGAGCGCTTGAGCGCTAGAAATCTGTCCACTTTGCGTCAGCTTCAGTATTTTCATTATAACTTTCTCTCCTGATATCCGATTGAGACGATTCAAGATGCGTTAGAAAGATAACTCAAAGAGCTACAACTTTTATTCAGAGACAATCTTCAAATTAGATCGTTTACCATGTCCAAAATTAGTCTCAATATGAGATTGAAAACCGATGCAAAACTTTTCAGCTTGAAAGTTGATATGTGAAAATGTCTTGGTCATATTTCATCCCTTTGAATCATTTCTTCATCCAATTGACCTCTAACACTCTCGAATCTTCATCACAAGGTTAGAAACAAGTTTAGAATATTTGCACTTTAGTCCTTGAACTTTCACTTTCTTCCATTTTGGTCCCTTTTCATCTATTTCTTCCAAATTACGCAATCTCCATAGAATTGCCACCTAAACCAAAATATGAGAATACTAAGTACATTTAGGTACAAAATAAACATATGAGCGCATAAAATAAGGAGGAAAAAATATGCATTTTACATTCCTATCAGTGTCTTAAAGTCATTAAGATTGTCCATCCACAAAGTAATTAGGATTGTGCGCGCGAGGCTCTTGCTAACTAAATGCATCATCAAATCTATCAAAGGAAAGTTCGATATCGAGGTTCAAAATCGAGAAACACAAGACCAACACATATAAATGTCTCATATCACCAACAACAAATTAGGAAGATTAATACTACCATTGGTGAAAACTACACAAAGGGAGCCATGATGAACTCCGAATAAACTAGGATTGGAGAATTACTGGGTTGAGGTAATTCTTAACCTAGGTCTCTTTCAATTGAATTTATTGATGATGATGACAATGAAGTAATCTACCCTCAATACGACTCTTTAGTTATACAAGAAGTAATAGCTCACAATGGTCTCAATCGTATGCTTGTGGAATACACAAGCTCAATAAATATCATGTTCGGAAGTACATATGACCAATTGCAAGTTGATCATTGGTAGACTCTTATGCCGGATCCACTGTACGATTTTACCAAAGATAGTCAAGTTCCACGTGAACACATTATTCTAGCAATGAAACTAGGAAAGAAACTAAGGGTGATATGGAGATATATGAACTTTTTAATTATTGATAGTAGATCCGCTTACAATGAGATCCTGGGAAGGCTCTCTTTGAAACAATGAAGGCAGCAACATCCATTCATCATTTGTGTGTAAAATTTCCAACTTCCAAGTTAGTAGCTTGCATAAAAGGTAATCGAAGAATCGTGTGAAAATACTACCTTAGTATTCGAAGAGAAATAGTTTTGCAAGCCCCAATGGCAAACACAATAATGTTGTTTGAAATTGCTAGTATGATGAAAGAGAAATATGAAATTAATGATTCAATTGACCTTCAAATCAGAGAATGCATATCGAAGCTCTAGCGGTTGAAGAATTAGAAATCTTTCCCATCGGCAAAGAGGTGCAACAAAGGTCTTGAAAGTGGGCAAAGATTTGGTTGAACCTATGAAAAGCTTACAAAAAAACTTCTTAAAGATAAACCTTGATATTGTTACTTGGAAGCATGCTTATATGATTTGAAGTGATCCAATTTGGCATGTCACGTACTCATAATGATCTCAAATTAAGCTATGGAATGCAAAAGAGACGGTTAATGAGTTCAGAAAAGCATTAAGATTTAAAAAGCGAAGTGGATAATTTGTTGAAAAATGACTTTATACATGAAGCTCAATTCCCGAACATAGCTTGCTTGCCCTTAAAATAGTGTTTCGCGCTCTAGAATGATTAACTGATGGATGCAATTGTAGGACACGAACTATTAATTTTCGAGAATGCATCCTCCGGATATAATCAAATTCCTATTGTGAACTTGATGAAGAGAATATTGCCTTTACCATTGATAAAGACCTATATTGTTATAAGATAATGCCCTTCAGTTTAAAAAATCGAGGCAACCTATTAAAGGCATGTTAATAAGATCGAAGATCATGTAGTCAAAACAATATATTGATAATATGCTTGTCAAAAGTTTTCAAACAAAGAATCATTTGAAGCGTCTAAAAGAAATACTCCACATCTTTTGGAAGTACTATATGAAACTTAATCCCACTCAAATATGCGTTCAAGGTTATATCCGGTAAATTTTTATGGTTTATGGTAAACCAATAAGGTTTTGAAGCAAACCCTAATAAAATATGGGCTATCATTGAGATGTGATACTTAACAAAATCTAAAGAGGTTTGAAGTCTTACTGGAACGGTCATAGCCTTAAGCAGTTTCGAATTATGAACAACTGATAAAAGCTCCTCATTCTTTCAAGTATAAGAAGGGAAGAAAAAGTTTGAATAGACTGAAGAGAGTGAACGAGATTTTCAAGCCTTGAAGGAACATCTGGAAAAAGTGCCATGCTTAGCCAAATAGTTGAAAGGAGAACTTTTGCTTAATCTGACCATCCAATTCGCCTTTTTACCCACTCAAGAAATTCTGAGCCTTATCATCTATTGGCTCTTCACGGGTGACCCCCTCACCCTTCATTTTTAATAGCTTTCTCTGGGCCTCTTTTCCTTCCTCATCAACTCAAAAAGAGGCCACTAGCTTTGGTACAATGGGTTTTTTGAATAAAGATGTCTGGCAAGTCGACGAAGGAGTTTGTAATCTCAATTTTCTCTTTTTTGGCCTCTCTGGTTGAGGCTCTTACTTTTCTTTGTCCTTGGTTGAAGCAAGTGGTGGAGGATTATTTGCTTGCGTAATCTTATTTAATTCATCAATTTGGTGGTGGTAAGTGGAAGTGTTGGTGGTGTTGAGTACACACCTCTTCTTCTCACTAAAACTCCTTATGATGAATAAGTCGGGCTCCACGTAGTCTTTAGTTTCATGCTGTGTTGCAGCGAAGAAATCCTTCAATACTTCGTAAAACTCAGACAAGAAATTTCTAGAATTGGAGTTGTTCAAAGAAGAAATATTACCTTTCGAGGCCATTAGTCCGTATTTGACAAAAAGAGAATGCTTCGAAATTATGTTATTTAAATGTCAAGTTTCTACGCAGGGGCGGACCCAGGATTTTTCATCAGGGGGGGCGAGATATAAAAAAAAAAAAAATTTAAACAATAAAAGTAATATTCAAAATGTAATACATTTTTTATAATTGTTCTTTACGACTTCTCATACTTTGAAAACGCCGTATAATAGTCTCGTTGGTAATTTTCTTAAATACATCCTTTTCAACATACACAACTAAACTATCATTCATCCATTGGTCTCCAATCTGATTAAGCAGTCGATTCTTCACAATATTCATAGCAGAAAATACTCTTTCAACTGTAGCAGTAGCAACCGGAAGAGTTAATCCTAAAGTCACAAGCATGTAAACTAACGGATACACTTTATTTCTTTTGGTCACAACCAACTTCAATGCAAGTTCGCCAAGTCCCTTCAATTCTCCAAACTCCTTGTTAGAACGCATATCAACAATATAGTTTCGAAGCTGATCATCAAGTGCCATGAGTTCTAATTTTGAAAAATCTTGAGGATAATACTTAGCAAACCGAATTAATTTATCCTTGTCAAAAGCAGAGAATGAATCATCGGGGCATAAACATGATAAACAAAGGAGTAACTCTGTACTTACCTCAGAAAACCGATCATTCAATTCTTGAAATTGCATATCAATGACAGAATAATATAAATCCACACGGAACCGATGAAAATTTGTCATTTCTTCAGCATTACGCCTTGAGCGACCTGGGCGTACAAACACACTATCCATATCAGGAATATCAATATCATGCTTTTGACAAAAAGAAATGACTTCATCCAAAAAAGAATCCCACTCATTGTCCCTCATCTGTTGAAGTCTCTGTTTGCATACTGACACTAAACTTATGGCATTTATAATATCCTGATCTTTTCTTTGTAATGCCTTAGACAATTCATTTGAAATCCCTAAAATAGTTCTCATGAGATGTAGATTAAACACAAACTCAAAGGACTGCATTGAGTCCAATAAATTATCAGCCTCGCATCTTTGTTCACGTGTTGATCCATCAACCGAAATCATTTCAATGACATCAATTATAGGTGAGAACATCAAAATCAAACTAATCAAAGTACGATAATGCGATTCCCATCGTGTCTCACCAAAACGTACAATAGTACTTTGTTGATTAAGACCTCGCCCACTTAAAATCTCACCATTACTGAGTGCTTCATAAATAATGGCTTCTTGTTTCTTTCGAAGAATATCACAACGTTTAGAAGAAGCTCCAACAATATTCACCACGCTAGAAACCAAATCAAAGAGTGACTGAACTTTCTTGTGCTTCTTTGCTATGGCTACAAGAGCTAATTGTAGTTGATGAGCAAAACAATGAATATAAAAGGCACTTGGATTCTCTTTCAAAATAAGTGTTTTGAGACCATTGAACTCACCTTGCATATTACTTGCCCCATCATAACCTTGACCTCTCAATCTAGATATACTCAACCCATATTTTGAAAATAATTTATCTATCGCCGTTTTGAGTGATAGAGCTGTAGTACTAGAAACATGTTCAATCCCAATAAAACGTTCAACCACATGTCCCGTCTTATCCACATAACGTAAAACAACAGACATTTGCTCTTTCACTGAGATATCTTGAGATTCATCAACTAAAATTGAAAAGAATGCATCATCAATATCTTTGATGATAACATTAACCGTTTCAACAGCTGCAGCTCTTACAAGATCCTTCTGAATCTTTGGTGATGTTAGTTTGTGATTTTTTGGAGCATTTTTCAAAGTGACAGCCTTAATCCCTTCATTATGATCAGCTAGAAACTTCAACTGTTCAAGAAAGTTACCTTGATTATTTGACTCATCACACTCATCATGACCACGAAAAGCTTGTCCTTAACGTAAAAGCAGTCGAATACAATCAATGGATGCATTCAAACGAATTCGATATGCACTCCGGGCTTGTTTTGACTGCTTGAAGAAAGCTGTCTCAATATGTTGCTCTTGATTCATCAAGGCTTCACAATTGCTCCGGGCTTGATTGTGTGCACTATGGACGTCTCCAACATGAACTCCAAGTCTATCCTTCTTTTTAAAATTTTGGAACCCTTCTTTCACAAAAGCATCACCACTTCCTTGTTCCCCATTGTTTGATCCGAAAAGATAACAATATAAGCAAAATGCAGCATTCTTGCTTAAACTATATTCTAACCAATCACCATATTCATTGAACCAAGCAGGAATGAATCGCCTAGATTTTTTACGTGGAAACATATGGCTCCGAGGCTGACACGGACCTCTCTGCAAGTATGCTCTTCTTATTTGATCTTGAAGATTAACATTGTAATCCATTATTGGAGTTCTTAATCCGGGATCCGTGGGAAGTTGTGCAATATCAATATGCTCAATACTTGCTTCCTTTGCTTCATCATTTTCTTGGGGGAAACGAGTGTCATCAATACTTGCTTCCTTTGCTTCATCATTTTCTCCAAGTCCAATAGTAGCATCCTCAACCCTTGCTTCATTTGTCTCGACATTTTCTTCAATATAAATTTCATCAACGTGTTGTTTCTTTGCCTCAACATTTTCCTCAATAGAATTTTGAGATACTCGTTTAAAAAACCTCAACATCTTCCTACAAATCAAACAAAGAAACGCATAAATATCCTAGAAATGCATAAACAAATCAAACAAAGAAATCACTGCAATGACAAATGTGAGAGTGAGATAACATTAACAATTTAACAATGCTGCTCATTAGTCATTAGTAGCTTCATCAATTGGATTTCAATGACAATAATATTATACAAATACAATAAGTCAATAAGGCAGCTTCCTGCTTCCTTCAGCAGTGGCCACTGAAATCTGAATACTGATGACTGACCACAACAATACCAAAGAAATTGGACCAAGATTTTCCAGACTCCAGTTGGCGAAGCTAATTGGCTAAACTGAAACGCCTAAACCATTCAAAAACTTGATCTAGAAAATTTATCAGATTTTCAAAACCCAGCATTGATTCCTATTTCCTAAATCCTAATCGATTTCATCTTGAACAGAAGGGAAGAAAAGTTTCATCTTCCAGACTGGAGATACAGAGAGATTTTTAAAAACAAATATTGACCAAAAAATTACATCACTCCATTAGATACAAATCACGTGATTCACGTCTGTAGAAACCAATCCGAAGGGCGAAGACGAAAGTCAGTAAGTCACGCAACATTTCCAATTTTCCAATCCCAACTCTCTCATCTCCTCCAGACTCCAGTTGGCTACGTACTTTGCTTGCAATTTCCTCCTCGTTCAGTCGTTCTTCTCCCGTGTTTCTCAATCTTCTTGCACACAGCACCCACATATATATTCTAATATATTATACACATATTTATTAAAAACTTGCACTAGAGTCTAGAATGAGTTTTACCTCGTGTAGTCGTGTTCGCTCTTCACTGTGTGTGTCGGAATCGCTCGGATTTTTCAACCAAGCCAGCAGCGGGATTTGAAATCGGGGGAAAAGGGAAAGGGGAGGGTGGAGAGTGGGCTATAGTCTTTTATCAATTGACGGGCTTGGGCAGTTGGGCTGCTGGGCAGTTGGGTGGGCTTCTTTTTTATTTTTGTTGAAGTTAATTTTTTTTTTTGGCCCAATTGGCTTATTGAAGCCCAAAATTTTTTTTGGCCCAGTGGGGGCTGAATGGGTCCTCCCCTGTTTCTACGGGCATCTCGTAAGAAGCTCTGACATTAGCCTACTCTGACGGCTCCAACTTGAAAGGGATCGACAACAACTTCAAAAAGAATAATTTTGAAAAAAAATTCTTAGTATAAAAACAAAAATTAGGCTCTTTAGAAGTAGAATTCACTATATTCATGGTACTAGGCCAGCACAATAATCTTTGCGACCCAACACCCTCAAACATTTGCAACCTTCCCTAGCCCAAAACTAAGATGACATTCTACTCTTTAATGGAGGTCGACATACCCTAGATAAGGGGGAAATGCAGACCACATGGGTTAATACAATACCAACCCTTGAAGCTCTCCCCACCACTAGAGGCCCTAAGTTGAAAAAGGATTCAGGTGTTATACCCCATTTCCTACAAGTCAGAAGTCAAGATTTTATTTCAAAGTCAAGGTTCGACTAGTCAAAGTCATTATCAAATAGGACTTATATGAAGCAAATTATTTTAGCGGGGGCTTATTTTGGCAATTGACGATTATTGAGGGTTTAAGTTGGACAAAATTGGAAGTTAGGGACTTTCTTATTCAATTTTGGAAGTAAATGACTAAAAGTCATTTTGGTTGATGGTTGAGGGACCTCTTTTGCAATTTCCCCAATTGTTTGACATTAATAACACACTTTCCATCATTTTTCACACACAACACACGCATAGCAACAGAGAACCCGAGAGGAAGAAAGAGAACGGGGAAAAAGAGAGAAAATAGAGGGAAAAAAAGAAAAAAGGAAAAGGGAAGATGCTACCAACGAAATTAAGAGTTTGTGCTCTCAATTTCTTCTTCTATTTTGAGGTAAATTTGATATATATTGTGGTTAAGTTTTTTGGTAAAATTTTAGGGTTTTAATTTATAGTTTATATTTGAAATTTATGATAAGGAAGTTGTTTATTTAAGTATTTTGAGCTATTCATTCTAGTGGATTGGAAGAAATGAGATTTGAATATTTAGGGTTTTGACATATGAGGCTTAATAAGAAAACTTGGAAAAATTTAATTTATTTTTGTTTCCTTGTGATTGTTATATGATATTAAATTAGATTGGTTGAAAATAACTTATCATGTACTCGAGTTTATAGTTGGATGAATATTGAGATTATAAGAAAGGAGTTTTTGATAAGATTCACGTCTTTAGTAAAAAGAAATTTGAAACGAGGAATGTGGAATGTGGATGATTATTGACATGCCTTGTAACTTTATATGGATGAAATTAAAGTGGTTTGAATGTGATTATTTCAGGAGGGGATTTGAACATGGGAACACCATACCAGTCCCGTTGGTCCAACCTATATCTATGAGTGGAAAAATTTAAATATTTTTCAAGTATTGATAATTATTTATATTATTATACGTTTTATGCAATTATGTAAATTATTTGTCCAATTACAAGATTAATTTGGAAATATTCATTCATTATGACATATGTTAAATTTTAAAGATTGTGTACAGATTATTTGTGAATTGGAATGTGAGACATATGTGATATTGAGATCGACCAGAAAGTACCCATGATTATATACTTATTTTAGATTACGGAGTGGCCTGGCTATGTTCTATACTACACTGAGGGGTTTTGACTGTGGATGTAGCGGTCTAACCGTGTACATATAGTTCACTGAGTGGCCTTGACCGTATTCTAGTATTGATTATGAGAGGTCTTTGAGATCCACTTTTGTTCACAAAGGGGCCTTAAGGCCATGACGAAAGTATTTAGCCCGATGGATGGATTATTGATTTTAGTCAGAGGGTACATTTTTCGTTGATTACATGTGATGGGATAAGATGATGATATGAATTTGGGTTCATGACAATATCATGATTATTATATGATGATGATTATATCCTGATTATTAGATGATATTTTTCAGTGTTATGAGATGTATCACTTTTGATTATTATTCTTATTATATGTTGTGATACTGTGGACGGTTAAATTATGTAAACTTGATGTTGATAAAAATGTGTAAATGGAAAGATATAATTATTTTTGAACTTCTCCACTCACTGGGCTATTAGTTTAAATTTTCCACAAATTTTCTTACGGTAGTCTTGGTTCTTGATAGCTTGAGGAGCCTGGCGATTTCAAAGTTACAGCCATACGAGATGATGCATTTTGGTAGAGCACATAATATTTATTTTGGGCCCATTGCACTATATTTTTCATAAACATTTGATTCTTGCGTATAATTTGTAGTAACTCATAGTCAGCTTTGGTGGTAGATATGGCATCTAGTCAGCATCTACCATCGGCGCACGTTACGTTTTGGGTCTACTAGGGTGATCCGGGACGGGACGTGTCATTAGGAAACATGGACTAGCGTATTCTCGTAAAGAGTGACCTCTTTACAAAAAAGGAAGGCGATTAACAATTTTTTCCATGTATTTAGCAACAACTTGATGGGTGGAGTGGAAGACGCATACCACCAAACATAATAGCTTAACTCACTACCACACACCCCTTACTGGGGTAATAGACTCGTGAAAGTCCACGATTGGCTAACCAAGATGGGGATGAATTGGTTTTTGAAACTTTTTCGATAATTAGTCTCAAAACTATTCAATACACAATAAACAAATTCAAAGTGTAATAAGAGAGATAAACATGCAAACTTGATAACTTAATTCAAGTATGGATATAGCACAATATAAATCGCAATTTAAAGTAAAGTGCAACAATGTAAAGATAACAAACCAATTTAATGGGGTTCGATACACAATGTGTTCTACGTCTCTATTACCAAGCTCTCCGTCTTGAGCAAGGTCAAATGCACTAGAGTTAATGGTAACTTACAAACAAGGAGTACCGATCCTTTTACAACGTTCAGCTTTTCGAGACCTCAACACGATCCACACTATTGAGCTTTACGGGACCTCAATATGACCCACACGGTGACTTACATTAAGGAGCACCAATCCTTATACAATGTTGATCTTTAAGGGACTTCAACATGACCCACAATTTAAAATGAATTGTACAAATGAAATCTTCTCTTCTTAATGAATAATATATTCAAAGTTGAGAACAAGAAGAGAAGAGACAAACACTTCAATAGATGGAAATGAATGTAGCTCAAAGTGTTGGATTGAAAAACTTTTTGAAGTAATAAGGATTTTTACAAAATTAATCACACAAAAGTTTTTCAACAAATTAATGTTTTTGATCTTCTAAGAGTAAAGAATAAGGTAGTTGTGATCAATAAAAGCCTCACTTTAATGCTCAAGAAAGGTTGGTTCAAGTGGAGCAATAGTGATGTATTTATAACTCTCAAATGGTCAAAAACTATGTCCTATCAAACGCACTTTACTGGACGTCCGGTAAAATACCGGATGATCAATTATCCATTATTTTTGTCAGAAATTTGGACAGTTGAAAAATGATCGTTGTGGCAAAAATCTGCTATACCGATGTCCGGTATGACCTCTTTGGCCCTGAACGTCCTCGTTTTTAAATTTGTCAAATGTAATTGTTGGAGGGATGTTTTTAAGATGTTTTTCAAAGTGTTTGTCATATTAAAAAATATATATTGCGAATTTTTAGGTTTGAAAAACATATTTGTCAAGTAAAACATTTTGTCGTGAGTTTTGGATTGTAAAGTCAAAACTTTGCGCTTATCACGATGCATTTCCAAGTATTAAAATATTTTACCTTTATATGTAGTCGTAAACTATCTAAGTACTTAGTTTGAATGATTTGACGTGCATTGCTTGATCGGTACTTCGACTTGTGTCTCGATTTGCGTTGAGATATCCTTTTCGCAGGTTTTGCCGTATCATTCTTCAATTGAATGATCGCATGCAAATTTACTTGGCCTCGAATTTCGTGTCACCAATTTTATTCATGTGCAATGATCACTGTGGACACTTGAAATCAATTTGTTAGTAATAAACATAATTTGTTTGTGATGATCAAAACGAGAAGTCAACCATAGGTCAATAACTCGTTCATCTGAACGAGGCACCAAAAATTTTATACTATCAGGCACACTAAATGTTTTCCTACATGTTTCACTCGATGTTTCTAGTTGGTCATCGGTCATTCTAGAGGGAATACTAGTTGTTCCCCCAAGGAATACTATAATCGATGGGGCCCTCTTGCAAAGCACTATGAGGTCCTTCTATTGCCTCTCTTATGTATTCAATAGGAATCACATTTGGCAGACCCACCTCTACACAGATCATCCTCATATCAACCATTCCAGATAAACTCCGAACAATTGTATTTTTGAGCTGGATGTCATTTTTAATGATTTTAGGGTGCCAGGGCAGATGCATACCACTAAAAATATTAGCTTCACTCACTGCCATGCAACCCTCCCTGAGCAATAGAATCGTTCATCCGGACAAGGTAAAAAAATTCTATGTTATCGGGCACCATAAATGTTTCCCTTAATTTTTCTAGTTGGTCCTCAATCATTCTAGAGGGAATACTAGTGGCTCCTCAAGGAATACTATAATCGATGGGATCTCTTGCATCACCGAAGTACTATGAGGTCCTCATATTGCCTTTCTAATGCAATTAGTAGGAATCACATCTAGCAGGCCAACCTCTAAATAGATCATCATCGTATCATCCCCTCCGGAAGAACTCCCAACAATTATATTTTGGACCTGGAACCATTCGTAATGATTTTAGGGTGCATGTTTGGTGGTATGTATCCCTCCTTAATGTAATAGACTAGTTCATCTAGACGAGGGACCTAAAATTCTATACTATCAAGCACCCTAAATGTTTTCCTTAATATTTCTAGTTGGTCTCGATCATTTTAGAGTGAGTACTAGTGGCTCCCCAAGGAATACTATAATCGATAGGTATAAAGTCCTCATATTTCCTATCTAATGCATTCAGTAAAAATCACATCTAGCAGACCCGCCTCAATATAGATCGTCCTTATATCAACCCCTTCAGAAGAATGTTAAGCGTTTTCTATAACATAAATATGCCGCAACGTGTACGTTGTCGAGTTTTGTAATATAAATGTAAAGTTAGAATGTCTAACCCACATTGATTGAATATTACGTTTTATACTAAGTACTATAATTGAATGGTTATTATTATATCTAGACGATTGGATTTGTATTATCAATGTTTTATATAATTATAATGTGGAAATTATAACAAATTCAACGAATGAAAGTAATTCAGATGAATGAATCAATATGAGAAAGCCTAGAGCTATGACTATCGACTATGTTACTCAATTCTCTAGTTAACTCCGATTAATTTTTCTAAGTTTATAAGCAAGAACCCTAATGTAATTCTACTACATCTCTCAATTGCCAAGTATTTCCTAGAATTCAATTTCCATATTTCTATTTCGAATCGAAAATCTAAAAATTATCAAGTTCTTGGTTCTTATGTGGAACGACTTCAAAGATTTTACACTTTCCCTGAAAACCTATAAAACTTAGGTCGTATTATTCTATGATCTCGTGTAAGGTTCCCTCTCTCAAGTGCCGTTAAACAATCAATTCATTCAATTAGTGACTAATTAATTGAAAGCATGGAGAATAAACAAAATGAATAAATGGAATGGAAAATATCATAGAATTC